>CM049375.1:2930491-3167991 GCA_026937815.1 Etheostoma perlongum | reverse complement strand
CACAAGAAGAAACTAAAAACTTCATACGTTTCATATTCATAGATAGTGTATTTTAATATGTTAGCACAGCCACTCGATCAATGGTCATCAAACTTGTATTGGATGTCAGGTTTCAGAGTGACAGGTCCTAGTAAAAGGAAACATCACAAGTTTTAAGCGCTACTCTCCAGAAGAGCCTCAAAGTCTGGAGAACAAACCATCTTGTGTTTGACGTTCCCTAACACGGTCAGGTCGCCCGTTCTTCCTTCCGAATTAATAGAGACCAGCTCCTAAAAAACAGAAAAGCATGTAAAAAAGGTTAATAAATATGCTTTAAAATACCTTCCATCCATCTTCATCCACTTATCCGGTATCGGGTCTCTGGGGCAGCAGCTCCAGTAGGGGACCCCAAACTTCCCTTTCCCGAGCCACATCAACCAGCTCCGACTGGGGGATCCCGAGGCGCTCCCAGGCCAGGTTGGAGATATAATCTCTCCACCTAGTCCTGGGTCTTCCCCGAGGCCTCCTCCCAGATGGACGTCCCTCCACCTAGTCCTGGGTCTTCCCCGAGGCCTCCTCCCAGATGGACGCCCCTCCACCTAGTCCTGGGTCTTCCCCGAGGCCTCCTCCCAGATGGACGCCCCTCCACCTAGTCCTGGGTCTTCCCCGAGGCCTCCTCCCAGATGGACGCCCTCCACCTAGTCCTGGGTCTTCCCCGAGGCCTCCCCCAGTTGGACGTCCCTCCACCTAGTCCTGGGTCTTCCCTGAGGCCTCCTCCCAGATGGACGTCCCTCCACCTGGTCCTGGGTTTCCCGAGGCCTCCTCCCAGCTGGGCGTCCCTCCAATCTAGTCCTGGGTCTTCCCGAGACATCCTACCAGCTGGACGTCCCTCCACCTAGTCCTGGGTCTACCCTGAGGCCTCCTCCCAATGGACGCCCTCTACCTAGTCCTGGGTCTTCCCGAGGCCTCCTCCCAGATGGACCTAGTCCTGGGTCTTCCCGAGACATCCACCTCCAGTCCTGGGTCTTCCCCGAGGCCTCCTCCCAGCTGGACGTCCCTCCACCTAGTCCTGGGTCTTCCCCGAGGCCTCCTCCCAGCTGGACGTCCCTCCACCTGGTCCTGGGTCTTCCCCGAGACATCCTACCAGCTGGACGTACCTCCACCTAGTCCTGGGTCTTCCCAGAGGCCTCCTCCCAGCTGGACGTCCCACCACCTGGTCCTGGGTCTTCCCCGAGACATCCTCCCAGCTGGAAGGTTCTCCACCTAGTTCTGCTCAGTCTCAATTGGTCGTTAAACTAATGAAGTCTAAGACGATAGTAATGTTTTGCTTCTTCATTTAACTTATTACTAATTACATTTCGGTAATATTACACCCGGTATAAACTCAGTGACGCGAGTTACATCACAGTAAATAACATTTTGTCGTCCCTCATGTTGTCCTCGGGTCAAATTGTCCCGTTGTCCTATATCAATGTTCTTTTTAATTCCCCAAAATAACATGATTGATTCCACCCAACGCTCTTTGCCAAGTACAAATCTCTACTTTCATTAATTTTGGGGCGTCTTATTCAATTTTATAGCATTGTAAAACAAATGGAAGTGTTTTTGAAATAGTATTGAGTAAAAGTTGACATATTCCAGTCTGTGATTATCATCAACATCCATTCCTTTAATTTTAGTCTCAATAATTCCTAATTTCTGCTTTTCTAACTCAAACATTAGGATAATTTCCTATAAATGAGGTTTATTGACCATAAATTCCAAAAATAACTGTAAAACTAAAGTTAATAAGTTATTTTACAGAGTGTTAAAAACGTCAAAAAGAGAAAATATTGAAAAAAAAGGGACAAAAACGTAAGAAAAAGTTAAAAACATCGATAAAAGTGTTGATTTCCAATCGTCGCAGTATCGACATCGAGGTATTTGGTCAAGAATATCGTGATATTCGATCTTCTCTGCATCGCCCGGCCCTGGTCTCTATGGAAACAGATCCAGCATGAAGACAAAGACAGACAGAGACACATCAATACTACCTGAAGGAAAGAGCAGGACGTTCCTAAGGACACGTCGAGGGTCACGTGTCCCAGGATGAGCTGCACCCGGCCGGACCTCCGCACAAGCATCTTCCCCACGAGACCCTCCCGCAGGTCCTTCAGATTGCAGTTGTTGTCTTCAGCTTCCTCCTCCTGTTTTAAAACCAAAACTCTTGTTACAGTAGCATTTTCTACAATAAAAGCAAAACAAACAAGTAAACACACAAGAAAAACAGGCAAACAATACACAATGTGCAGAAGGTAGACTGAAGTAAAGTGGCGTCAAATTAAGGTATTGTAAAGTAAAGTGCAGTTGCCATAGTACAAGAAAACAATATTGCAGTTTAAGTAAGTGACGTACCCATGTTTTATGTTCCTGCAGAACAAGAACCGGCTGAAACCAGTTTATATTGTAATGTAATGTTACTTTGAACTTCCCTGTATAATAAATATGAATGAATGAATGAATGAATGAATATTTTCAGTGGCAATACTGTATCGCCAAGTGTGGATCTTTTATTATATATTATATATGTGTTGGTCAGTTTGTCCCGTTCTGCAGCGATAACATTGAAGGGATGAACAAACTGATAAATGTTTCTTTTTTTTCTTTTTAGATGAAACAGATGTTGATAAGTTTCCTTTTGGGGACGTCATTCGAAATTGGAAAAAAAAAAAAAAAAAAACAGAAGTTGGAAAAAAGGTTAGAAATTGCAATATATCGCAGAATATTGCAATATGTTTTATATCGCAATAATATCGTATCGTGGCGTAAGTATCGTGATGATATAGTCTCGGGAGGCGTCTGGTGATCTCCCCCCTCAATGTCATTGCATTTTTTCCTCATATTGTGCAGCCCCCCCCCCCCCCGGTTTACACACGTTACCTCGACATCATCATGTGTCTACCTTGGACTCGGTCTTCAGAAGCACCGACTGTCCGTCCTCCGACTGCACCTCGGTCTTCACCGGCCGGTGCTCCTGGGTGGGCGGCTGGCCGGGCAGCGTGTCGGGCATCTGCATGAAGAACAGCTCCTCCCCTTTGCCCAGACTCCACCGATGCAGCAGGTCAGGGAGCACGTCGGGCTCGGGGAGAGGGGGCGGCCGGAAAAACCCGTCCGACTTCTTGATTTCCATTTCCTCGGGCTCCTGTTTCACTGGAGAGAGGATAATGTTTTGAACTCATTTCCTTATTGTTTTGGTTTATTTGAATTGAATTTTTTTATTTTCGTGCTGTAGGGTTAGGGTTTTAATTTTTCACACTTACCCGTTTTATCATGTAGCACTTTGGGATTTGCGTAAATATAAAGTGCATTACAAAGTGAATTTATTATTATACATTTTTAGTCTCCCAATAAGCTTTTTGTCATTCGACTCAGTGGACTCATTTAAAAAGAGCAGCAAAACAAAAAAGATTAAAATCGATAAGTTGTTGAGTAAATATTGTCCGAGGACTTCCAGTAGGGGATCAGAGTGTAGTGGCCGCATTAGCTTCCCTCTCCCACCAAAAAAAACAATAACTTTCACCACCCCAGACCTCTTTAAAAGAGGCACCAACGACTTATTAACGTGGCATTGGTGTAAGACGGGCAAAATGTCCTCCAGGCCAGGCAAACGTACAAAGAAAGACAAAGAAAGACAGACAAGTCCAGAAAGGAAGGAGCTCGTGACACGTGTGGCAGGTCCTGTGTTGATAGTATAGCTGGGCTCCTAGCGGAGCACAGAGCGGCTATTTCATCGCAGTTCAGAACGGGCTTTTCATCTCTAGAAGAGAAACTGACCCGGACCCGAGCCACACAAGACCCCGGTC
This sequence comes from Etheostoma perlongum, assembly GCA_026937815.1. NCBI lineage: Eukaryota > Metazoa > Chordata > Actinopteri > Perciformes > Percidae > Etheostoma > Etheostoma perlongum. The sequence continues at coordinate 3,164,170 of CM049375.1, read as the reverse complement.
AACGCCTCATCTCGGTGGAGTCAAACACCGACGAATGCGTCTCCTCTCCTTCAATTATTATTATTTATTCTGTTGCTGAGGGATCCGGTAGGGGAAGGGGAGGTGGGGGTTGGACGAGAGTCATGAAAACACTGAAACTCTTGAAAATGTCTGCTTTACCGGTCTGTGTATGTGCATCATACTGCCTCATTTTCTTCAATAAAATGTTGGAACATTCTCTGATTTCAGCTTGTTAAATGTGAAGATCTTCTAGTTTCTTCTCTCCTCTGTGACAGTAAACTGAAGATCTTCTAGTTTCTTCTCTCCTCTGGGACAGTAAACTGAAGATCTTCTAGTTTCTTCTCTCCTCTGTGACAGTAAACTGAAGATCTTCTAGTTTCTTCTTTCCTCTGTGACAGTAAACTGAAGATCTTCTAGTTTCTTCTCTGCTCTGTGACAGTAAACTGAAGATCTTCTAGTTTCTTCTCTCCTCTGTGACAGTAAACTGAAGATCTTCTAGTTTCTTCTCTCCTCTGTGACAGTAAACTGAAGATCTTCTAGTTTCTTCTCTCCTCTGTGACAGTAAACTGAAGATCTTCTAGTTTCTTCTCTCCTCTGTGACAGTAAACTGAAGATCTTCTAGTTTCTTCTCTCTGGGACAGTAAACTGAAGATATTCTAGTTTCTTCTCTCCTCTGTGACAGTAAACTGAAGATCTTCTAGTTTCTTCTCTCCTCTGTGACAGTAAACTGAAGATCTTTGAGTGATTGGGCTTTGGGAAACACTGACTGACCAAACAACTAACCCATTAATCCAGAAAACACCCGACAGATGAGTCGACAATGAAGAACATCGCTAGTTGCAGCCCTATTTGACTGTATTAGATTCTATTTATTTGACTGGTGTCTGTGAAAGGTGCCATTTAAAAAAATATTGCTTTCACAAACTATTATAAATACTGGACACCACAACGTACTGTAGATCCAAGAACTTTACCTTCAACTGCATGCTCCATGGGTTCAACGTCGTCCTCTACCTTCTCGATTTTAACGGCAGCCTTAGTGAATTCCTCCGTGAACCCCCACCCCGACACAGCAAGGGGGAGCTGGACGGGGCAGCGGCTCCGCTCGCTTCTCAGGAAGGGGTCGTCTATGATCTGAAAGAACGCAGCAGACGAGGAAAGGTAACGTCAAGGAAATGCAAAATAAAGCTACTCAAAAGGGTTATTTTGGTATGTTTTAACCCTTGTGTTGTCTTCCCAAAAATCAACACTTTTGTTGACGCTTTTAACTTTTTTTTACGTTTATGTGCCATTTTTCAACACTTTTGACTCTTTTTTCCCCAATGTTTGTCACTTTTTTGACGTAACACTAACTTATTAACTTTAGTTTTACAGTTATTTTAGGAATTTATGGTCAATAAACCTCATTTATAGGAAATTATGTTTGAGTTAGAAAAGCAGAAATTAGGAATTATTGAGACTAAAATTAAAGGAATGGATGTTGATGATAATCACAGACTGGAATATGTCAACTTTTACTCAATACTATTTCAAAAACACTTCCATTTGTTTTACAATGCTATAAAATTGAATAAGACGGCCCAAAATTAATGAAAGTAGAGATTTGTACTTGGCAAAGAGCGTTGTGTGGAATCAATCATGTTATTTTGGGGAATTAAGAAGAACATTGATATAGGACAACATGAGGACAACATGGGGACAACATGAGGACAATATGAGGACAACTTAAAGGTTAAATAAAGACGACCACCAAGGGACTTACAGTATCTCGCTCCAGCTTGGCAAGAATCTCTTTGGTCTCTTCCTCCGTCTCTCTCTTCTCCTTTTTAATATTGATGATGGGGGAAGGTGCCATGCTCGGAGCTTCTTTCTCGTTCTCATAGCCACCTGCGTGTGATACAAAGATGCACGAGAACGAGACACAATCCACCATTTGTAAGAAAGCATGTGGATTCTGTACAAATGCAGTATTTGTACAGAATGGGGCCGACGTCTCCAGCTTGGCTGGTCGACGTGCTCTTGTACGACAAAAATCTAGAGCCCGACCGATAAAGGATTTTTAAGGCTGATACCAACACAAATATTTGGTTATCTAAAAATCCGATCCGAGAGCAGATATGTATTTAATAAAAAAAAAAATAAATCAATCCAGAAACACTTAACAAAACACAAACAGATTTCCCTAAAATTAATTATTTGTAGTTATTCATGACTACTCACTAAAATAATAACTTGTTTTATTTTATATATTTATATTTATATATAAAAATATATATGTATACATGTAGCTTGTCCACTAAAGCTAAAAACATGCCAGGTGCTCTTCTGCAAACACCCAGCTGGAAGAGCTAGAGCGCTTTAAAGAAGCAGCTTTTATTTTTATTTAGTTGAATCTGGTTACTAAGATCAGAGATGGTCCGATACCGATTTTGCGTATTGGCTGATAGTGAGCACCGGAGCCGAGAACCGATCCGATACCAGGGTGTCATATATTTGATTAGGTTTTAACAGCTGTGTACTACTCTCCCTGTATGGATGTGATATGATTTCTTGCTTTGTTGTTCGGCTCAGGTTAAATAATAGGTTCATAATAAATGAATAAACACAAGCAAGGAACGCTTCAGAATTGTCTTTTATCATCCAGTTTAACAGCCAGTATTACTGGAAAAAGAACATAAATAAACTTTAAAAGTAGATTTTCTTTACCCAGACGCTTTGATGGACACATCCCAGGTAAAATGCACTTTGATTCAGTTTATCTAGAAAAAACATGCAGATGTTTTTCCCATCAACCCATCGAGTGGTTGAAGAGTTGAACCAAGATTTCCTTTGGTTGAATGCAGCCTTAGTAAAAATCCTCCGAGTGAACTCCTACCTCTCTTTTTCATCATCATCTCTGCAGGCCCTTGCTCAAAAATAGAGTGAGACTGGATGACTTCTGGGCGGCCTCGGCCCCGGCCTCTATCTCTCGGACCGCGGCCTCGACCAGCGTCCCTCCGGTCTCTCCTCTGCCCGCCTTCAGCTTTCGTTCTGTCAAACAGATCAAGTCATTGGCCGGCAGTCAAGGACACAGTTCAATCCTTAGAGACATGGTTCTTCCTTTTAAAAGGGGCGCTATGCAGTTTGGCAATTTCTTCTTTATAGAGCTCCTGTATAGAGCCCCCCTACAGGTTTCTCTATAGAGCCCCCCTACAGGTTTCTCTATAGAGCCCCCCCTACAGGTTTCTGTACAGAGCCCCCCCTACAGGTTTCTCTATAGAGCCCCCCTACAGGTTTCTGTATAGAGCCCCCCCTACAGGTTTCTCTATAGTGCCCCCCCTACAGGTTTCTCTATAGAGCCCCCCTACAAGTTTCTGTATATAGCCCCCCCTACAGGTTTCTCTATAGAGCCCCCCTACAGGTTTCTCTATAGAGCCCCCCCACAGGTTTCTCTATAGAGCCCCCCCAGGTTTCTCTATAGACCCCCCCCTACAGGTTTCTCTATAGAGCCTCCCCCTACAGGTTTCTCTATAGAGCTCCCCCTACAGGTTTATCTATATAGCCCCCCTACAGGTTTCTCTATAGAGCCCCCCTACAGGTTTCTCTATAGAGCCCCCCTACAGGTTTCTCTATAGAGCCCCCCCTGCAGGTTTCTCTATAGACCCCCCTACAGGTTTCTCTATAGAGCCCCCCCTACAGGTTTCTCTATAGAGCCCCCCCTACAGGTTTCTCTATAGAGCCCCCCCTACAGGTTTCTCTATAGAGCCCCCCTACAGGTTTCTCTATAGAGCCCCCCTACAGGTTTCTCTATAGTTTCAGGTTTCTCTATAGAGCCCCCCCTACAGGTTTCTCTATAGAGCTCCCCTACAGGTTTCTCTATATAGCCCCCCCTACAGGTTTCTCTATAGAGCCCCCCCCTATAGAGCCCCCCTACAGGTTTCTCTATAGAGCCCCCCTGCAGGTTTCTCTATAGCCCCCCCTACAGGTTTCTCTATAGAGCCCCCCCTACAGGTTTCTCTATAGAGCCCCCCTACAGGTTTCTCTATAGAGCCCCCCTACAGGTTTCTCTATAGAGCCCCCCTACAGGTTTCTCTATAGAGCCCCCCACAGGTTTCTCTATAGAGCCCCCTAGGTTTCTCTATAGAGCCCCCCTACAGGTTTCTCTATAGAGCCCCCCCTACAGGTTTCTCTATAGAGCCCCCCCTACAGGTTTCTCTATAGAGCCCCCCTACAGGTTTCTCTATAGAGCCCCCTACAGGTTCTTATAGGTAGTCGTAAGTTTAGAACTTACTCGTCTTTGGCTTTTCGGCCGATAATGTTGGGTGTGAAGGTTTTCTAAAAAGAAAAACACAAAAAAGTACTTAAGTACAGAAACAAGGAGTTGGTTGTGCATTAAAACATTTCCTGGACCATGATTATTTATATTATATATCATTTTATATCACATCATCCTCACAATATTTGGTACTGTACTGTATGTGTAATTCAGGCCTGTGTTACGTGTGTAATAACACTGTAACTTCCCCTTGCAGCATTAATAAAGTATACATTATTATTATACATTATCAACTGGAGCAATATACATGTTGTGACACTGAGATGTGTTTGTGTTAGTTATAAGAAAATATCCGTAGATAACTGCACTTTAAAAGAAAAGGCAACCCTAAAAAAAATTTGAATTATATGTTCAATAAAAGATTGTTGGAACTTATTTCCTTTCATTTGTTTTAAATTCAAAAAACAATTTGTTGTATTTTAGCAGAATACTGAAAGCAGCAGAACCGAGTACACTTTTTGTATAATTTTATTTAACCTCATTGCATAATTTCACCATATTGTGCAATGCTAATTCTGACAATGAGATGTGATGCATTACCTTCTTCACTCCCCCCAGGGTGAGGTCTCTGGACCGCATCGAGGGGAGACGGCCGGTCGAGATGGCGGCGGGAGGTCGGCGGCCCATTAGCAGTGCCACGCCGCTCCCTCCAGGGGCCGGCGGCACACGTTGACCACCGGGGTCACCCGAGCCTGAATCTGCCATCCTACACTGGAGACGTGTGGAAAAAGGAATGAAGAACTTTAGTTCTGTTTATATGCACAACAGAAGAAATAATTCACATACAATAGAGGAAAAGAAGCCGTGCAGGAGAGGAAGGAAGCCCAAATTAATAATTAATATTATTAATAATTATTATTCAGAGTCCTCCCCTAATACAAATAACAAAATTTAATACGTAACAAAAACAAAACAAGCTATACAACACACTAAAAAACACAAACAGGAAAACTAATAACACACATACACATACACACACACACACACACACACACACATATATATATATACACATACACACACACACACACATATATACACTACAAGGTAATGGAGCCTTTTATGCTTTGTCGTGGTTCTTTAGAAATAAACAACCGACAAATAGAGTCTTTAAACGCGTCAGATGTGACGTTATTTACTGTCAAAGTGACGTCAAAATGAATGGGAGTCAATGGGATGCTAAGGCTAACCCCCCTGGAACTACAATAACCTGCAGCATTAGTTGTATACAGTGTTCTTCTGAATGGGGACAGCAGTTATTCCTAAAAGAAAAAGGGGTTGCTGTTATCACCACAGCAACGCTTGTAGTTCACCGACATAAACAACTGACATGACATTTTAAGACAAGTATCCAAATCAATGGCCACTTTAAACGTTTCTTATATCCCGACCATAAACTGTATATATAAACTCATAGTCGTGCTCATATATATATATGAGACCACGACTATGACTCGTAATATTTAATGTTATTACGCACAAAATCAGCTGCACGTGGCCAAATCCGACCACGAAGACAAGCACGCGATGCGACTTTGAGTCCTAATTAAACGCTGTCATTAATAACCGTCGGCACGCTACGCCTCTCCACATACTCACGCTATGATCCGCAGGTCGTCCTAATTAGTTATTTAGTCCAAACTGTAAGGGAAGAGTCATCACAACTAGTTGTTTCGTGCTCCTGCTGCTCCTGACGCTGCATTACGCACGGCCGGCGCCATGACACTTACGCATCGTCATCACTCTCGGAGTTCATGCGCATCAAACATGCGCAGAGACGTATATTTAGAGTCTTAAATTAATAACAAATAACCAATCTATAACTATATCTGATATATATATTACAATCTATTTAATTAAGAACATCGGTTGTCCATATCATTAACGAGGTTCGTAAATCTGTCACATTTTATCTATTTATTTTTTATTATTTTTTATTTTTATTTTTAATTTATATTTATTTTGTGTATTTTGTATTTTTTTGCGCTCTGGGATACTGTAGCAGTATCTGTTGTCATAGCAACAAAAAATGCTCTCGGCTGCTTTTTGGAACCAAAACATTGTTTTTTTTTTTTTTACAACAAAAGCCCCCTAAGTGACCTTTTCCTGTCAAAAAGACGCCAAGTGTGAACATAGCCTTATAGTTATGTTAATGTTTTCATGTTATGTAGGCAACCCCGCTGGGGGACAAGTACACCACGAGATTAACAAATAAAAACAACAAGATTAACAAATAAAAACAACAAGATTAACAAATAAAAACAACAAGATTAACAAATAAAAACAACAACAAGACAAGATTAACAAATAAAAAACAACAACAACAAGATTAACAAATGAAAACAACAAGATTAACAAATAAAAACAACAAGATTAACAAATAAAAACAACAACAAGACAACAAGATTAACAAATAAAACAACAACAAGACAACAAGATTAACAAATGAAAACAACAAAATTAACAAATAAAAACAACAACAAGACAGCAAGATTAACAAATAAAAACAACAAGATTAACAAATAAAAACAACAAGATTAACAACAAGATTAACAAATAAAAACAACAAGATTAACAAATAAAAACAACAACATTAACAACAAGATTAACAAATAAAAACAACAAGATTAACAAATAAAAACAAGATTAACAAATAAAAACAACATTAACAACAAGATTAACAAATAAAAACAACAAGATTAACAACAAGATTAACAAATAAAAACAACAAGATTAACAACAAGATTAACAAAAAAAAACAACAAGATTAACAAATAAAAACAACAAGATTAACAAATAAAAACAATAAAAACAACAACAAGACAACAAGTATAATATAATTTACCGTCCCAGCAGGATACGGGTTCAGTTTCGTGGAGACACGTTAATTCATGATTTCAGTAGATTAGAGAGACCCTCGCCAGATTAATATCTAATCTGCTGCTAAAACAATAGATATGGGGGGGGGGGGTGTAAGGACAGATAACAAAGGGATGAACTCATAGTGAGAGAGCAGTTTTATTATTATTTGTTTTTAGAGAAATGACAATGATGTATTGCCGTAATTCCAAAGCAGACTGGCTGCGGTATTCATTCATTACCCCATCCACCCCCCCTCCCAGAGTGTAATTAAAGAGCAATCATCCATCATTAGTCATGTAGCCTGAGAAGCCCCCGTGCTGGATCTGTCCCCGGAAATGTCCCCGGTTTTCACTGTGACTGACAGACCCGAAACTGGAAAGAAAGAAAGAAAACTCTGACCAGACGGAGCCGATCGAGCAGCGCTGCTCAGAGCTCAGAGATGTTTTGGAAAGCCGTATTTTACCATGCTAAAATCACTGATTATTTACATGGAGTCTGGTGGAGATATGCTGCTCTATACATGCTAAAATCACTGATTATTTACATGGAGTCTGGTGGAGATATGCTGCTCTATACACGCTAAAATCACTGATTATTTACATGGAGTCTGGTGGAGATATGCTGCTCTATACACGCTAAAATCACTGATTATTTACATGGAGTCTGGTGGAGATATGCTGCTCTATACACGCTAAAATCACTGATTATTTACATGGAGTCTGGTGGAGATATTCTGCTCTATACACGCTAAAATCACTGATTATTTACATGGAGTCTGGTGGACTTTTATGTTTTAAAAAAGGATCTTAATCTTTAACAGAAAGGTCAGCCTCCTTAGAAATCCTTTCCATAATGTTATCAGACACTTAGAATATTAATCTGAGTCTGTCAGCAGCAAAACAAGCACTTTATGAACGTAAATACAAGCTGGACAATTCTCCCATTAACTTCCATTGTAGCTTGTTTCTCTGCTGCCGACTGCAGCGATCTCGTTTCATACTGCATCAATGTCAAAGGAAAATCTTTCCTCAATAGTTTATATTGTATCTGATAATCAGCTCTAGGTCTAGTGTCCCCGTTTTAAGTTTTACAAAAATTAAAACCATGACGTGTTTTAGAGGTATTTACGCTTCTGAGCTGAAAATGTCCCCGTTTTAGTCTGACAAATCTGGTCCCCTTACATTAACTAGCATGTTAGTTAGCAGTAATTAGCCTGTGCCTATGTTAATGTTAACTAGCATGTTAGCTAGCAGTAATTAGCCTGTACCTATGTTAATGTTAACTAGCATGTTAGTTAGCAGTAATTTGCCTGTGCCTATGTTAATGTTAACTAGCATGTTAGCTAGCAGTAATTAGCCTGTGTCCATGTTAATGTTAAGCAGTAATTAGCATGTTAATGTTAACTAGCATGTTATTAGCCTGTGCCTATGTTAATGTTAACTAGCATGTTAGTTAGCAGTAATTAGCCTGTGCCTATGTTAATGTTAACTAGCATGTTAGCTAGCAGTAATTAGCCTGTACCTATGTTAATGTTAACTAGCATGTTAGTTAGCAGTAATTAGCCTGTACCTATGTTATCTCCCAACATATACCTACCTCTCCATCTCTGCTGATTGGGAATGATTGAGATTTCTCTTGCACAGCTACCAGAAGACTTACAGCTTTCAGATGATTGAGATTTCTCTTGCACAGCTACCAGAAGACTTACAGCTTTCAGACAGGTTGCTCACGTCACATCTACGTCTTCCAGCTCAGTTGGAGGCTGCGCAGTAACGCTCAGCAAATAAAGTTCCTGTTAGCAGGTACCAGGGACTTTTTATCATAATGTAAAACCAAAAAAGGCGTTTTTCCACCATGCAGTGGAAAAACGCTGTAAGATTAGGTGGTTTTTACCTTTGTCGATTAAAGTTGAGCTGACTTTTAATCGTTCCTTTTTTCTCCAAAAACACCACAGTTTAGGACTGGCTGATATGACAATGTATAGTATATTGTCAAAACAATATAAAAATGTCAACTGCATATCTATATGCTAATAGAAAACCCTGCGGCTGAACTGCGTTACAGTAGTATTTATCTAATTTGGACAATACTTGGATCTTGGAGAGAATTTGAAGACTATGTGACACAATAAAATTGATATTTCTATCATTTGTGATGTCCTAAAAATTATAATTTCCCCTTTGTGTTTCAATGAAGCCTTAACATGAGCATATTTTAACATTTTCTTAAATAAAAAGTGCATTTATTCATCACAAAACCCATCCTCTTCATATCAGGACTTAGACCCCAGGGTCCTCTGTTATCAGCCGGACCAGACACACCGACAGATGTCTGTCTCCTTGATGCTTTGGCGTGTGTGTGTGTGTGTGTGTGTGTGTGTGTGTGTGTGTTTGTGTGTGTGTGTGTCTGTGTGCGTGTTTCATCGATTTGCAAAATAGTTTGTGTTTATTTTTCTGACCATCGACTACTCAATCAATCGGCTAATTGTTGCATAATTACACGATGCTGTATTTTTTTTTTTTTTTTTTTTTTAAATGATCAAATAAATCAAACAAGAAACAAAGTAGCTACATCACATCATCCCTCTAAAAATGAAGGTAAATCTGCTTACTCTGGATTTACACGGTGGCATCCCTCGCCTCCGGATGGGCTGGGGGGGGCTGGCCTGCAGAGTTCGTCCATATGGCATCACAGTTGGCACATGTATATTTTTGAGTTCTTGATGGAGCTCTGTGTAAATTACTAGGACATCACTCAGTGTAATCTCTTTTGAACACGCAGTGGCCAGTGGAGCACGTAAAAACAATGTTGCCCCCCTCCTTCCCCAACAGCCCCTTGTGTCATACACTGTCTCCATATCTGAGAAGTGACATTTATGCAAGTGTTGAGTCTATATTAGAGTGTCTAAGGGACAGACTGATGTGTTATTTTAAAGGTGCGTCAGCGCCTCCAGAGTGTGTTCTTACTCGCTGTGTCAGCGGCCGAGAGCACGGTGCTGACACGGCTGTGTGTGTGGTCACAGTCCCGTTGGAAAATCCCCATTACTCGCTTTGTTTCGGGTTTAATTAATATTCATTAATTCATCCTGTGTGACTGCATATACGGAGTCAAGGAAACATCATGCTGAAGAGCCGAGAGAGAACACGAGATTGGGAGGGAGTGAGTGATGGAGGGAGGGATGGAGGGACAGAGTATGGGATGGAGAGAGTAAGGGAGGGAGAGTATGGGATGGAGAGAGCAAGGGAGGGAGAGTATGGGATGGAGAGAGCAAGGGAGGGAGAGTATGGGATGGAGAGAGCAAGGGAGGGAGAGTATGGGATGGAGAGAGCAAGGGAGGGAGAGAATATGGGATGGAGAGAGCAAGGGAGGGAGATGGGATGGAGAGAGCAAGGAGGGAGAGTATGGGATGAGAGAAGGGAGGGAGAGTATGGGATGGAGAGAGCAAGGAGGGAGGGGTGATGGAGGGAGGGATGGAGGGACAGAGTGGGATGGAAAGAAGGGAGGGAGAGAATATGGGATGGAGAGAGCAAGGGAGGGAGAGTATGGGATGGAGAGAGTAAGGGAGGGAGAGAATATGGGATGGAGAAAGTAAGGGAGGGAGTGAGTGATGGAGGGAGGGATGGAGGGACAGAGTATGGGATGGAGAAAGTAAGGGAGGGAGAGAATATGGGATGGAGAAAGTAAGGGAGGGAGAGTATGGGATGGAGAGAGTAAGGGAGGGAGTGAGTGATGGAGGGAGGGATGGAGGGACAGAGTATGGGATGGAGAAAGTAAGGGAGGGAGAGTATATGGGATGGAGAGAGCAAGGGAGGGAGGATGGAGAAAGGGAGGGACAGAGTATGGGATGGAGGATGGGATGGAAAGTAAGAGGATGGAGAGAGAGAGTATGGGATGGAGAGAGCAAGGGAGGGAGTGGGATGGAGAGAGCAAGGGAGGGAGAGTATGGGATGGAGAGAGGGGAGGGAGAGTATGGGATGGAGAGCAAGGGAGGGAGAGTATGGGATGGAGAGAGCAAGGGAGGGAGTGGGTGATGGAGGGAGGGATGGAGGGACAGAGTATGGGATGGAGAAAGTAAGGGAGGGAGAGAATATGGGATGGAGAGAGCAAGGGAGGGAGAGTATGGGATGGAGAGAGTAAGGGAGGGAGAGAATATGGGATGGAGAAAGTAAGGGAGGAGAGTGATGGAGGGAGGGATGGAGGGACAGAGTATGGGATGGAGAAAGTAAGGGAGGGAGAGAATATGGGATGGAGAAAGTAAGGGAGGGAGAGTATGGGATGGAGAGAGTAAGGGAGGGAAGGGACAGAGTATGGGATGGAGAAAGTAAGGGAGGGAGAGTATATGGGATGGAGAGAGCAAGGGAGGGAGTGATGGAGAAAGGGAGGGACAGAGTATGGGATGGAGAAAGTAAGGGAGGGAGAGAATATGGGATGGAGAGAGCAAGGGAGGGAGTGATGGAGAAAGGGAGGGAGAGTATGGGATGGAGGGAGTAAGGGAGCGGGTAAGGGAGGGAGGGAGAGAGCCAGGGAGGGAGGGAGGAGAGAGTGAGGGAAGGACAGAGTAAGGGAGGAACAGAGGGAGGAAGGGGGAGAGAGAGAGGGAGGGAGGGAAGGAGTGATTGTGTGACAGAGAGAGAGAGAGAGAGAGAGAGAGAGAGAGAGAGAGAGAGACAGACTGTAAGAGCGGAGCCTGTGTTTGTTTCACCTCCTGGGAGATCGACCATCGACTGCAGCAGCGGAGGCAGAACAGCAGAAGAAGAGTCTTGTCCCTCCGCGGCGGAGATCTCCAACCACGCATCTCACAGGAGGCAGAACAGCAGAAGAAGAGTCTTGTCCCTCCGCGGCGGAGATCTCCAACCACGCATCTCACAGGTAATGAAACCTCTTCAGTCTGCCTACGTACAGAGGAAATCGATCTGCTGTGAAGTTGTGTAAGATCACACAATCTGACGCTGTGATGCTGCATTTCATGTGTGCATTTCTCCGACATAAAGTCAGGTGGATTCAGTAGTTAAGGTGTTTTATGTACACAATCATGCGTGATGACATTTATTACCAGCCTTGATCCTTTACTACATCCCAAGACTGCGAGGACATTTCATTCAGCAGCATGAACCGGTTCATGTGATGCTCATTTTCCTAAATGTTAATGCTTGGATTAGTCACTTAATATCTGTTGAACATTGGTGTTCACACAACATTAATGATTATTTCCTTCTAATGGCCATTTCACGCCCTTTGGTTTTAAACACGCACTGAGAAACATTCTGCCTTTTCTTCCTTTCCTTCGGGCAACCATCTAAAATGTGCAAAGTATTCTCCTCGGGGCAAAAGAAATGACTTTGAAGCACAGAGTTGCTTTCATTGCCCCGGCTGCTGCGTATGAATGAGATAACGGCGAGTGTAACGGAGAACTCACAGCCCAAATATTTATAATCATATGTCATATTTCATAATAAATCATATTTATAATCATAATTCTATGAAAGGAGGCGGGGAATCACAGGGTACCTAACGATACGGTACACGTAGTTTAAATCCACGACGGTCTATCGAGCAGTTACGTATAAATAACAATTTAAAAAGAAAAAAAAAATTCTTTGTATGAATCATCCTTTATCGAGCGCAACTGGGCGAGCTCATGAATATTAATGAGCTCAGGCAACGTGATGTCAGACTGACCAGCTGTTGTGATTGGCTGATTTCTTCTCTTATGTATTTACAGTGGCTAAAGCTGACAGAGGAGGTATCAGTTCATCTTCACATTCACCACATAACACACACACACACACACACACACACACACACACACACACACACACGGACCTGACATTTTTCAAATAATGCAAGTAAAAGCAGTTTTGTGTGGCAGGGCACCTTTAACCCTCTTGTTGTCTTCCCTTCAAATTGAAAATCAACACTTTTGTTGAGACTTTTTTTTTAACTTTTTCTTACGTTTTTGTCCCATTTGTAAACACTTTTGATGCTTTTTTTAATGTTTCTTACTTTTTTTTGGACGTTTTCCACTCACTTATTAACTTTAGTTTTACAGTTACTTTTTGAATTTATGATCAATAAACCTCATTTATAGGAAATTATACCTAATGTTTGAGTTAGAAAAGCAGAAATTAGGAATTATTGAGACTAAAATTAAAGGAATGGATGTTGATGATGATCACAGACTGGAATATGTCAACTTTTACTCAATACTATTTCAAAAACACTTCCATTTGTTTTACAATGCTATAAAATTGAATAAGACGCCCCAAAATTAATGAAAGTAGAGATTTGTACTTGGCAAAGAGCGTTGGGTGGAATCAATCATGTTATTTTGGGGAATTAAAAAGAACATTGATATAGAAAAACGGTTCAATTTGACCTGAGGGATAAGGAATTACTCTCGCCACTCGCTCTTATATTCCGTCACCTTGATTCCTGCTTTGCTCCATCATAACTACGACGGCCACTAGAGGGCGCTGACACTACAAACCTAAACAGAAGTCGTAACTGCAGCTTCTGTTCAAGTTTCCCTCGTTCATGTGTTGCGCCATGACACGGCGACGCTGGGAGCAGGGAAATCTATAAGAAAATTCATTAAACATTGATATTTGGCGCCAGCGTATCCATTATCATCTCAATCGTACAAAGAATCAACAACAATATATTGCCGTATTGATATTTTGTTCCATCCCTATTCAATAAATTCTGATTCATACTAAATGTCTTTAATTATTAGTTAGAGCCTGACTTGGAGCAACTGAAAGCAAGCGGAGGTAATTGGCTTACATTTCCTTTCCCAGGCTTTATTTATAAATTAGGGCTACAGGAGACATGGGGGCTGATGACTTGTCCTGTGAGAATCCCCTCTTTCTGTCGTTCTTGCCCCAGTTTTCTGTCTCTGAAAAGACACTGAGGAAAAAATGAGAACGTACAGCTGGCTGGAAAACTGGCGCATGGAAACACACGTGAGCGTGATGACACTGCTCTCTCGCTGCATGCATGCATGCCCCCCCCCCGTGTTAACGACCCAACGCACAAATTTCACAGTTCACAGCTTTAATGAGCTGCTGCAGCCTATCCGTCACACCGACGGGAGAACACCTTAAATAACACAGCTCAGACTCCGGCAATGACACTGCGCCAGGCATCCGCAGGATCATGACAACAGAGCAAACAGTGTTATGATTGTTTTTCCTCCATTGCATGGGATTATTTTTAGGCACATCTGTGATTTAGCTGCTCAGTGTGAGAGCGATTTTGATTTGAAAGAGCACCGTTGATGTTGAGATGCTGGAGAAATAAGGAGAAAATATGAGTATTACTGGAGGAGATGATTGCAGTGGCTGTTGTAAATGAGGGGGGCCGGGGGGGGTTTGGGCCACATGGGCTCCCGAAAAACGCTCCCTTAGGTCGTTTGTTCAAGGAGCAATTACGACTCATATTTACGTTTTTTTTTTGTGACGGCACCCTTTAGTGCATACCTGCCAACACTCCCGTTTTTCCCATTTTTTTTAAGCCTTATCTCCCGGTCGGACCCTTCCCGGTTTGTTATTTCTCCCAGAAAAATCCCGTAATTCACACGGTCCAAATTCCTTTATGAGTAATTGGACCAATATGTTTGTCTGATGTTGACCAGTTGCCAGATCTTCTATGAAATGCATCCTATTCACATAATCCACACATATGCAATGGTTCAACCCGTTTTTCACATCAATCTGGCAACCTATGCAACGCCATCACTAACAGGGACGTTGTAGAGCGTCCTCTGGTGGACAGACTATGCAACGCCATCACTAACAGGGATGTTGTAGAGCGTCCTCTGGTGGACAGACTATGCAACGCCATCACTAACAGGGACGTTGTAGAGTGTCCTCTGGTGGACAGACTATGCAACGCCATCACTAACAGGGACGTTGTAGAGCGTCCTCTGGTGGACAGACTATGCAACGCCATCACTAACAGGGACGTTGTAGAGCGTCCTCTGGTGGACAGACTATGCAACGCCATCACTAACAGGGACGTTGTAGAGCGTCCTCTGGTGGACAGACTATGCAACGCCACCACTAAAGGGGACGTTGTAGAGCGTCCTCTGGTGGACAGACTATGCAACGCCATCACTAACAGGGACGTTGTAGAGTGTCCTCTGGTGGACAGACTATGCAACGCCATCACTAACAGGGACGTTGTAGAGTGTCCTCTGGTGGACAGACTATGCAACGCCATCACTAACAGGGACGTTGTAGAGTGTCCTCTGGTGGACAGACTATGCAACGCCATCACTAACAGGGACGTTGTAGAGCGTCCTCTGGTGGACAGACTATGCAACGCCACCACTAAAGGGGACGTTGTAGAGCGTCCTCTGGTGGACAGACTATGCAACACCACTTGTTGTCATTCCCGGTGTTTTAACCTTCGGTATTCGGGTCACATGGACCCATTTCAAATTCTTACACAGAGAAAATTACTTACATAAAAAAAAAGACAACCAAAACGTTGATAAAAAGGTTTTTCATTCGAAATTTTGACTCAGAAAAACAAAAATGTGCAGGTCGGCGGGAAGACAGCACACGGGTCAAGATGCAGTGACAAGCAACCTGGATGAACAGCTTCGTGCTGAGGCTCCACTCTGCACACGCTGCAGAGACGTACCATCAGCTTCTGAGAGGGCGCTGACAGCCAATCAAACACAGGCTCGACACTCAAGGCTGTGTGCAGCCGCCCGGATCAAATCACTGATGGGAGGCTGAAAGGAAATACGATCGTACATCACCTGCTGCTGCTCAGACCTACTGAAACCCCCTCTGCTTCTGGCCAGACAGCAGGACCAGCTGCAAGGTCTAGCTCCGATGGTTTGAAAAGATGTGCTCTTCATCCAGGAGGCACAGGCGTAGATTTCAGGGGAGGATGCAGGGGATATATGTCCCAAAAAAAGCGTCTTGATGCCTGATTTTCAGATATTTATTGTCTCTACTTTATACTTTAAGCCAATCTTGTGTTGTAGGATTGTGAAGATCCGGGATTTAGAGCGTTGTATGGAATCCATCCTTTTTTTGTGGTCATTTTGGTTAAAAAGAAACCCACACTGTAAAAAATGTAACGTAAAATTCACAGTAACTTACTGTCAATGCTTGTCCAGCAAGTTACTGTGAATTCTTTTTTGCAGTAAAGGTACCGTACTTCCATTTACAGTATTTCATGTATTCCTTGTAAAATACAAAGCAATTAAACACAACATATGATAAAAAGTAAAAAATACAGTAGTTTACTGTAATTTAAGTCAATCTAGTGTTAGTTAAAGGTGCTGTAGGTAGGATCGTGAAGATCCGGGATTTAGAGCGTTGTATGCCATCCATCCTGTTTTTGTGGTAATTTTGTTTAAAAAGAAACCCACATTGTAAAAAATTTTACGTAACATTGTAAAAATGCAACAAAAAATAATATTAAAAAATATTGACAAGCCACTCCAAAAAGAAGGGGCTAAAAACATGTTTATATCCTTCTTAGGGGTTCGCGTTTCTCTCAATTTACAAAATTAATTACAGTATTGAAGGAAAAACAAAACAAAAAACGAATATTTTAATCCCTTCGTTGAAAATCAAAAACCTGCCCAACAAATGAATATCTGTATATTACCCGGATTTTCCACCGGGAGCGTTGTAGAAACGAGCGTCTTGATGCCTGATTTTCAGATTTTATTGTCTCTACTTCAGACTTTACGAGTCAATCTTGTGTTGTAGGATCATGAAGATCCGGGATTTAGAGCGTTGTATGGCATCCATCCTGTTTTTGTGGTAATTTTGGTTAAAAAGAAACCCACACTGTAAAAAATGTAATGTAAAATTCACAGTAACTTACTGTCAATGCTTCCAGCAAGTTACTGTGAATTCTTTTTACAGTATAGGTACCGTACTTCCATTTACAGTATTTCATGTATTCATTGTAAAATACAAAGCAATTAAACACAACATAACATAAAAAAGTAAAAATACAGTAGTTTACTGTACTATTTACAGTACTATAGTGGCTATATTGTGATTTTCTTTACAATAATACTTTCTTTTACTGAATACTGTGATTTCTACTGTAATACTTACTGTGAATTCTACTGTAATACTTAGACTACTGTGATTTCAACAGTAATACTTAGACTACTGTGATTTCTACTGTAATACTTAGACTACTGTGATTTATACTGTAATACTTAGTCTACTGTGATTTCAACAGTAATACTTACTGTGATTTCTACTGTAATACTTGACTACTGTGATGTTGTCATGGCAACAATGCTGTAATGTAACTTTACAGCATTCAACTGTAAAATCCCCATATATACAGTAGTGTTACTGTGAAAACAGTAGTGTTACTGTGAAATCTAGAGGAAATAACTGGAGATTTCAAAGACATTTTTTACAGTGCATGTGTCTTCTGATAGAGACATTTTTAAAAAGGGGTCCAATT
Organism: Etheostoma perlongum; assembly: GCA_026937815.1. Classification (NCBI taxonomy): domain Eukaryota; kingdom Metazoa; phylum Chordata; class Actinopteri; order Perciformes; family Percidae; genus Etheostoma; species Etheostoma perlongum. Next base: position 3,146,538 of record CM049375.1, on the reverse strand, counting down.
TGACCCGAGGACAAACCCCTGCGTTAAACCCCATGACGTAGTCTGGCGTAGATATGAGGACGTGTTTCCTGCCGACGCTGGTTTGGGGGATTTGTTGATTTAATCTCTTTAAGCAGATATTGCACAGATATTGTATAACAGGGATTTAACTGTGATCTCTCGGTTTAATGGCAGATGACGGAAATGGACGCCCCCCTCACCACCCCGTGCAACATCCAGATTTGTGAGGTGACCTGCGACTCCTTCCGCATCATGTGGGACATGAGCCCCGAGGACAGCGCCAGGGCCACGCACTTCTTCATCGACCTGAGCCGCAAAGAGAGCAGAGACCCAAACCGCTTCAAACACAGGGTGGGACCCATGTAGCGTCCTCTGGATGTGTCTGTCCATAGGCGTAATACGGGGTGTGTGTGTGTGTGTGTGTGTGTGTGTGTGTGTGTGTGTGTGTGTGTGTGTGTGTGTGTGTGTGTGTGTGTGGGGGGGGGGGGGGGTTACAGCTATGTTCAGAAATTTTCTCGGCTTAAAAGAAAATTTTTTTTTTATTTTTTTATTTTTACATATACGTTTTTGTCACTTTTCCCCCCACGTTTGTTATTTTCGTTAAAGTTTTTGTCGCCTTTTTTCCGACATTTTTGTTGCTATTTTCCGACATTTTTGTCGCCTTTTAATAAAAAAATTTTTTTTGGAGTAAGTAAAAAGCTTTTTTTTTATTTTGGGGACTATTTTTTGATATTTCACCCTTAGTGTGTGTGGGGGGGGTTTCAGAAATTTTCTCGGCTTAAAAGAAAACATTTTTTTTATTTTTTTATTTTTATTTATTGTTATTTTCTTTCCGTTTTCGTCGCCTTTTTTCCGACATTTTTGTTGCTATTTTCAGAATTTTTGTCGTCTTTTAAAAACAAGAATTTGGTGTAATTGTTTTGGAGTAAGTAAAAAGCTTGTTGTCGCCCTTTTAAAGTTTTTTTGGGGACTATTTTTTGATATTTCACCCTTAGTGTGTGTGGGGGGGGTTTCAGAAATTTTCTCGGCTTAAAAGAAAACATTTTTTTTATTTTTTTAGTTTTTGTCACTTTTCCCCCACGTTTGTTATTTTCTTTTCGTTTTCGTCGCCTTTTTTCCGACATTTTTGTTGCTATTTTCAGAATTTTTGTCGTCTTTTAAAAACAAGAATTTGGTGTAATTGTTTTGGAATAAGTAAAAAGCTTGTTGTCGCCCTTTTCAAGTTTTTTTGGGGACTATTTTTTGATATTTCACCCTTAGTTTTCACCGCTTTGTTTGAGTTTTATTTTTCCATATACGTTTTAGTCACTTTTCCCGACGTTTGTTATTTTCTTTCAGTTTTTGTCGAATTTTTTCCGACATTTTTGTTGCTATTTTCAGAGTTTTTGTCGCCTTTTAATAAAAACATTTTTTTTTAAAGTAAGTAAAAAGCTTGTTGTTGCCCTTTTTAAGTTTATTTTGGGATGTTTCACGTTTAGTTTTCACCGCTTTGTTTGAGTTTTATTTTTCCACGTTTTTTTCATTTTTAGTCACTTTTCCCCCACGTTTGTGTTATTTTTTTTTAGTTTTTGTTGCCTTTATTCCAACATAAAGAATTGGTGTAATTGTTTTAGAGTAAGTAAAAAGCTTGTTGTTGCCCTTTTCAAGTATTTTTTAGGACTATTTTTGGATTTTTCACCCTTAGTTTTTGCCACTTTGCTTGAGTTTTGTTTTTCCATACGTTTTTTTGACGTTTTGTTATTTCTTTTCAGTTTTTGTTGCATTTAAAAAAAAAGATTGTTTGGAATAATAAGTAAAAAGCTTGTTGTTGTCTTTTTGAGGACTATTTTTGGATTCTTCACCCTTAGTTTTTGCCGCTTTGTCTGAGAGAAAGGAAACGATGCATTTTATTGAGGTCTAGTTGGGTTAGCGGATAGGTCGAACTGATGAAACAGCAGCTCGCCCTTTCAGTCACTTCCAATACAGCCGAAAAAAGAAAATGAGTGCAGTCAACAGCTTCAGGCCATGTGACTCACTGACATTGCTTGTAAAGCAGCACAGAACAGTTTTCATGTTAACAAAATAATCACATTTCATACATCACACAGATAAAGCAGAAATGTAATGGATTCTTTGATTTGAAATCTATTTGTCAAGGAGGATTCATTTCAATCAGATGGTTTGTGCAACGATTACTTTCCATCTGCAGTGTCTACATCCCTAGCATGTTTAACATACTGTATATTTACATGTGATATAACAAAAGATACTGGATGCCAGGGTGTAACTTTAGGTTCAACGTTGGGGGGCGGGGGGTTGAGATCCCCATTTTTCCGCAAAATTAATTAATTGTTAGCGTCATTTAAAGATGCTCTAAGCGATGTTACGTGTTTTTTAGGCTACAACATTTTTTGTCACATACAGCAAACATCTCCTCACTATCTGCTAGCTGCCTGTCCCTTAAACACACTGTAAAAAATATCTCACTATCTGCTAGCTGCCTGTCCCTTAAACACACTGTAAAAAATATCTCACTATCTGCTAGCTGCCTGTCCCTTAAACACACTTTAAAAAATATCTCACCATAAAACAAACCATAAAACTATTGTTTCATAATATTAAGTCGGAAACAGCATGGTGGACCTACTGATTTGTTTTGTTGCTTCAAATTTTAAAATAACTTTTTTTCTTCAACATTTTGGTCGTCTTTTTCAACACTTTTTTTTTGCCCCTTCTTCCGACGTTTTTGAAGCTTTTTCCGACATATTTGTCACTTGTGTCACCGTTATTTTACCATTATGTAATTGAATGAAACAACCAAATTCAATGAAAGTAATGAACTGATCATTTATATTACTTGTGAGGAGCGTTGTATAGAACCATCCAAACTATTTCTTTTGACAGTTTGGTTCCAAGAAACCCAAATTTCTGATAAATATTTGTTGTCCTCGGGTCAGATTTGATAAAATAAAATTGATAAAAAGCGTCACCAAAATTGTTGATTCTCAATTTTGACGGGAAGACAACACGAAGGTTAAAGGCTCCGACTCTTTTTGGCTGTTTCACCGTCTTTCAGAGGCTGCAGCGGGTTCCTTGTTAGAGCTATAGTGAATCTATTGGTATCATATGAATCTCTGAAACCTGAGGAATCCAGTGCTGTCAACGTAGCTTGTGGAGAGGGGATCTACATTTTGAGCATGCACCCCCCCTTGGTTTTAGGTGATCAGTTTGGTGTCTAAATCAAGCTCAAGTGGCTGAAGTCTAACACTTATAATCTCCCTTCAATTCAGATGCAAAACATTGACTGTAATAATGGCCTGTGAGTGTTTTGTGAAGTCGAGGCAGGGCTAGGACTGAGTGAGTTGTTCCTGGATACGCTCTCGGGATATGCTCTCTGTGCAACAAACAAACCTGCATCAGAGGTGTTGCCATGGATATATGGACCATCTGAGCCTTTGGTAATTAGCTGTGCTTCTAATACGAGGCCTTGGCCAAAACAAAGCTGCTGGTTTGATTGGATGTATCCTAGTTACAGCAGTTTGGGCTTGAAGTGGATCATCATGCTAATGTTATGGGGGGAGCTGTCTGACTCAACAGTTCCCTTTACATTTGCTTTGACATGTAAAGTCAACACACAGCATCCGGTCCCTGACGTCAACTCCTTCCTGTTTCCTTTGTCCTCCAGGACGTGCCAACCAAGCTGGTGGCCAAGGCGGTGCCTCTCCCCATGGCGGTGAGGGGACACTGGTTCCTCAGCCCGCGGACGGAGTACTGTGTCGCTGTCCAGACGGCTGTCCGCCAGCCAGACGGAGACTACCTGGTGTCGGAGTGGAGCCAGGTGGTGGAGTTCTGCACCGGGGGTAAGAATAACACACAGCAGCTTGAGAAAGTTTACACACCCAAAAAAGTTGATTAACCCTCCTGTTGTCCTCGCGTCAATTTGACCCATTTTCAAAAGGTTCCTATATATCAGAAATTTGTATTTCTTTGGATAGTCCCATAATACTTACAAGTGAAAAAATGGATCAGGTCATTACTTTCATTACATTTAGGTGTTTTATTCAATTTTATAGCATTTGAAAAAAAAAAATGTATAAAAGAAAGTTGAAAAAGCTTCAAAAGCACAAAACAAAGTGACAAAAGTGTCAAAAAAGACGAACAAAACGTTGAAAAAAACCCATTTAATTTAAGATTTTTACCCAGAAAACCCAGAAAAGTTGCATGGTCGGCAGGAAGACAACAAAAGGGTTAAAAAGAGGAATAAAAAGTCATCTTTTGGAAATTGATCTTAATGCCTTAATTCAAAAACATTAGTTTTTTGGTGGATCAAAAAAGTTGACACCAATTTGCTTGAATGAATGAATGAATAATGTATTGTAAATAAATAAAAGTTTAAAATACAGGGGCATAAGTATCCACCCCCCTATGTTAAAATACAGGGGGCATAAGTATACACCCCCTATGTTAAAATACAGGGGTATACACCCCTATAAAATACAGAGGGCCACCCCCTATGTTAAAATACAGGGGCATAAGTATACACCCCCCTATGTTAAAATACAGGGGCATAAGTATACACCCCCTATGTTAAAATACAGGGGTATAAGTATACACCCCCTATGTTAAAAATACAGGGGCATAAGGTTAAAATACATAAGTATACACCCCCATAAGTATACACCTATGTTAAAAATACAGGGGCATATGTTAAAATACAGGGGCATAAGTATACACCCCTATGTTAAAATACAGGGGTATAAGTATACACCCCCCTATGTTAAAATACAGGGGCATAAGTATACACCCCCTATGTTAAAATACAGGGGGTATAAGCATCTATACATACTGTTAAAATACAGGGGCACTGTGACCATGTTAAAATACATCCCCCCCCTCTTTTTTTTTACAAAAATGCACTACTTACATTTTATATTTTAATATGTTTGTGTTGACACTGTAAAGGTGTTGCTTAAATCTCGTTGCACAGGTACTGCACTTGTGTATAATGACCATAAAGGCTTTCTATTCTATTCTATACAATACATTATTTATTCACAAACAAAATTGGTGTCCTTAAAAGGTTGGATTTTCCTTTTGAATTTTTGAATTAAGATCAATTTCCAAAAGATGATTTTTTTAGTCCTCTTTTTAATCAACTTTAGCCCGGGTGTGTAAACCTTCCCAAGCCACTGTACCTGACAGTTAAAGTTACTTGAATAATATAAAGTATAGTTGGATCAACGGAAGTTCATTTGCAGGATAAAGCCTGACGTCTGGTGCGTCTGGTCCACTCTCTGTGTGTCGCCGTTCCCACCGCCCGATCTCTTCGGGAAACAACAACAAACTTCGAGCTCGCGATCTACACGCTGAAAATGTCAAGTTTATGAGAAAAGTAGGACAAGGCCGGCCTGCTCGGTTCTTTCAGGGAATGATTGTAAAGATTTAATAAGAATATGTTGAGGGTGTTTCCTCTCTAACGGGGACGTTTTGGACCGATTGGTGGGATGTCTGTGGACAAAGTCCACACGGAGACACACTGGTAAGAGATAATGAGGTGTAGCCATGTATCAGCTGATTTAAAGAGCTCACGTTACTGTGTGGTGTGAGTTAACTTCATCTAATATTGGAGGTGGAGTTTTCTTCTGCAGGGATGCAAATGTTCCACCAGAACAAGTTCCTTCCCGAGACTATTGAGCAGAGCCAACGTCGCTGCGTCTGGCGTTAAAACGATTGGGATTGGATTAAAGAAATGCAAACAACCCAGAGCGTTTTTCTCCTATCCCACAATGCATCTGGGGTGTAGCCAGACCTTATTTGGACACAGTGGAGTAAGGTCTGGAGATGAGAGACTACAGCATATAGAGTATAAAATAAGTACTTCACATGCATGTAATGTATAATCATGCTGACACCTACAGTATATTCAAATGATCCTGATCATAATTACTGTTTATCATGTTGATGTGCTATTGAAGATGATGATGACGTCTATATGTAGACCTCACCTGGCACAGGTGGAGGTGTGTGTAGGACTAGAGAGCGGAAGGGCAAACTCATTTTCAACCACATTTTGTGAGACAAATGTTTTTTTTCTTTACAAGTTCATGAATGTTGTTGTTGCAGTTATGCAATAAAGAAACAGATCATTGTGATTCACTGACCGCTCCTACAGTAGTCATTAATATTTTACACAACTCGTTTCCATCCACTTTGCAGACTACGCCATGGAACACCTGCAGCAGCTGCTCAACAAGGCCGAGGGCTCAGCAGTGAGGCTGCTGAAATTCTCTGTGTTTTATCGCAACCAGCACCCAGACTACTTTGACTATGTCAGGTCAGTGCTTCATCCTCTATCTCTTAATTGTATGCCCAAAGCAATTCCAGCAGCACTTAAACCACACAGAAACAGCTCCTCTGGCTCTGTCCAATGGCATCAAAAATCAGCCTAAAAGCACCTTTACAGCTCACTGGTTGCCTAGCACCTCACATTGACGTCAAGTCTCCAGAAAGTTACTGCACCCGGCCAATGTCTGGCACATTCATAGACAGTTAAAGAAATAGACCAACAGGTCCCGTTGCTGTGGATGGAGTAAATCTATTAGAAGCTCTTTGGGAAGTGAAGTCTATTAGGAGCTCTTTTCCCGTGATGCTGAGCGTTACTGCAACCAACTCCAACTGAGCTGGAAGACGTAGATGTGACGTGAGCAACCTGTCTGAAAGCTGTAAGTCTTCTGGTAGCTGTGCAAGAGAAATAATCATCTGCTGTGCAAGAGAAATCTCAATCATTCCCAATCAGCGGAGACGGAGAGGTAGGTATATGTTAGGAGATAACATAGACACAGGCTAATTACTGCTAACTAACATGCTAGTTAACATTAACATAGGCACAGGCTAATTACTGCTAACTAACATGCTAGTTAACATTAACATAGGCACAGGCTAATTACTGTTAACTAACATGCTAGTTAACATTAGTAATGAAACCTAAACAGCTGATGGAAGTCCAAACTGTCTGCGTGCTTCTCCTGACTATACGGTGATATGTCGACTATGCAACAGTAAGTTGCGTGGTTATGACACAATCGTTAGCCTATTTTTACAAAAATGTGTGCTACAGGAGGTAACGGAGCCTTTTATACATTGTCGTGTTTCTTTAGAAGTAAACAACGGACAAATAGAGTCTTTAAACGCTTCAGATGTAAAGTTATTCGCTGTCAAAGTGACGCCAAAATGAATGGCGGTCAATAAACAAATATGTTTAAAATCGCAACAATATCGTATTGTGGCAGAAGTATCGTGATGATATCGTATCGGGAGGCGTCTGGTGATTCCCACCTCTATGCACCAACAGAGCCAGGCTAGCTGTATCCACACTTTATGCTAAGCTAACCAGCTGCTAACTGTAGCGTCAACTTCAGCGTACACACATAAGATTGATATTGATTTTCCTCATTAAACCCACATCAAGAAAAGTGTATTTCCCAAAATGTGAAGCATAATTCTTCTTTTTCTCTTCATATCTTGGACTAGAAGGGAATGCGGAGGCCTGATGCGTCCGAACCTGAAAGACATCAGCGGGAGTCACGGCTCTCCGATCAACGGCAAACTGCAGGGCGTCTTCTTCAGCTGCAACACCGAGTTTGACACAGGCCTCCCCCCCCAAGACTCCCCGTACGGTCCGCTGCGTTTCCAGATCCCCGCTGGACACCTGCTGAACCCCAACATCTCGCTGTACTTTGCAGACTTCTACTGTATGTACACAGCGTACCACTACGTGGTGCTGGTGCTGGCCCCCGTCGGCTCAGAGGGAGATAACTTTTGTCGCACTCGGCTGCCAATGCTGGACTTGGCGTCCAACCCCTTCCTGACGTACACGGCGCCGCAGACGGCGGGGGAGGAGCCTCTGTTCTGCCACGCCAGCGACGTTATCCTGGAGGTGCTTTTCACAGAGCCGGTTCCTTTGGATCAGGGCAGCGTGGAGCCCATCCGCGGCCACCACCAGCTCATGAGTCTGACCACAGCCAACGCCAAGAAAGACCCGAGCTGCAAAGTGTGCAACATCAGCGTGGGACGCTGAGCGAGATATAGGACGGACAGGACAAATACTGAAAGACATAACATTCGATAACATCGCGTGTAGGGGAGGGGCGGCTTCTGGGGCTCCAGACCTAAATGTTTTCTTCTTTTTTGGTTTTTTTTTTAATAACTTTGTGGCGTTTCCCCCTGAAAGACAGGGACAGTTAAGGACATCTTGTGTAGGACAGGAGCGAGAGGGTGGCTTTTGAATCTTTTGGGTTTTTTAAAAATAACTTCACCTCTGTGTCGTTTCCCCTCCGTCTCTCTGACTGGACCGGCAAATCAATGCAGCAAAAGTTCTGTCACTGGCCAAATGTGTCGCCGTTCATTGTGTAAACTCTACTGCAAGGCTGCCCAATTTGAGGCCCGCGGGCCAAGTTTGGCCCTTGCTTTCTTTGTTTTGGTCCACCATGCTTATTTTCCTCTTATTTTTAACCCTTGTATGGAATTCAAATTGACCCATTTCAAATTTTTACAAGAAGAAAAATGGGACAAGTTCCATTTTTTCTACCTGAAAATCAACAGCCTTTCCTTATTTTCTGTGATAAACATGTATTCCTGACTCAATTCAGGAAATTATTCTGGCTATGACCACTTTTTCCAAGATAAGAATGATCATATAGTTGATTATTAACATGAATTATAACCTTATGACAAAAAATGAATCCCACTAGAGACTAGCATGGTGACGAGACTGATGCATTCCCTTAACATATATGTCATCTCAGCTGTTAGAAATGGAGATAAAGACAATATTTGTTGATAGATTATGAAGTCAAATATTATTATTTCAGAATTCTTTTTAAACCCCAAATAAGTCCCGGGTTAATTTGACCCGAGGGACACAAGAGGATCCCGACAGTGAAGACACTACAAGGGTTAAAGGTAATGTACATTTTGTGCAGTTAAAAAGGTAATCTGAGTTTAATGGCAATGTAAAGCCCTGTGCTGTTAAACTTCTCATTTAAATTACATACAGTACGTACGTTTTATCTGCAGAGAATGGCAAGAATTACGTTATTAACATCAACATTCATTTTTGGCCCCTTGCCTTTCATCCAAATACATTTTGGCCCTTCATATGAAAGAATTTGGGCACTTCTTCTCTACTGTAAAGAGCATCAGAGACATCGTACCTTCAGCGAGACGTCATCCATGTGACATTGCAGTCTTTCTTATTACGCATTTTAACAATATGTTTAACAATAAACAGACTTTCTGTGGTTGAAAAATTATCTTTTAAATTGACGAAAATCACATTCGTAATCTATGGCCCAATTCAAAAAATAATTTGCCTCTCCCCGTTCATATTTTCTTCAAATATAAGTCCTATGGACCGGAAGTAGAAGGGCTCTCTATGGAGCATGCCCCCCAAACCCCCCCTTAGATTTTGGGCTAAGCCCCGAATGTATGCGCCCCTGCTTTAGGACACCGTGAAACAGCCCGTCTCTCGGTGTATGCATGCTGCTGCCCCCCCCACTAGAATAGTGAGTATTAAATAGATGGCTAACAATGCTTATTGCAGAACTGCATCATGTGTACAGCTGGAAACCCTATACATCCGTGATGGCTGAAAAAAACATAATTAAAGACATGATAGAAAGCTTTAGAAGGCTGGAAGATTTCTGTGCTCCTTATTCGTCCAAAGTCACCTGTGCTTCATTTTGTGTATATCTTTGTCTTCTTTTGAATTTTCATTTCTTTCCTTAAAGTGTAACTACCACTCTTTTTTTTCAACCTGGACTCTATGTTCCCGTGTTTTTTTGATGGGAACAACAATCTTTGACATTGGTCCAGTATTGAGTGAGATCGCTGCAGTCGGCAGTGGAGAGACAAGCTACAGTGGAAGTTAATGGGATAATTGTTCAGCTTGTTTTTACCTTCACAAAAGTGCTCGTTGACGGACTCAGATTCATATTCTAAGTCTCTGACAACACAATGGAAAGATTTCTACATATATAGACTTTTAAAACCTCTTTGAGACCTTCCTGTTTAACCAGAAACAGCTCTGAAGGGGCTAGCGCTAAACCCACCAGACTCCATTTAAAAAAGCAATACTTTTAGCGTGTATAGAGCCAACATATTGTCACATGTAAATCGGTAAACTATGTGTTTATTTCAACCAAAACTAGAGTTGTGATAGTTGGAAAAGTGGAAACACAACCCAAAATGGCTTTTCAAAGTTTTATTTTGTTTCTGTCGATTCTGAATGAAGTGTATTTTACGATGCTAAAATTACTACTTATTTACATGAAGTCTGGTGGGTTCAGTGAACGCAATTTCGCGGCAAAAATAGCACTTTTGTGAAAGTAAATGCAAACTGGACATTTGTCCTATTAACTTACCTTGTAGCTTATTTCTCTGCTGCTGACTGCAGCAATCTTGCTTAATACTACCGATGTCAAAGAAAATTGTTCCCATCAGTCACTTAGACACAAAAACATAAGAAAACAGGGTCCAGGTTGAAAAGAAAACAGTAGTTACCTGTTAAGAGGTTTAATTTTATGTTTATGTTGTACAAGTTTGATGTGATTTCTCAAAGAAATTAGTTTGATCCAAGCAGAACGTGCAGAACGCTAGAAGCATGCCCCTTTTAAAACATTAGATTTACTTTTTCTATTAAAAATCTCTCTATTAAGTCACTGCCAGATGTTTTGTCTTATTTTTGCCAAACATTGTAGCTTTCCAGTGTTCATTTTCCCGGCCAAATGCTTTAATGCCACCTTTAAAAAGATCACTGGAGAGTTATAATTTGGAAATTGTAACTCAGTGTCTTAACCCTTGTGTTGTCTTCCCTGTTGACCTGCAACTTTTTGTTTTTTGGGGTCAAAATGTGAAGAAGAAAAAAAAATCCAACGTTTTGGTTGTCTTTTTCAACACTTTTGTCACTTTTTTTTCGAAGTTTCTGTCAGTATTTGTCTGCCCTTTTTTGACGTTTTTGAAGATTTTCCCATGTTTTTACCACTTTTCCTGCCGTTTTTTAAGCTTTTCCCAACATTTTTGTGACTTTTCTGGACGTTTTTGTCACTTTTCTTTTTTCTCCAAATGCCATGAAATTGAATAAAACGCCCAAAGTCAAAGAAAGTAGTAAACTGATCATTTATTTTACTTGTATGGAACCATCCACATCATTTTGTTTTATAAAAGTGGTTGAAACAAACCCACGTTTCTGATATAGAAACTTTTTGAAAACGGGTCAATTTGACCCGAGGACAACACGAGGGTTAATGTTGCACGGCAGACTTTTATTGTAAAGAAAATTGGGCGCACTGTGACAACGAAAGCAGGTTTGTTTCCCTGCAATCATTCTGCGATGGTGAGCCTCGGCTCTATAAACAGCGCTGAGATAAGATTAGCTTCTCTCTTGCTGTGGGGTTTGGGGTCCCTGCCCAGTAAGCTCTGACCTATACGGGAATCCCAGAAATGCCCAAAGTGAAAGGGATCCCTCCGGTCCCTCTTGCACAACAGTAATGCACGCGCTGACGACTGGCCAGAATGTAGCACATGACAGGAGAACGAGCACTGAATAAAACCTGAATGTGAAAGAGAAATGGAAATGAAAAGTGAGCAACAACCCATTTTTAAGATTTTTTTTCATACAAAGCACTAACAAACATGTCTACAATATTTATGAAAACAAATTCAAAATGTAATAAAAATCCCAGGACTTATGTTTTATGTCTGGGAAAAATCAGGATCATTTCCAGGATGAGTACGTCGTTCCGTTTCACTTATTCCGACCTTATGAAGCGAATGTAAATGTAAATGTGATTCCACCGTGGCAGATTAATAATTTCCAATATGGGAATAAAATCATGAGTCTTGTTCCCGTCGTCTCAATCGTTTGGAGTGAGGTGGTCACAAAACCAGAGGTGGGTAGTAACGAGTTACATTTACTCCAGTAAGTTTTTGAAAAGAATTGTACTTCTAGGAGTAGTTTTAAATCACTATACTTGTACTTGAGTAGATTAGCAAAGAAGAAGCTGTTCTCTTACTCCGCTACATCAGGCTACAATGAGCTCCTTACTTTTCTTTTTACCTCTTTGGTATTCTACGCGTCATCGTTTTTACCCCGGCGTACGTCTCACTTTTAATGTTTTATTTTGACAGAGAGAGAGAGAGAGAGAGAGAGAGAGAGAGAGAGAGAGAGAGAGAGAGAGAGAGAGAGAGAGAGTCTTCCTCTAAAGGCTCTACCACGTGACTGTGTTTCACCAATCAAACGTCGTTGTGCAGTCACGTGACCATACTCGATCTCAGCGGCGGGACAGGTTAGCTTTACAGTCGTAGCAAAACAAAGATGTCAGAATCAACCGTCGCCAAGGCAACACAGACATGGAGGATGACTACTTTTGCTTTTACTTGAGTCATATTATTCTGAAGTAACAGTACTTTTACTTGAGTACAATTTTTGGCTACTCTACCCACCTCTGCACAAAACTCAGTCCGAGCGGTTTTAAATCAGATAAATTCCCTGTCTTGACGTTTCTACAAAATCAAACGTGTTTAATATCGTAAGTAGGAAGTCTTGGTAGTAAAATCTTCTCTGTGATTAAAAACTCTGACATAATGACGGAAGATGCTGTCACTCTGACTTTAGTCTTTGAGTCTTTTTGTGTCTTCTTAGTCTACATGTCTGTCCCCGTCCTCTGGTGCGTACCAGTTTGTTTTTCTGTCTGCTGTGGATTAAGGAGGTCATAAAATTCAGTGTCTTTAAATGGGAGATGGTGTCAGACTTTAGTCTTTTCAAAGTCTTTTCCGAGTCTTCTAGCACACGGTAGGCATTGGGTTCCTTCCGCGACAGAGATGTGAGCTCACACACACGGCAATGCTGTAATTCTGTCCGTCGTTATTATCCCAAAAAGGCTCGCTGTGCCCTGCTGGCAAATAACTCAAACAGAACTCTATCTTCCTTTTAGCATCCAGCACTTTTGGAATGACAATGTCGAATTCAAAGATGTCTGTCTGAGGCCCTCCGAAGCGTTTCTGCACGTGCGTGCACGGCACATCTCTGTAGCTCTGCCACGAGTCAAAGGTGATGCGGGTACGAACGTCCTTCTGGAAACTGATGTTCCTGACTCGGACCGTGCCTTGCAGCGCCTGTTCAGTCACGCTGCAGTTCTCCAGGGTGACCATGCTCTCTGCCAGCTTGGCACGAAAAGCTTTGAAATCAGCAGAAGGCTGCGGGAAGCCCAGTTTGAGCCGCGTTCCTGGGCAGCAGGTGCTGACGGTGCAGCTGTAGCAGTCCTCCGTCATGGTTCCCAAACCCTGCAGCGACGGCAGCAGGCTGAGGTCCGACTGCTCCTCTTGAACGGAAAACTCCTGCACGGCCGTCAGAGACAATCCCTGCGAGTCGGCGAAGATCACGTGTTTGTTCTTATTGATCGGGAGCCAAAGGTCATCGTCCGAGTCTTCGTCCAAGGAGAACGGGAGCGGGTGGGTCCGATAGACTTGGCCTAAGATGTCGGAGGACAGCGGATCTGAAACTGGAGGGCGGATGCAGGGGCGCTGGGGCTTCAGGATGGGGACCCAAACGTGAGGACACAGATGTTCACGTTGGTTCAAGCACAGCCTGACGGCAACCTCCACGAGTCCGGCAGATTGGGCCATGGACCTGAGGCTGGCCGGCGGCAGGAAACTGCCCAACGAGAAACGGAGATTTCAATAAAAGACTGCTGCCCTAGAAGTGTGATTAAACCTCTGTAAATATTGCAATTGTGCTGTTATTAATGAGCGTTAAAGGGTAACTCTGTTTTTGACCCCAGGTTTTGTGTCTAAGTGACGGATGGAAACAACAATCTTTGAAATTTGTCCAGTATTAAGCGAGACGCAAAACAAGCTGCAATATTACGTTAATGTGCAAATGCGCACCTTCAATTTGCATCGACTAAAAGTGCTGTTTTTGTCTGACAGGCTCAGATTATCATCCACTAAAGTTCTGCTTTTACCAGAGACAGGCTCAGATTATTATTCTAAGTGTCTGACAACATTATGAAAGGATCGCTACAGACCTTTTAGTTAAAGCAGAAGATCCTTTGTGTTTAACATGAAACAGCCCTGATATCACCATCACCAAACCCACCAGACTCCATGTAAATAATCACTTTTAGCGTGTATAGAGCAGCATATCTCCACCAGACTCCATGTAAATAATCACTACTTTTAGCGTGCATAGAGCATAATATCTCTACCAGACTCCATGTAAATAATCACTACTTTTAGCGTGCATAGAGCATAATATCTCTACCAGACTCCATGTAAATAATCACTACTTTTAGCATGTATAGAGCAGCATATCTCCACCAGACTCCATGTAAATAATCACTACTTTTAGCGTGTATAAAGCAGCATATCTCCACCAGACTCCATGTAAATAATCACTACTTTTAGCGTGTATAAAGCAGCATATCTCCACCAGACTCCATGTAAATAATCACTACTTTTAGCCTGTATAGAGCAGCATATCTCCACCAGACTCCATGTAAATAATCACTACTTTTAGCGTGTATAGAGCAGCATATCTCCACCAGACTCCATGTAAATAACCACTACTTTTAGCGTGTATAGAGCTGCATATTTCCACATGTAAATGAGTGAATTAAGAGTTTATTCCAACCAGACCAGAGTGGTGATTGTTGGAACAGTGGAAAGATGAACCAAGACGGCTTTTGATATTTTTATTTTGTTTCTGTCGATTTTGAATGAAGTGCGTTTTACAATGACAAAAGTAGTGATTATTTACATGGAGTTTGGTGGTTCTGGTAATGGCGATCTTGGGGCTGTTTCATGTTAAACTAAAATGATCTTACTCTTCAACAACAAAGTCCATCTCTGTAGGGATCCTTTCCATAATGTTGGCAGACACTTAGAATAATAATCTGAGCCTGTCTCTGGTAAAAGCAGAACTTTAGTGGATGCTAACTGAAGGTGCAATTGCCAATTGAAGTTCCATTGCAACTTGCTGTATTGCTTAATACTGGACCAATTTTAAAGATTGATGTTCCAATCAGACACTTAGACCCAAAGAAATACAAAATGGGGTCCAGTTTAGTTAGCCTTTAATGAGATGCATTACAGAATGCATCACGTGATTAAGGTGCCATAATAAATTCACCCTCTCTCTTTGATATTAATTAAAGAAGTGATGCAAGTTAAGCTGCGTTAAGCTCTTACGTTGTGCTGGACATCTCCGTACTGGTAGTCTGGTGTTGAGCGGTGGGAATATAATCCTCAGTGTTGTGGTTGGAGTTCTTTAAAATAGAGGAAAACATTGATCTGATACATGTGATGCAATTTTATTTTCAGAGAGGAATTATATTTAAAATCTTACTTACAAGCTCCCAAAGCAGCCTCTGCAGCAGCTCTCACACAGCAACCTAATTATACCTCCGTCTCCGTCCCCCCGTGCAGACTGAGTCAGTCCACCGTGCCTAACTCGACTCTGCATCGTGGAAACTATTCGAGTCATCCCGGCTCGATTCTCCGGAGACTCCTGGTCCGAGAAGATCTTTGCCCCAGAGAGAGTCAGTACCCCACACCTGGATCTAAAAGACGTTGGTGTGTGTGATGCAGAGGTTTCGGGTTTCAAATCAACAGCGGTCACCCAACTGGAGGCTGTTCAAGAATCCCTGCAACTAGGGATGAGCGAGTACAGCATTATCTGTTATCTACATAAAAATAATGTAAATGTTGTGAAAGCATTTGACTTTATTATTTAATAAACGCCTTTCTGGACTTACTTGGTCAAATCTTGACTAGATTTGACCAAGTAAGTCCAGAAAGGTGCCTGTCTTGTACAATGATTATGTTGGATGCAGCGTTTAATAAACAATAAACTCAAATGCTTTCACAACATTAAATACTTAACATTTTTTTAGTTTTCTCAAAACCCCATTTTAATATGAATAGTTGTGTTCATGTACTCTAGCTGCTTCGCTGAGTCTTAAATCATCAAAATGTCCTCAAGTTTGTTGTCCAAAAACATCTCATTAGCCGTGAGACGCCGTCCAATCAGGACCCAGACCTACAACTAAGAAATCATTGAGAAGTACTACGTTTTGACGGAGTTTTTTTTTTTACAGCACTGGTTAAGCCAAGACATTCAGATCAATTACATGTGTTTTATCTCATGTGATACTATTAGCCAATCAAATCTGTGCATTGCGACTCGAGTCAGCGGCCGCGATCCAATAGTAACGTATGAAGTCTTTTACTAAACACTTTCCGTCACCTCAAAAAGAAAAAAAGCTGCAAAGTCATGTAAAGAATTGATAAAGTCAAAACTAAAATTCAAAAGAAGAACCTCGTGAGAGACCGTAAGAAATAATCGAGTCAGAGAAAAGTGATTTCAGATGGCGTGATCAAAAAAAGAGAAAATTAGCGAGCGAAATCAGAGCTTTTAATCAAGAATTGACCAACTTTACCACGTTCAACCAGACTCACACCAGTAGAGGATTTCAAGGGTGGGGGGCCGTCCCTCATGTTGAACCTAAAAAGAACGATCTACTGGATATTTATTATATACTCTACATATACTATATTTCATGTAGTCTGCAGCTGCGTCCCATGTCCCTTATTTGATAATAATAATAATAATAAATTGAATTTGTATAGCGCTTTTCCCAATCTCAAAGTCGCTTTTACAGAGTAGAAACAGTAGATTTAAAAAAAAAAAAAAAAAAACAACAACTAAGGATAGGCAGAACAGAAGAGATGGGTCTTCATGGTCTTCATTTGAAACTAAAATTCAAAAGAAGAACCTCGTGAGAGACGGTAAGAAATAATCGAGTCAGAGAAAAGTGATTTCAGATGGCGTGATCAAAAAAAGAGAAAAGTAGCGAGCGAAATCAGAGCTTTTAATCAAGAATTGACCGACTTTACCACGTTCAACCAGACTCACATTTTAACGTGAATAGTTGTGTTCATGTACTCTGGCTGCTTCGCTGAATGTTACCACGCATCTAGATTCCTTCCTGGATAGATCGTCAACATCCTCCCAGTGTATTACTCCTAATCTCATAATAATGACACTGGATTACAGGATCCCGGATCAGGATCTGGATCAGCGGTGCAGGTCCCTCAGGCCATTATTAGTTCCAGAAAACTGGACAATTAGGGCGAGGGCAAACAATAAACACTGATTAGTCCCTCTGGGACGCTTACATAATATTATTATTACATCAATTATGTCTCAGAGAAGACAACGTCCTTTCAGGGTCAAATTAAACTTGTGAAGCAGACGAGAGTTAAAAACAAGAGATGCAAAGTTAACTGAACATTAACAGGATTTCTGTTTTTAGATATTATATATATATATATAGATTTGTGTTGTGCAATAACACAGGCTTGAAATGTGTGCGATACTCTACTGCTACCATTATTATTATTATTCTGTTCACCATTACGACTCCTTAACTATGTAAATACAGTACAAATACACACTCCTTATATTTCTACTTCATATTTCTACTATTTGTGCAACTGCAACACAGAATTTCCCTTCGAGAATCAATAATCTGATATATATATATATATCTATATATATATAAATAAATAAAACCATAAATCATGTAAATGTTTATCTTAAAATGAACATGCTGTATATACATACAGTAAATATATATATCATATTAAAATAAAACACACACACTTTAAAGTGTGTAACTTGGTAGTGGAGCTGCAAAGATGAACTCGATTAGTTGTAGACTATTAATTTATTCGCCAACTATTTTTGATAATCCAATAAATCCAGTTTTAGTCATTTTTAATGAAAGAAGGTTCTCTGATTGATTCCAGCTTGTTAAATGTGATTATTGTTCTAGTTTCTCTTCTGTGACAGGTAACGGATTATGATTCATCTTGGGCTTTTGGGAAAGACCAAACAACTACTCCATTAATCCAGGAAATAATCGATCGATTAATCAGCGATGAAATTAATCGTTAGTTGCCGCCCTATAGAGAACATAACTCAGGTATATAACAGGGCTGTGGTACTCGAGTCCGGACTTGAGACGCCTTTCTGTTGTCTTGGACTCGGCCGAGTCCAGCATTACATGCTTTTGCTCTAAAAGAACTTCCTCCTTTATAACAAAACCATTGATGAAGTGCAGATAACGGGTATTAGTTGAATTCAAAATCCATCTAGAACGGGCATCGTGATTGGTCGCCTGGCTCACGCCAAGCTGCATCATATACCTCAAACATCAGGTTTATTTGATCTTGTAGAGTGTTACTCTGCGCTTGCTTTTTGATTATTACAAATAATAAAGCAAAATGGTAAACTTCTAGAAGATATACTGTCTCCCATATCACATGGTATGGGAGAAGGGTATGTGATGATGGGGGGGGGGTATTTAATTTAATTCCAACGACCAAGGAAACTTTATCAGGATGCATAGTATCCTGATCCATAAAATAACTGGTCTTTAATAATAAAAAGCTGCCTCTATGGGAATTTAACATAGGGGGGTGTATACTTATGCCCCTGTATTTTAACATAGGGGGGTGTATACTTATGCCCCCTGTATTTTAACATAGGGGGTGTATACTTATGCCCCCTGTATTTTAACATAGGGGGTGTATACTTATGCCCCTGTATTTTAACATAGGGGGGTGTATACTTATGCCCCTGTATTTTAACATAGGGGGTGTATACTTATGCCCCCTGTATTTTAACATAGGGGGTGTATACTTATGCCCCTGTATTTTTAACATAGCCCCCCTGTATTTTAACATAGGGGGTGTATACTTATGTCCCCTGTATTTTAACATAGGGGGTGTATACTTATGCCCCCTGTATTTTAACATAGGGGGTGTATACTTATGCCCCCATAGGGGGTGTATACTTATGCCCCCTGTATTTTAACATAGGGGGGTGTATACTTATGCCCCCTGTATTTTTTAACATAGGGGGGTGTATACTTATGCCCCTGTATTTTAACATAGGGGGGTGTATACTTATGCCCCCTGTATTTTAACATAGGGGGTATACTTATGCCCCTGTATTTTAACATTATGCCCCTGTATTTTAACATAGGGGGTGTATACTTATGCCCCCCCCTGTATTTTAACATAGGGGTGTATACTTATGCCCCTGTATTTTAACATAGGGGGTGTATACTTATGCCCCCTGTATTTTAACATAGGGGTGTATACTTATGCCCCCTGTATTTTAACATAGGGGTGTATACTTATGCCCCTGTATTTTAACATAGGGGGGTGTATACTTATGCCCCTGTATTTTAACATAGGGGTGTATACTTATGCCCCTGTATTTTAACATATGTATACCCCCCCCTGTATTTTAACATAGGGGGTGTATACTTATGCCCCCTGTATTTTAACATAGGGGGTGTATACTTATGCCCCCTGTATTTTAACATAGGGGTGTATACTTATGTATATACTTATGCCCCCTGTATTTTAACATAGGGGGTGTATACTTATGCCCCTGTATTTTAACATAGGGGGGTGTATACTTATGCCCCTGTATTTTAACATAGGGGGGTGTATACTTATGCCCCCTGTATTTTAACATAGGGGGGGGTATACTTCTGCCCTCTTAAAGAGGATTCTTTTGTTTCTGTGTCTGTATTTACCGTCTGTCATTTGGACTCTGTCTCAACTAGTCCTGGTCTTGGACTTAACAAACGTGGACTTGACTACAGCCCTGGTATATAAATACACACAATAAACAACTAACTATACACAACTACCTACCCCTCTCTGGTTTGGCTTCATTTTCCCCCCACACATGTAAAATAAATCAGTGGGACTTCAACACTAGCCTACATTTTAAACCGTGTTTTGCATGTTTGTTTGAAAGGAACAAATATGATTATATGTACAAAAATTGCACATATAATATATACATTGTACATATAACAAAATTAGCTTTTTTGCTCAGGGCCTGTGGAACATATCTGTGCAATACACCTGTACATCTTACTTATTTAATAATAACTGTGCACTTCAATATCTTATAAGGGGCTGGTTGTAGGGGCCAAGGGCAATATGCAATTATACTTTTTTATCTAGGAATGCAAATTTATTTATTTGTAATGTAAATGCTTTTTGTGTCTTTTTAAACTCGACTTGACTCTCTGAGTAACAACCGCACAAGAATTCCTATGTGTGAAAACACAAATGGCAAATAAAGTTCTTGAATCTTGGAACAAAAATAAAACCAATCAGCAGATTAGATAGACTTTTCTTTAGCAACCTCACAGACACCAACACACCAGAATACATTAGGAGTGTAACCAAACTTACGTTGTGACATGATTAAAAAAAGATCCCAAAATAACAGCGCAGCTCTGCGAACGCTGCTTTGGTGAACAGGGTTCATTCTACGGTAACGGTGCCTGTTGTTAACTCGTCTGGAAGACGCGCAGCCGCAAACGTCTTTTAGCGTCCCGCGAGTTTGTCCTTCACCCCGACAACAGTGAGGAAGACGGGGGCATTCCTAGATGTAATCTCTGCAAGTTAATGTTCCTCATGTTACAAAAACAGGCCACTGCTCATTTTTCTGACCTCCGGGAGCCAAACGCATCCAGACCTGCAACAAGAGGACTGGGTTTTAATTTATTTGATAGTTCAGTGAAATTACAATTAGTTGTAAACTAGGGATGTTATGATGTTATGATGCATGTTGAATCGTGGGGGGAGGGGGTCGACAGCATGGTATTTTTTTTCTGTGGAAATACTGTATCTGTGTATACGCAGATGCAGAAGTAGGTAGATAGATAGATAGAGATCCCAAGAAAAATGGGAAATTACGGTGTTACAGCAGCAAAATCAGTCACACAGCACAGAATATAAATATAAATGAAATACTAGGAAAAAATATACATACATACAATATACATGAAATAATAGGAATAAAATAAAAGAATATATACAGGATGGGGAAAAAATAATGTGCAACTGCTTAAATAATATGCTAAAATGTTAAATAAAACAAAAGTACCAATGTTGTATGTGTGTTGATCAGTTTGTCTGCTTGATATTAAAGTGAGATAAGCTGACAGAGAAATTGGTCTTTTTGGATAAAACAGATGTGGACGTTTTGGGGACATGATTTGAAATTAAAAAAGGTAATACATTTTAATATATGGCAGAATATTGCAACCCTTGTGTTACCTTCCCGTGTTGTTCTGGGTCAAAATTGAAGCTTTTTTTTCAACGTTTTGGTCGTCTTGCTCAAAACCTGTTTTTTTTTGTCCCCGCTGATGTTTTTGTAGAATTTTTTCTGCACTTTGACGTTTTTGAAGCTTTTTTGGACAATGATCTTTCATAAAAAAAAGTTTTTTGAATGCTTTGAAATTGAATAAAACATCCAAATTTAAAGACAGCAGTGGGCTGTTAATTTATTTTACTTGTGAAGATCGTTTTGTGGAACAATCCGCGTTATTTTTCTAAAAATTTGGTTGAAAGACACTTTTCTGGTAGATCCCCCCCCCAAATGGGTCAAATTTGACCCGAGGACAACACAAGGTTTAAAAATCGCAAAAAGTGCATCACCATAGGTAGTGGTGGATAGAACTTATATTAGATATAAAATCATTTTGTAGATATAACAGTGGATTTTGCCATTAAATGTTGGTGTTTGTTCCCTTTCTACCCAACAGAGGCTGATTTACGAGGGGATCCTTTAAAATGTGAAGCTACTTTACAATTATTAGGTAGCTGGAGGAGGGTCGCTGGTTCAAGTCCACATAGGGACCAAAGTATGGTGGTGGACTGGTTGCCAGTTCTGGGCACTGCCAAGGTGGTCTTGAGCAAGGCACTGAACCCACAACCTTTCCATGGGCTGCCCCCCCACCCATGCTCTCTCTTTATTAGTGCATGTTTAGGTACTGAGCATGTGTGTGTAGATCAGGCCTGTGTGTAATGTGTGTAAAACAACAGTGTTAACTGGAATTTCCCCTTGTGGGACTAATAAATAATAATTTATTATTATTATTAGAGAATATTTAATTTTTTTACAATAACTGACAGACCAAAAACTAGCAGTGAAGTAGTAACATTACAAGACAGAGAGCTAAAACTGAACCCAGATGTCACTGCAGAGCAGATGCTTATGTAATATAAGAGCTGCAGAGATTAATTAGCAGATGTCAGTACTGGAGGGTGTTAACGAGGAAGACGACACACAGACTCCGTGTTACTTACCTCGACGCTCAGATCAGCTGCACGGCTCCACTGGAAACAAGCGGTGCTATCGTTCGATACCGCATCAGATGTTGAGAGCCCTCTTCCAGATCTACGACGTACTCTCTGACAGCAGAGCAGAATTAGAGTATATCAGCTGTGTCGGTGATCTTTGCAGAAAAATAAAAACAGCACTGAATGTGAAATTGTGTGTATTTTAAAACCAACAACAACAATTGAAACGTACCTCTGATCGTCCGTTTCAGGCTCCACCAAGATGTTTTCCTGTCTCTCCTTCACTCGTAGAAACACAAAGGAGTCCATGCAGGGCTCAGGCACTGGGAATAATTCAATTTGGGTTTTTTACTTGAGTGTTTCTTTTTTTTTTTATATATATTTGAGCGATGACTGAGGGGCGACACTCATTTACAACCCCATCGAGTCAAATTACAAAGACAAAACAGAACAAGAACCATAAGAAAAGCAGAAAGACAAAGCTTTTTGAATTGGTAAAATGATTTGATAAATAAATACGAGTGAGGATCCAAAATAAAGTGCAATTATATAAAGCAATTACAAAAAGAAGTTGGCAAATTTAAAACCAGATTTCAGTCAGTGGTATACACTGGAGCTACAATTTGGTTTTGGAGAATTCAACAAGCAGCAAAACCACAGACCGGGTTTCACGGGGCACTGTAATAGTTTGAATGCATTTAGTTTTATTGCGATGGTCAGTGAAAATGTCAAACATCTGCTAGCGTATGCTAATAAAGCAGCAACAACTTATTCAAGACTGAAGGGAAATATAGAAAATATAGAAAATACAAAAGAGATGTTACCCGCTTTGAGCATGTCCACCGTCTGCAGGTTGGGAGGCATGCGCTTCAGTGCTACAGCCTTGAGGTGGGTTTCTGTGTTCGCATAGTACCTGCACCAGCGCCAGATAAATGTGTTTTAAAACCCCAAGTGTCACAAAAACACTAGTAAAAACAATCAGCTCTGACCGTAATCTATTATACCTGAAAAGGAGGAATTTCTAAAGCCCTCCAAAAGACGTTTTAGGCAGCGCTAACCCTTATATGCACACCATTATATTTATATATTTTGATCTTTTTGTGTTTTTTTTGGTTAATAAAAATGTATCAGAACAGTAACACGCTCAAAATGTCCTGAGGGAGGACACTCAGACCCCACACTTAATGTCCCCCCCCACCCGAAAGACTCATTCTGAGCCAGGAAAGACCCTGCATACTCACTCTTTGGCAAAGGCAAACTCCTCCGGTGAAAGCAGCGACGGATCGCCCTCCCCTCGAGACTTCTCTCTCTCCAGGACATGCGGGAAAAACTTCTCAATCTAGACATACGGTGTAGAAAAGGCCCCAAAGTTGTGTTAGTGTTACTATTATTTTGTACAGTTGACCATATTGTGCTTTATGTTTCACTTGTACTCCCGTTTTATTCAGTGCTTGTAACAGGGTAGCCAAAGTGCATGCTGGTTTGTATATTATAGTTGACGTCACACAGTTAACAAGCAGTATGAAAGAGTTAGTCGGTCAGTTGGATAGCAGTTGTACTTAATAGTACGTGTGCGTAAATGAGAAGAAAACCACACTCAGAATTACCCTCACAATTGAAAAAAGAGGAAATAAATAACCAGAATAAGAACTATCTCTCAACTCTTCATTTCGTACTCTGGAATAAGTGGCCTTAAGTTAAGGGGACCAGATGTCTCTGACAAAATCCGGGGACATTTTCAGCTCAGAAGCGTAAATACCTCCAAAACACGTCATGTTTTTAATTTTTGTAAAACTTAAAACGGGGACACTAGACCTAGAGCTGAGTATCAGATACAATATAAACTATTGAGGAAAGATTTTCCTTTGACATTGATGCAGTATGAAACGAGATCGCTGCAGTCGGCAGCAGAGAAACAAGCTACAATGGAAGTTAATGGGAGAATTGTCCAGCTTGTATTTATGTTCATAAAGTGCTCGTTTTGCTGCTGACAGACTCAGATTAATATTCTAAGTGTCTGATAACATTATGGAAAGGATTTCTAAGGAGGCTGACCTTTCTGTTAAAGATTAAGATCATTTTTTAAAACATAAAAGTCCACCAGACTCCATGTAAATAATCAGTGATTTTAGCATGTATAGAGCAGCATATCTCCACCAGACTCCATGTAAATAATCAGTGATTTTAGCGTGTATAGAGCAGCATATCTCCACCAGACTCCATGTAAATAATCAGTGATTTTAGCATGTATAGAGCAGCATATCTCCACCAGACTCCATGTAAATAATCAGTGATTTTAGCGTGTATAGAACAGCATATCTCCACCAGACTCCATGTAAATAATCAGTGATTTTAGCGTGTATAGAACAGCATATCTCCACCAGACTCCATGTAAATAATCAGTGATTTTAGCGTGTATAGAGCAGCATATCTCCACCAGACTCCATGTAAATAATCAGTGATTTTAGCATGGTAAAACATCTCTGAGCAGCTCTGGCTGTCTGGAGACAGATCGACTCCAGACTGTCCAGAACTCAGCTGCCAGACTTTTAACAGAACAAAGAAATATGACCACATTACTCCTATTTTAGCTTCATTACACTGGCTCCCAGTAGGTTTTATAATTGACTTTAAAGTTCTATTGATCACTTTTAAAGCTCTTCATGGCCTCTCGCCTTGTTATATTTCTGACCTTTTAGTCCCATATACACCAGCACACACCTTGAGATCCTCGGGCAGAGGTCTGCTATCTGGCCCAGAGTCTCGACTGAAAACTAAAGGGGGCCAAGACACTTGTTAAAGCACTTTGCAACTTGTTTTTGAAAAGTGCTCTACAAATAAAGATTATTATTATTATTATTATTATTATTACAAAGATCAGGCGGCTTTGTCGACAGGGACGCGGTGAAATGAGAGCTTTATCTTGCACGCGGCGCTGTTGAGCCTACGGACCTTCTGCAGGCGAGAGCGCAGGTAGCTGCTGAGGACGAAGCGAATCCGGTCTATCTCCATGCGATGGATGCTGGCCTTCGCGTCGCCTTTCTTCACCCGCTGCAAGTTGGCTTCCTGTCGGAGAATATGTCAGAAATGAACAGTTTCTTTATTCAGCGTGACATTCAATGACCACAAGAGAATAAGAACACTTTCTTCTGTCTTAGATTCAGATTGTTCTTTTCTTCTTTCCGTTGTTTAAAGAGCATTGTTGTGTTTGTGGTGTAGCTTTTGTGTTTGTGTTGTAGCTTTGTGTTTGTGTTGTAGCTTTTGTGTTTGTGTTGTAGCTTTTGTGTTTTGTTTACCATGTGGCTGAGCTGCTCCATAACACACTCCACCACCTCTGATTTGTTCTGCAGCAGCTCCGGGGAGAACTTCTCATTCAGCCAAGCCTGTTGGTGACACAGAAACACAGCAGTGAGGAGCGGGCCATAGGTACACACACACACACACACACAAAGAGAGAGACAGACAGACAGACACACAGACACAGACAAAGTGAGAGAGAGACAGACAGACACACACACAGAGAGAGTGAGACAGACAGAGACACACAGAGAGTGAGACAGACAGAGACACACAGAGATTGAGACAGACACACACACACACACAGAGAGACAGTGAGACAGACAGACAGACACACAGAGAGAGTGAGACAGACAGACACACAGAGAGAGAGTGAGACAGACAGACACACAGAGAGAGTGAGACAGACAGAGACACAGAGAGAGAGTGAGACAGACACAAACACACACACACACACACACAGAGAGACAGACACACACACACAGAGAGAGACAGACACACACAGAAAGACAGACACACACACAGACAGACACACACACACTTGAATGAACTCTGAACTCTTGTGTGTTCACACAAGAGTGAATACTTTCTTATTTTATGGTTTTGTAGACAGTGTCTCTCACAGTCTCTCTCTCTCTCTCTCTCTCTCACACACACATTTTAAATGGCCCGTTGATATTGTTTGTGTATGCAATGAAATCAACTGACATGATGTTAACAAGTGGCCAGGCTGTAGCCTAGCCCTGAAAAGGTCTAGCTATGGCTGGTCTATGTTACCGTCAAACAGGGTAATTTGTAAACGTTAAGCTCACTTCTTCCAGTTTGGCGATCAGCTCCGCCGGGGTCATAACATCCTCCTGGGTGCCATCTTGGTCGCTGCCGGCATCAGACAAAGCGTCCGACATACCTTTTAATCACGAAACAAACAAACAAAGTTAACCGGAACGCGACCTGTATACTGAACTAAAAACTCAACTGTGACTTTATAAGCGTTTCACACAGAATAGAACAAGTTTACCGAAGAAACGTCCACCAGATAGTCTGCGCTGTGTATCTGAAACTCCTTGTTAATTCGCGCCAGAACCACTGCAACTCTTCTCGCGAGATTACATGTCAGGTATGGTCTTCACCCTGCATTTAGTCTGCAAGGCAATGTTTTCAACAGGCTGTGCCATGGATGTATAATAAGAACGAGTTGGACAATCAAATGCTTTAGTTTAAAGACACTTAACTACAGTTTATATCGTGGTTTGTGTGGCCCGTCTGTCTTTAATAGACGGGAAGTGACGCAAATCTCGCAAAATACCGCGAATTATAAACACTTTTTGGATAAATGGCGACCGGTGGTTGTAAACGGTTCCCCTCGAACGGGTGTTTCGATGAGGATCTTAAAGGTTTCGAGGAGGACACGATGACAAAGTTCGTCGTTTGGACAAAAGACAAGGCTTTTGGTGTGGACGGTGGGTTTCTGTACTTATAAAATTAGGTTTTATTTGGCGTAACGTTTTTACAAACGAGCGTTTTTAGCTAGGGTTGTGGCTATAAGGGATACAGCTAACGCCGGAAGTTACGTGAAATCTCGGCTAATTTAGTCATGTATTAAAATTTTTTTACTAAAACCAGTGTTTGTTTCTCTTGAGTGTTTTAATCCAAAAATAAGTAGTCGTTACCGTAACTGTAACGTTATCCCATTTATACGGTGGCCGAGACGGTTCAACACAAACACAACAGCTACAACACAAACAAAACAGCTACAACACAACAGCTATAACACAAACAAAACTTCTATAACACAAACAAAACTGCTATAACACAAACAAAACTGCTATAACACAAACACAACAGCTATAACACAAACACAACAGCTATAACACAAACACAACAGCTATAACACAAACACAACAGCTACAACACAAACAAAACTGCTATAACACAAACACAACAGCTATAACACAAACAAAACTGCTATAACACAAACACAACAGCTATAACACAAACAAAACTGCTATAACACAAACACAACAGCTACAACACAAACACAACAGCTACAACACAACAGCTATAACACAAACACAACAGCTACAGCACAAACACAACAGCTACAACACAACAGCTATAACACAAACACAACAGCTACAGCACAAACACAACAGCTACACCACAACAGCTATAACACAAACACAACAGCTACAGCACAAACACAACAGCTATAACACAAACAAAACAGCTACAACACAACCAAAACTGCTATAACACAAACACAACAGCTACAACACAACAGCTATAACACAAACAAAACTGCTATAACACAAACACAACAGCTGTAACACAAACACAACAGCTACAACACTTACACAACAGCTACAACACTTATACAAAAGCTACAACACTTAAACAAAAGCTACAATACAACACTTACACAACCGCTACAACACAAACACAACAGCTACACCACAAATACAACAGCTGCAACACAACAGCTATAACACAAACAAAACTGCTATAACACAAACACAACAGCTGTAACACAAACACAACAGCTACAACACTTACACAACAGCTACAACACTTATACAAAAGCTACAACACTTAAACAAAAGCTACAATACAACACTTACACAACCGCTACAACACAAACACAACAGCTACACCACAAATACAACAGCTGCAACACAACCGCTGCAACACAACACAAATACAACACCTACACAAAAGCTACAAACTTACACAACAGCTACAACACTGACACAACAGCGACAACACAAACACGTGAGCGACAACAGAAGTGAGCGTGTTGTTGACAAACTGAGCCGGAGGAGGAAAGTTCTTGAATGTTTGAGAAGTGAAACGTAGCCGTACATTTAGCCACCTAGCTGAATGTTGCACTGAGAACACTGATTTACTGTTGCCATGGTAACTTCCTTTTACAGACCCCAAACCAGGATCCAAAAAAATTATGTGGGAGCTCCAGTATGTTCCTTTTGACGGGATACCCTTCATGGTGGTGGGGAGGAGGATCTACTCCTGTCACCAAGGGGTAGACAAGCACAAACACGATAAACAGACAAGACAACTACAACTGGTATGTCAATAAACACAGCTACCCAGCATGCACTTTGCCTCAAATATCCATTAGGCCACAGCCCAAAACCCCCTCAAATGATTGCAATGAACAAAATACATTTTAAAACCCCCAATAATATAATATATAATAACAATATACACTATATATAAAATACAAAGTCTACTTTGTGTGCTATATTGCGGGGTTAACCCTCGTGTTGTCTTCTTGTCAAAATTGAAAATCAACACTTTTGTTGATGCTTTTTATAGGTTTTACTTTTTCTTACATTTTCATTTTTTTCACTTTTGACGCTTTAAAAAAAATGTTTGTCACTTTTTTTGACGTTTTCAACACTACGTAACACTAACTTATTAACTTTAGTTTTACAGTTGTGTTTGGAAATTATGGTCAAATGAATCTCATTTATAGGAAATTGTCCCTAATGTTTGAGTTAGAAAAGCAGAAATTAGGAATTATTTAGACTAATATTAAAGGAATGGATGTTGATGATAATCACAGACAATATGTCATTTTTACTCAATACTATTTCAAAAACACTTCATTTGTTTTTCAAATGCTATAAAATTGAATAAGACGCCCCAAAATTAATGAAAGTAGAGATTTGTACTTGCCAAAGAGCGTTGGGTGGAATCAATCATGTTATTTTGGGGTAGTTAAAAAAAAAAGAACAGTGATATAGGACAACGGGTCAATTTGACCCCAGGACAACATGAGCCTTAAAGAACACAACAGGATGTCACAAAAATGGGCCGTTTTAAGTTACACAACCCTGCAGCAAATCACTTTTTTTGGTCTGAATGAAGAATCAGAAGAAGCTTCTTTTAAAAGCCGTCGTGCTACCTCAGATGTAACCCTTTTTGACCAAGTTTTGGTGCTAAGTATCAACGTAGATGGAATATCTATTGGCCAGGCCGATCACAATTCATGAATAAAACAACTGTATATTGTGTATTTCCAGCAGTGTAACGTTAGCTTCTCTCCCTGTTTGTCTTTAGCTTGATGACCACTCAGACCATTGTTATAAAAAGAGGCGAAGTCTTCTCAAAGACACAAAGAAACTGGACTGCCCAGCCAGAATATATGTGGTTCATCTAATCAGATTCCCTGATTACAAGGTATTCATATTCCTCCAGTGATTGAGCTGAAGATCAGTCTATAAATATTGTTATGACGACTTGTTCTACTCTGTAACATAGTGATTATATAGTTAATATTGTGTGTTTTTTCAGATACCGGATGACATTCATAAACAGAGGAAGGAGTGTGCTGGGCGTCTGAGACGTGCCTTGACAACAAACCCGTCTGAAGTGAAGTTTGAGGAGCAATATGTCGCATGCTTCCCAGGGATCGAGGAGCACAAGAACCATCCTGTGGTAAGAGGGAGGTCAGCATCATTTTTCTCTGAGGGCACACATAAAGAAACGCTAACATTTAATTTTATTTATAGTATCAAATCATAACAAGAGTTATCTCAAGACACTTTACAGATAGAGCAGGTCTAGACCAATTCAATTTTATTTATATAGCATATAGATATACAGTTATCTCACTGCGCTTTTCATAAAAGAGCAGGTCTAGACTGTACTCTGATGTTATTTACAGAAACCCAACAATTCCCACCAAGAGCAAGCACTAGGCAACACAGGCAATGAAAAACTTCCTTTAAGAGGCAGAAACCTCGAGCAGAACCATGGCTCAGGCTGGGGTGGGGGGCGTCTTCCTCGACCGGCTGGGGGTGAGAGAAAGAGAGAGAGACACAGACAGACAGACAGACAGACAGACAGGCAGACAGAGAGAGACATTGTAGCAGAGGGTGTGGAGAAGGAACATGGAGGCAGCAGGTGACTCCAACCACAGACTCAGAGCCAGAAACACCTGCAGGAAGTTATAGGAGGAGAGAGGAGAGGGACGAGAGAGCACATGACTCCACAAAAGGGAAGAAGTCGAGTTAGTAACATGCATTAATGGGATGAGGTTGCATACAGATCACACACTATAATTTATTACAGACCCTGCAAGTACTGGTGCATTCCCCCAAGAGGAAGCATTTAGTGTGACAGTGGTGAGGAAAAACTCCCTTTTAGGCAGAAACCTGGGACGGACCCAGGCTCTTGGTAGGCGGAGTCTGACGGGGCCGTTTGGGGCGGGGGGGTGATGCACAGTGGCAATAACACTCAGAATAAAGAGAATGGAACAGTGACTACAAATGGTAGTTCAACATGAAGAATTACATTGTCAAAGAGCTCCAAAATGCAGAAGCGAGTACGCTTGAAATTTCTTACTTGAAATTCTTTTATTAGGACAAACCCTTGAGATGTACCATCTCGTTTTCGAGGGGGGTCCTGGACAAGATACCACACAAACAAAAAACAACATGGCACATATACAAACAAGATAAACAAAACAAAACAGACACAAATTAAGAAAAACAATAACCCAAAAAAAAAAAAAAAACAGAGCCTACAATTCCAACAGAATAAGTAATAGATCATAACATGATTATTCAGAATATAGCCAAAGTCTACTGTAAGATGTCAGTGAGATTAAAGTTCAGTAAAGAGAGAAGAGTGAGGAATGAGAGAAAACTAGAAGGGTGTTAAAGGCTGCATGTGGAGTTAGTATGAAAGCGAGTTGCTAAGGCGTGTTAAACAGTCTGAAAGATGAAATACACACTTTAGTATCTGTTTATTTATCTCAAGTAATATTGGGTTAGCAGTATTCAACAACGCTATTGGATATTTTGCTCATATTGGCAGCGCTGTTGTTGGCTTTACCTTCCACGCCACTAAACACTGTCACCTCGCATTAGGTGTCCTCAGGTTAAATTGACATGTTGTCCTATATCAGTGTTCTTTTTAATCCCCCAAAATAACATGATTGATTCCACACAACGCTCTTTGCCAAGTACAAATCTCTACTTTCATTAATTTTGGGGCGTCTTATTCAATTTTATAGCATTTCAAAAACAAATTAAAGTGTTTTTGAAATAGTATTGAGTAAAAGTTGACATATTCCAGTCTGTGATTATCATCAACATCCATTCCTTTAATTTTAGTCTCAATAATTCCTAATTTCTGCTTTTCTAACTCAAACATTAGGTATAAGGTAGTGTTGAAAAGTCAAAAAGTGATAAACATTGAAAAAAAGCATCAAAAGCGTTGAAAAAAAAGAGACGAAAAAGTTAAAAACGTTGATAGAAAGTGTCAACAAAAGCGCTGATTTTCAATTTTAACGGGATTAACCAATGTTGTGAAGAGTGCCGATGTTCTGGTGCCGATAATAAGACGAGCTTTGTTATGTGAACTCACAGGGTCCGGTGGACAGGAGTTCCACTTCTCCCAAAGACGGCAGCAAGACAAAGAAAAGGCAAAAGTGTGGTAGCTTGCTGCGCCAAATCTCCGACCTCACTCCCCATCTACAGGAAGAGCCGTTTCTGGACTCGTTGATTGTTCGACTGAACGACCTTTTGGAGGATGTGAGGCGTCATTCCCCTAAAGAAGACGCCCTTCCCCTGTCTGACACACCTCCATCCAAAACAGTTCGATACCTCAAATCCGTCAGCAGGATCCCCAAAAAAAGGAAAAACCCTGGACGGTTTGGTCGCCCTGCTAAAGACAAGAAAAGCCAGCTTCAAGCTTTAAATGCAGATGTGATGTAGTTTTATTAGAGCGTCATCAGCTGAGTGAAACATTGCCAGCTAAATTTGACCTTTTTTTAAAATTAATTAAACATACCTTAAGTTGGGACATTGTAGCCTGGCTCCGCCCTCCAACGTACTTCGGCTCAATTTTTATTTTCCTTCACTACACCGTCTGGGTTTGCGGTATATTTTTGGGTTTTCTCCGGCCGGCCATTACCGGTCCAATCAGCAGACACAGGAAGTGGCTGAGCACGATGACGTTGAGGTTGTGCGCTAGTTTGAGTTCCGTAAAGTCGGCGGAGAAAGATGCGAGTTGTGGCCCTCCTCCCCACGGGGCTCGGGAAAAGTTGAATTTTCCAGCTCGCTCCGTTGGTGGTGAAGGAGTCGGCTAAGGCGATGCTAAGCTAACGTTAGCGATGCTAAGCCGACGTTACGACCAAACGTTAGCGATTTGGTTATGGCAGATCCAATAGTCTTAAACTTCAACAGAGTACCCCCCCTTCAAGGACGTTAACACTTGTCAATGGAGAGTGGCCGAGTCGAGTCCAAGACCAGGACTAGTCGGGACAAAGTCAAAACCGAGTCCAAGACAAGACCTAGTCCAAAAAAGTTTGAGACAGATTCCAGGACAGAAAAAAAGTCTTATGCATGACATTATCAAGACAATCATTTTGGGTTATTTGTTGATATAAAAGCAAAAACAGTGTCAGAACACCCAGGATTTGTAAGTATAGCCATTCCCCTGATATCATATGATCTAATCTAAAGAAAACAGAAAACATATGAGACCTCATAACAGCAGAACTGATACTGCTACAGTAGGTACTAGTACTAGTACTGAGCATTTGAGCAACTTAATGACAATATAGCATTACTCCAGATGTAGTGTAGAAAATAAGTGACTAGTATTATAGTCCTTGTCTTGTCTCTCTCCAACGCACCTGTTACACGAGAGAAGTATTTTTCTGTTCTGTAATAAACATTTAAAACCAAAACAGTGTTTTCCCCGAGGTGGGGCATAAGGGGTTTAGGGGCTTCTTGTTATTCAGTTTAAAAAACTGCAATTTAAAATCATTTTAGACCATTAATATCACCACATCTGTGTCTAAAACTTTGGAAAAACTAGAGCAGATAATAAATAGCACTAAAAAACCAGACAAACCTTGTTAAAGAAGTCCAACAACAATCATAAGATCTGGGTATTTCGGAGTCTGACTGTCATTTAGTTAGTTTTGGTGCTCACATTGATTTTATTTGGCTTGGTTGCTGTATCTGAGTCTTATATTGGAAGGGAAAATCCTACTCGATGGGGGTCTGTGGTCTAAATTGTGTCCTACAGCCAATGGAAAGTAAGTGATTATCCACAGAAACGCAAAGAAAAGAGTAGATCTATAGATATCTCTGCAGTCGAAACATGGCAGCCATTTTCCCCACAGAGCTTCCCAAAACCAGCATGCCATGTCTCCTCTTCCACATGTGCATCTGGACCTGCCAGTCAGACTTTATCAGGAATACATCATTTGCTTGGTTTGTTCCCGCGGTCTTCTTTCAGACCACACTGTGGCTTGCAACACAATCTCATTTGTCTAATTTCCTCTTTCCTGCGCATTGCTCTTACCTCAGAATTTGTTTTGGGTTTTTTTTTTACCAGTAATGATCTTGCAACCATTGCAGTGACGATCAACATTGCACATCGTTTCTCACAGTAACTTCATCTGGGTTCATCCTAGCTAGACATCAGAGCTGCAGTCAGTTTAACCCTCATGTTGTCCCCATGTTGTCCCCATGTTGTCCCCATGTTGTCCTCTTGTTGTCCCCATGTTGTCCTCTTGTTGTCCTCTTGTTGTCCTCATGTTGTCCCCATGTTGTCCTCATGTTGTCCTCATGTTGTCCTCTTGTTGTCCTCTTGTTGTCCCCATGTTGTCCTCTTGTTGTCCCCATGTTGTCCCCATGTTGTCCTATATCAATGTTCTTTTTAATTCCCCAAAATAACATGATTGATTCCACCCAACGCTCTTTGCCAAGTACAAATCTCTACTTTCATTAATTTTGGGGCGTCTTATTCAATTTTATAGCATTGTAAAACAAATGGAAGTGTTTTTGAAATAGTATTGAGTAAAAGTTGACATATTCCAGTCTGTGATTATCATCAACATCCATTCCTTTAATTTTAGTCTAAATAATTCCTAATTTCTGCTTTTCTAACTCAAACATTAGGTATAATTTCCTATAAATGAGGTTTATTGACCATAAATTTCAGAAATAACTGTAAAACTAAGATTAGTAGTAGTAGTAGTAGTGTTGAGCATTGAAAAAAATTGTTGAAAAAAGGACAAAAATGTAAGACAAAGTTAAAAACATCGATAAAAAGTGTCAACAAAAGTGTTGATTTTTGACGGGAAGACAACACGAAGGTTAAAAAGCAGATTAGCAGACAATAATAATAACCAGGACCAGAAGAAACAAACCATGAAGTAAAATCTAAAGTCAGTAAATGCATTGTCAAAATGCTTTAACTCACCTGTTTGCGACCAAATTGCAAACTAAACTAAAAGATCAACTTCTCTACTACTTTCATTGAATTTTGGTGTTTTATTCAATTTTAAAGCATTTGAAAAAAAACATTGTAAAATAATGTTGCAAAAAGTGACAAAAATGTCTAAAAAATACAAAATATGTTGTAAAAAGTGACAAAAGAACTCAGAGGAAAGTGACAAAAACGTCAGGAAAAGTGACGACAACGTTGAAAAAGACGCCAAAAGCTTTGACATTTTTTCATTTAATTCAAATTCCGACCCAAAAAAGTTGCATGGTCGACGGAAATAACGGCGGACAAACCATTGACAGAAAATGTTTTTTTCTAATCAAAATGATTGCAGCTTAATGGGGAATAAACATTTCTATAATTAAAAACAAATATATTAGAATTCATATTTCTTGTTTATTTGTGTCATTTATTTAATATTTACGATCATTTACTTTATTTTTTAAATACATTTGAACGATGCAATCTGCTTCTCATATCTTTGACAATATATAACAGCGATACACGGTATATATACAGTATTTATACGACATATTGTTCAACAGACTTCACAAAAAGTACAGTAACGAGGTTCTTTGCTTTCAAAACAAAGTATGGAAATGTGCAAAGTGAGAAGAAAATGTGATTTTCACAGAACTTGATTTTACTTGATTTTAATTCTGCAGCGCTGGCGAGATGGAAATGTGAGACTATCTTTAACTTTAATGGAAATGTTTTTATCTTATTGTTAATAGGATAAATACCAGGCGATATAATTATATCAATTTACAAATGGACACGTTACAAGTGTTATCAGTCGCATCAGTGTAGCACTGTTGCACATTGTTTTGTATTAAATCAAACTACAGCTTTAAAAAATAATAGGCTACATACATTTAATAAGTACAGTTTGCACAGATCTGCTTCTAGAAGATGAAGGGGTTTAGAGGTTCCTCCCTCAAACAAATTTTGATGTTTTTCAATTAAAAAAACTGCAATTTGACCTCATTTTAAACCATTAATATCACAATATATGTTTAACACTTTGGAAAAACTAGAGCAGATAATAAATAACACTCAAATGACCAGACAAACCTTGTTAAAGAAGTCCAACTACAATCATAAGATGTGAGTATTTCTGAGTGTCTGACTGTCATTTAGTTAGTTTTAGTGCTCACAATGGTTTTATTTGGCTTGGTTGCTGTATCTAAGTCTTATTTTGGAAGGGAAAATCCTACCAGATGGGGGTCTGTGGTCTAACTTGTGTCAGTTTAGGGAACCGCTGTCCTACAGCCAATGAAAAATAAGTGATTATCCACACAAACACGCAAAGAAAAGAGTAGTCCTATAGATGCAGTCGAAACATGGCAGCCATTTTCCCACAGAGCTTCCCAAAGCCATTTCTCCTCTTTCACATGTGCATCTCAACAGATTGTGCAGGCTGCATACATTTAATATGTACAGTTTGCACAGTTCTGCTTTTAGGAGACGATTCAACCTGGGATCCTATACAAACTATATGTCTCTCTGCTGTGACGTCATTTCCCTTCAGTGTAGTTTGGTTTGAGCCACAAAAGGCCAACACAGTCACACAGTTAATTATAGCAACTAGTTTCTCAGTAGGGGGACGTTGTGTGTAAAACCACAGGACCAATATATTGGTGTGTTGCCTAAAGGTCTTCACAAACTGGGAGGGTTTTGAATAAATGAAACCGAAATGGGAAACCAGCGGTTATAAGTCTCTACAACCTTCTGTTACTATATCCTCGACGTTCCACTTCCGGGATTGCTCCAGTACCGCGGGGAATTCCACCAGGTGCATGTCTTTCCTTCTGCTTTCTTTGTGTTGGTGTTCTAACCTTCGCTGGATTTCTGAGGACTATGGTTATCTGGTCCTCAGATCTCTGCAGGGTAAATCAGACAGCTAGCTAGACTATCTGTCCAATCTGAGGACTATGGTTACCTGGTCCTCAGATCTCTGCAGGGTAAATCCAGACAGCTAGCTAGACTATCTGTCCAATCTGAGTTTTCTCTCACACGACTGCCACCAAGATGATTGTGATTAGTTTAAAGGTCCTGTGTCCTCTTTGGATGCTTTTATATAGATCTTAGTGGTCCCCTAATACTGTATCTGAAGTCTCTTTTATATAGACCTTAGTGGTCCCTAATACTGTATCTGAAGTCTCTTTATATAGACCTTAGTGGTCCCCTAATACTGTATCTGAAGTCTCTTTTATATAGACCTTAGTGGTCCCCTAATACTGTATCTGAAGTCTCTTTATATAGACCTTAGTGGTCCCCTAATACTGTATCTGAAGTCTCTTTTATATAGACCTTAGTGGTCCCCTAATACTGTATCTGAAGTCTCTTTTATATAGACCTTAGTGGTCCCTAATACTGTATCTGAAGTCTCTTTATATAGACCTTAGTGGTCCCCTAATACTGTATCTGAAGTCTCTTTTATATAGACCTTAGTGGTCCCTAATACTGTATCAACATTCAGCCTTGGTGCAGAATTCCAGCCACTAGAGCCAGTCTCATGATGAGCTTTCCTTAGTATGTGCCATTTCGGCTCTGGGTTCAGACTACGTTGTTGAAGCTCAGCCAAATCCACATTGTTTGTAACATATTTCAGAATCTTAATTTTGACTTGAAGATTTTCATTTTGACTGTAAACGCATATCGGTTCCAAATACCAGTTTCATTGACTATTAATAATGGGTATCGTCTTGAAAAATCAGCATTTTTCAATCCCTAGAATTAAGCTATCCTTACACTAAAGGACTTTATATCTGAATGAAATCATGAGTCTTGCTCCCGTTGTCTCAACTGTTTGGAGTAAGGTTGTAATAAAACTCAGTCCGAGCTGTCTTAAGTCGGTCTTTTTCCCGTCTTGACGTTCCGAAAAATCAGATGTGTTTTTATGCTAAGCTTTAAGTCTTGGTAGTAAAATCTTCTAGTCTGTGACTAAAAAACTCAGAGACACTGGCCCGATCCCAAAGTCCGGACTCTCAGACTCACCGACTTTGGTGTGTATTCTCATGAAACTCATAGGGCGTAGGGTTGTCCCCATGTCCAATTTCAAAGGGCGTGAGGGTGAGTACACACTTACCGAGCCCTTTCTGTGAGGCTGCATCGACTTCACCAAAGGGAATTACCCACAGTTCAAAGCGTTTTACCGCGGAGACCACAGGGAAATCTGGAAATTACAAAAGTAAACAACAGCACGCCACACGACCACGGAGAGGACCTGTTGTCCAGGTTGTAAAACAAGAATTTGAAAAAATTTTGAAATCAGGCAGCCGTCTCCTGAAAGCAACACACTTAAAATGCAAAAATAACATCCGACACGTGTCAGCAACATCTTTGTTGTTAAACCTGAAGTGAATGAAGTGCTCCCTCACTTAGCACCCAAGATCAATTAAGTCTGTGAGTCTTTAGTCCTCAGGGCTCACTTTGGGATTGGGCCTGTATGACCCTGTATGTGTCTTTAGATGTGAGATAGTGTCAGACTTTAGTCTTTTCAGAGTGTAAGGTAGACAAAAAAACCCAGAAAAGTGTACCAAACTGCTCGATGTCTGCCTTCTTCAGATCAAGATCACATGTGATGCTTCTTTTGTTGTGAAAGTCTAGAGTTAACATACAATGGAAATCACAGCTTGTGAAAGTAAACGGGATGCATGGCAGGTAGGGTGTAACAGGTCTGAGGGTTTAACAGAGGAATGGAGTAGGGATAGGGGTAAACAGCAGACCCAATGAGTGCAGAGTGAGCTGGGCTCATTGGGACGTGGCGGTACGTCAGCTGAGATTGAGGTAGTCTCATTCTGTTGGGGAGAAAAGAAGGGTGCAATAAAGGCTGGTGCCGGGAATCTCTCCCTGATTTGTCGCAGCTCTGATGGACGCACGGCACTGGCAGGTTGGCGGCGGAGTGGGCCAGACTCTGCTGCTGAGTTGAAGGAACTTTTTGTTGCACTGTCCTGGATTTCTCCCTCTTCTCTGTTTGATAAAGCCACGGAGCCATGTTGGTCAGCTTCTTCGCACAAGCCAGAGAGTCGTCCTGCTGCATCAACCTGCGCTGGGGGGTTTTATACGCTGGCCGAATGGGAGCGGGCCGCAGAAGCTGCACGGATTTCGGAACAACTTTGGTGAAACTAGAGGTAGATGTTGGAGCCCAGTCAGATCTCACCGCCAAGGAAGAGGGCAAGTGGATGGGATGGGGGGCATATTTGACGCTCCCTTTGTGGATCGGCATCCAGGCGGAGCCTTCGATCTGGATTTTGATGGAATCAGCGGATTGGGAGCGGACGTTTTTATTCTGTCCTGCAGGGTCTTTTGATTTCTGACTGCAGCTTGCAAACTTGCGTTCCTCACTGCTGGATGTATTTTTCCCAGAACTAGAGCACTTTTGGGATATTTCAGAGTCCGACGCAGGTTTATCTTTAGTCTCCTCAGGGCCGTCCTCTGATGAAACGGAGTAAGGGGACGGGCTGCGGGAAGACGAAGGGGATGAAGGCAGTGGAGAGCTGTCAGAGGAGTTGCAGTGTTGGCTGGAAGAAGCCCGCGCCGGAGACGGGGAGCAGTGAATGACGGAGGGACGCTCTTTGTCCTCGCTTTGAGGACTCGGGGGCAAGTTAAGGCTCGCCTGAGCCACTCGCTTCTTTTTCTCCAGAGGAGAAATGACCTCTCCGGCAGCAGGCGGAACATGAGCGGCCCAAGGACTGGACGTAGGGACCGGGACGAGGTGGGCGTAGACGGACGTGCACAGGGCGGCGGCGGCGGTTCGGTTTGGCTGAGAGCCTTCGGGGGGGAGTCTGTCAGAGGGGGCGGCCCACAGAGCGGGGTGAGGATGCATCGCCGCGTCGCTTGGGCAGGCAGACTCTGGACTTCTCTGGCTGAGAATCTATGGAATCATACAGGATATGTTTTAGGCCACATATGGACTAATCCAGATTTCAGACTTATTATGCTTTTCTGTATTTTTCTTAAGGGATGCAACCAGCGGTTATTTTTATTGTCATTTGTTTTGGTCTGTAAAATGGCAGAAAATGGGGAAAAATGTCAGTGTTTCCCAAAGCCCAAGATGACTTTAATGAAGTTACTGTATGTAACTAGACCAGAGTCAAAAGTTCATTAAAAAGAAGAATACTTTTAAGGACCAAAGTTATGTTACATATCTTGTTAATGGCCGCAAAAAAAATAATTACTATTAATTGGATGAAGCCTGGCCCCCCCTACAGTAGTTCAGTGGAGACAAAAAATTAAACATGTCCACACAATGGAAAATATGACTGCTATTTTACAGCTGAAGGTACCTGTGATTGTGAGAAGATGGACCTCTGTCATACTAGGCCTTGATTTAGAATCATTTAAACATACTGATGTGCAATGGTGTATTTATCCTGCTTCTGTGTAGTCAGTATGGGTGTTGAATGAAGCTCAACCACAAGGTGACCCTTTTATTATTTACTTTTGTTGTTGATTTGAAGAAAAAAAGTTTAAGTGTGCTGTATTGTGTTGCTAAAATTGCCTGTAATGTTCAATTTGGGCAATAAAGTAAAAAAAATAAAAATAAAGGAAGAATAGAAATACTGTACTAGATTATAAGATAAATCAAAAGTCATACATCTTAAAATGTCTTGTTTTGTCCACAAATTAAAGATTCAGTTTACTGTCACAGAGCTGACGTTAGTTGACAGATAATAGATGACATCTAATTGATTAAGTGTGTAAATAAATAATACATCTTATTTATATTGTTATAGATTGTTATTATAATGACAGATGTACATGTTGTACATGTACATGTTTTCTGTTGCACAACTAAAACTACTACTAAAACTACTTTTTAACATACACATTCCTACCACAGGCATTAAAACTCTCTAACACTCCATCACTGGGTGCTAGATAACTTAGACTTCTCTTTATTAATACTTTTGGGATGACTCCCACAAAGAAATTGAAATTTCCAGCAGCAGTTTTCAGCAGCTTACAAAAAAGGTATAAAAATACAGTGGAGAGAGTAAAACAGTATAAAAATAACAATAATAATAATGACAATAAAACCTTTCGCTATAAAAAAAGATTCACAATACTGCACTAAGTGTAACTTGCACAACCTACATATTTATCATTTCTAGTTAAGCAGTTGCACATTTTGTATTCCCAACTTGTATATATTTCAAATATTTGTTCTTGTATTTTATCCTATTATTATTTCATGTATATTGTATGTATATATTGTATCCTAGTATTTCATTTATATTCTATGCTGCGTGACTGATATTTTGCTGCTGTAATTTCTAATCTATCTATCTATCCATCTAAACAAGTTCCTTCCCGAGGCTATTTAGCAGCGGCACCGTGGCTCTGTCCGGCGCTTAGCCCCGCCCAAGACAATTCTGATTGGTTTAAAGAAATGCCAATAAACCAGAGCACGTTTCTCTCCCATCCCAGAATGCAGTGTGGACTAACCAGCTCCATCTCTGCAGCTCTCGCAAGAGTATTTTCTCCCCAATATGACTCACCTCCATCTCTGAATCCACATCCATGTCCGACGGAGTCCTCTTCCTCTTCCTCTCAGCCTTGGTGACCTTGGCATCCAAATTCCTCTTATAGGGTTTTCGTGGTTTGCTGGGAGGCAGCGGCCTGTCGTCCTCCCCTTTCAGGTGGCGTTCGAAGGGCAGCACCAGCCTACCGAGACACATCTGTGATCAGGAATCAGTTGATAAAGCGTTTGCATCGATGACAGGTTAGTTAGAGACGGACTGTTCCTCACTTCTCGTAGTGTCTGCGAGTGCAGGTAGCAGCGCTGGTGCTGCCTGGACTCCCTCCCAGCTCGTCATACACTTTCTTCCAAAGGCGCCGTGCGGTCACCTGTTGGACAACGCAGCGTGAAAGAATGGACGTAAGTTAATAGTTGCAATCATTTTTCATTAAAGTGCGTGAGAACTAACGCGATTAGTAGACTAATCGACAGAAACGTTATCGGCAACCAGGGGCGTAACTTTGGGTTCAACATTGTGGGGGGTTCAGATCTCCGGTTATTTATTTTTTAAGATTATTTTTGGGGGCTTTTCCCTTTATTAGTGACAGTGGATAGACATGAAAGGGGGAGAGAGATGGGGGTTGCTAGAGGCCGCCCCAGATCTCCACTTTT
This sequence comes from Etheostoma perlongum, assembly GCA_026937815.1. Taxonomy (NCBI): domain Eukaryota; kingdom Metazoa; phylum Chordata; class Actinopteri; order Perciformes; family Percidae; genus Etheostoma; species Etheostoma perlongum. The sequence continues at coordinate 3,104,615 of CM049375.1, read as the reverse complement.
AAAGATGTTTGGGGGGCTTTTTAACCTTTATTGGATAGGGCAGCTTGGGAGAGAGAGGGGGATGATACGTAGCAAAGAACCGCGGGCGGAATCAAACCTGGGCCGCTGCGGTAAGGACTGAGCCTTAGTACAAGGGGCGCGCGCTCAACCAGGCGAGCTACCAGGGTGCCCCGAGATCTCCACTTTTAAGCAAAATATTAAGCGTCAAACACTTCATTTTCTACATTCTGGTACATTTTTCTGCTAAATTGGTGCAAATGTCTTTATTTATGTTAGAGAAATTAGTTTTTTTTGGGGGGGTTGCATTGGCCAGTGTTGATTATTTAGGGGTTGTAATGCCCCCCCTTCCCCGTCAATTACGCCTATGTCACAATCTATTTTGATAGTCGATTAAACATTAAAGTAATTTCTCATGCAAAAATGTCAGAAAAAGCTGTCGTCGGCCTCTCAACGATGGAGATTTCCTTCTGTTTTCCGTTTTATATAATATTAAAATGAATTTCTTAGGGTATTGGACATTTAAAGACATCCCATTGGACTCTGAGGAACAAAGATGTTGTGTTTTGGATTTAAAGACATTTCGATGGCGGGCCTTCTGTTTCTGTTTGACCCCCGGTGTTCCTGCTTCTAGGTCTAGTTTTTATTTTCATTCACTTTTTGGAGGGAGGCAGGTAGCTGGTTTTTCATTTAAATGTCACTGCCTGCTGCTTTCACACTTTCACTTTTTAAAAGTACACATCTGTAGGCGGCGTATGTTGTGTTCACCCTCTTTGACATAGTGTCAGCGGGGATGGCGGGGGCGAGGGTCAGCTCTGTTTGGAGCGCCGCTCTGATGCCATTTCAACATGACATTTACTCTCAGAACCCGTCCCACAGTCAGTGTCAACATCAAGTATCAAAGTACTTCAAAAGTATTTTTTTTCACCCTTTTATTGATAGACAACGTTACATTGTGTGAGAGATTATTTGCTCCAAGTGGAAATGTTAGTGTGAAATTGAACACTACAGTGTGTGAACACTGCTATATGCCAATGTTGTTTTTAATATAAAACCATTTGCACAAAGCAAGCCGATTCACTTTTCCATGTTGATAAGAGCATTAAAATAAGAAAAAATAATGGGACAAAAAGAAATCAAGGGACATTTAGAATAGATACAAATGTGCAATTAATTGGGACTTAACTATGAAGTTAATGCGATTAAATATTTTAATCGTTTGACAGCACTATAAAGCTCATTTTCCACTCAGAAACCTACACACACACATGCACAAACACAAGCATATGCACACGCAGAGACACACACACAAGGACAGAAACAGTGAAATACAGAAGGTGTACTTGCCGAGTCATACCCCCCAAGCTTCTCAACAGCTTTGTAGATCCTCCAAAGATTAACTGGGGGGAAAACACACATGAGGACCTACTTATCTTTATTCAAATATCAAGTGAAGGATGTGTTCAATCAACAGCAAACTCAGTGTGTGTGTGTGTGTGTGTGTGTGTGTGAATGTGAATGGTCATGTGCACTCTGGGGCTCAGCCCCGCCACATAAGCATGTAGTTTTGCTTTTGAAAACGATATTTCTGACAATAAATGAAATGTGTGTGTGTGTGTGTGTGTGTGTGTGTGTGTGTGTGTGTGTGTGTGGGGGGGGGAGGGTGGGGGGGGGGGGGGCTGGGTTTTACTATATTTGTGGGGACCAAAAACTGGTCCCCATAACGTTAAAGGGCTGTTTGAGGGTTAAGACCTGGTTTTAGGATCAGGGTTAGAATTAGCTTATGGTTAGGGTTAGGGTAAGGGTTAAGACCTGGTTTTAGGATTAGGGTAAGGGTTAAGACCTGGTTTTAGGATCAGGGTTAGAATTAGGTTATGGTTAGGGTTAGGGTAAGGGTTAAGACCTGGTTTTAGGATCAGGGTTAGAATTAGGTTATGGTTAGGGTTAGGGTAAGGGGCTAGGGAATGCATTATGTCAATGACTGGTCCCCATAAAGATAGTGAGACAAGACTGTGTGTGTGTGTGTGTGTGTGTGTGTGTGTGTGTGTGTGTGTGTGTGTGTGTGTGTGTGTGTGTGTGTGGTAGTAAAGAGAGAGAATGGGAGGAGGAAGTTTGCATGAGGTGGACCTGGTTACCACAGACCCAAACCTCCTCAGCTGTTACTACTGTCATAGGCTGCTCAAGTCTTCATTGTATGGATAACTTCTTATATCATAACAAAGCAATACAATGTGTGATCAAGTGATGACTGATTCAAAATTAAATGCTAAATGCCCTCTGTTGATACTACAACAACACAAAGTATGGACTCTTAACCTTGCAGTTTTGAAAATATCATGTAAGACTCAGTTTCTCCATTTCTTTGCACAAAACTCTCCAGAAAGTGCCAAATTTGAATGGTTTATAATTTTTTTGTTATGCAGGGAGAGCCCACCTACATAAGAAATCCCAGTTTAACCCCTGGTCATGTGATATATGTAAAGGAGGTAAAATCAGGATGGGGCCCTGAAAGAGTTGCTGTCATAGAGCGACAATAACACACTTAGGATGGTTATCGGGGGCCGGAGTCGCAGGGGCCCACAAGAGTAGTGGGGTCTGCTGGGATCTCCTGAGTGTAGGATGATGTTAGGAATGAGTGGTTCAAGCAGGGGGGTCCTAAAGACTATAAAGGAGGGGTCAATTTTACATTCGTTGAGAATCTTTGAGCAGTGCATCTGATTGCATGTCAACCATTCTTCCTTTCATGATCACTGTGTGCATAAAGCTGCATTTAATCTAAAGTCATGGGATTGTCATGTATGAAGGGTTTCTCCATCATTTCCGAGTCTCACCCTACATCGTCTGGTCGGTGTGTCGGGGACTTAAGGCACCATTGGTGGCAACCATGTCATACTAGCTTGTCGAGCGGGGGGGGTTTAAAGCTCCAAACTAAATTTTAAGTCCTAGGACCTTCCCCTCCCCCCTTGGTTTGGGCTGAGGCGCGTATGTTTCCAACATCTGGCTCTGCCCACATCAACTCACTCTGTTTGAAGCCCAGATGTGGGATCCTTTCTATGGGTGTTCCTCTGTCCTTCATGAACGCGTGCAGCCTAGATATGAATGCCTTCTCCTCCATCTGCACCGGACTGGGCGTCGCTTCTTCCTCACATTCAGTCATGGAGTCGTGAATCTCAATGACCGAGGGAGAAGCCTACAGCGTGGAGAAAACAGAAGGTTTTTTTTAGTGTTTTTGCATGCAAATCAAGCAGCTCCTGTAAATGTGACACACACGCACGCTATAGAAACCTGTTTTACAGTTGAAGGTATTATCATAGCTGGGAAAGAACACGCACACAGTCATCTCATGGGATGCAAAGTTGAAATGAAATGTGAAAATCAGAGAGTAGGGTTTTACCGCTTCTTTCAATAGATAACCGCTACACATCCTGTCTGGAGAGAAAGCAGCAGACTTGTGGGGTTTTTGGTCTAGAGTTGTCAGTCGCTGATATCACAAATGTCACATTGAAAAACAAAAACGAAAGATTTTGTACATTTAAGTGTTGTAAACAATGTGATAAGAAAGCCAAAAAAAAAAAACACAGCTTTGTCAGAATCGAAGAAATAACCGGTTGCAGTATATTTGCTGTCTTTCTGCAGAACTAGTTTCAGTAACTTTGATGAGGATTTTTTTTTTAAATACCAAGAAATAAGACGCAAGTGTTGCCACTCAGACTGCCCAGAACTCCAGCATAAGAAATTGACAATGTCACTATTTGTGGTCTGCAAGAAAGGAGAAATGAAACAGCGAAGTCTTGCAGAATCCATATCATCCGTTAGGACGGTCTTAAAAAATACAAATCTAAAACAGAGAAGACTTTCGGTTTGTGTGTCCGGGACGATATATATAGGCATCGTCACATTGTCAGCACAACCGATGCAACGCATGTGGAGACTTCCAGCCGTGGGCTGATTAGCAGTCTGCATATTCTTTCATTTATATAAAGGATGCAAAACAACAGATGTGTCCTCTTATTAAAGATGAGACTGAATAGAATAGAAAGCCTTTGTTATTATACACAATTGCAGTACCTGTGAAGCAAAACCTTTACAGTGTCAACACAAAGTATAAAAATATAAAATATAAGTATATGAATTATGAAGTATAGGGAATAAATGAACTAAGAAGACGTGGTGGCGTCTGAAGACAAAGTTAAACTTAAAGTAGATTAAAACCCTAGGATGTTTAAAAACTGCATTGAGACTCTTGTTTTTATATATACATTTTTTTTGTTGTCATCTTGACACATTCATACCGACCCACGATGCATCGTTACATCCCTAAATGTGGAGAGAATCAACTTTTCCAACGACATAAAAGCATGCGAACACACCAAAGTCTGATGTTAGGGGTGTCCCATTCAGAAAATTTCACGTTTCAATATCAATATTTAGCCTCACAATTCGACTCAAAAAATCGATTTTTGATTCAAAAACGATTCTCTTAAAACAATTCACATTATGTACATGTAGCTATTTTTTCCCATGTGATTACATGCATTACAAAAAAAAAATAAAATCGGACCATCGGAGGAACATATGATTGCTCCATATGTGGAGCATAAGAATTAGGGATAAAAACTGTTCCCATGCACAACACGCTTATTTACTTACTGCTGTTATTTCACGCCAGATAACCCTCATGTTGTACTCGGGTCAAAAATAGCATGTTTGATTCCACCCAACGCTCTTTGCCAAGTACACATCTCTACTTTCATTAATTTTGGGGCGTCTTATTCAATTTTATAGCATTGTAAAACAAATGGAAGTGTTTTTGAAATAGTATTGAGTAAAAGTTGACATATTCCAGTCTGTGATTATCATCAACATCCATTCCTTTAATTTTAGTCTCAATAATTCCTAATTTCTGCTTTTCTAACTCAAACATTAGGTATAATTTCCTATAAATGAGGTTTATTGACCATAAATTCCAAAAATAACTGTAAAACTAAAGTTAATAAGTTAGTGTTACGTAGTGTTAAACGTCAAAAAAAGTGACAAAATCTGAAAAAACACGTCAAAAGTGTTGAAAAAAGGGACAAAAACATAAGAAAAAAGTTAAAAACATTGATAAAAAGCCTCAATAAAAGTGCTGATTTTCAATTCGACGGGACGACAACACGAGGGTTAAATGTGAAATCTTGCATGGCCACAGTGGCCAAGTACCAATATTTAACTTTTTGAGTCAGCACAGGGAGAAGATGCTTTATTTCTGCGGCAGGCATTGTACAACAAACCAGCTCGGCGTGGTTTCATATTGAGTCGAGTTCCTCTGTGTGGTTCCTGGTTCCGAGAAGCCGGCCTCTAGAGTGAGTAATAGCGAAGGTGCAGGCCTCCAACCGAGATATCCCCGGCTGAGTCACAGCTCCGAGGCTGCTCTTCTCAGCCAACAGCCCCGACTTTCCACCTGATATTATGTTTGTATTTTTAACCCTGGTTTGGTATTCAGGTCAAATTCACCCATTTCGGAACAAGAAGAAAAATGGGACAAGTTACATTTTTTTCTACCAGAAAATCAACGTCCTTACTTTATTTCCTGTGATAAACATGTATTCCTGACTCAATTCAGAACATTATTCTGGATATGACCACTTTTATGTTTTTTTTCCATAGTGGATTTTTAACATGAATTATGACAAAAAACTAACCCCACTTCCATGTTTAATTGTGTACTAGTAGAGACTGATTGCATTCCTTAAACATATGTTTTCCCAATTGTTTGAAATTGAGATAAAGACAATATTTAGTAATAGATTATGAAGTAAAATTTTATTTCAGAATTGTTTTTAAAACCCCAAATAAGTCTCGGGTCAGTTTGACCCGAGGGACACGAGAGGGTCCCGAAAGTGAAGACAACACGAGGGTTAACTTGTATTTTTAAGTATGTTTCCCCTTGTTGTTGTTTTGTTCTGTTTTTTCTTATATTCAGGTAATTATTTCCTACATAGACAACTTTTGTGTTGCATATATGTTTTGCATTCCCCAACGAGAGTTTTGTATGTTGTTGCCTTTCTAAATTTAATTTCCCGCTTGAAAATACAAGAAAAGAAAAGAAAAATCTCCAAAAAGGCATCAAATGACAGATTAGACATTTGTATTATATGTCACAAAAAGTTAGATTTTATTTCATCATTTACACTTTAAAAATAACACAAAACAAAAAAATGGCGTCTGCAAAAGTTTGGGCTGTCTGTCACGCGCTGCTCTTTTAAGGTCTATCCATAGATTTTCAATTATGTTGAGGTCATGAGATTGTGAAGGCCATGGCAAAACCTTCAGTTTATGCCTCTTGATGTAATCCACCGTGGATTTTGTGGGGGTTGGGGGGGAAGGGGGGGCAGGACTTTCACCCAAGAGACCGAGGTTGATGTCCCGCTTGAAAATACAAGTAAACAACAAATAGGCAGAGGTGGGGAGTAACGAGTAACGAGTTTACTTGAGTAAGTTTTTGAAAAAATTGTACTTCTAGGAGTAGTTTTAAATCACTGTACTTGTACTTGAGTAGATTAGTGAAGAAGAAGCTGTACTCTTCCTCCGCTACATCAGGCTACAATGAGCTCCTTACTTTTCTTTTTACCTCTTTGGTATTCTACGCATCATCGTTTTTACCCCAGCGTACGTCTTCTGTGTCGACCAAAACAATCGGACATGTGAGCGTCCAACAACTCAACATCTAACCTGAGGAGACGTAGCGGTAGTTGTAGTTGTTGCTGTGGAGAGGTGGATGTTTGTCTTTTAGGTTACATACAGGATGTTTAACATGCAGTATCCATCCAAATGTGATGTGACAAGTCTCTCACTTAAGCTATTTTGTAATTAATAAATTAATTTTAATTTATTTTATTGATTGGATGAACTATAATTTGCCTAAAGATGATTATTTTGTATCTTTGTCGGTCTGGTTGATGCTTGTATTAAGAAATAAATCAGACGTTACTCAACAGTTACTCACTACTTGAGTAGTTTTTTCATCAAGTACTTTTTTTACTCTTACTCAAGTCATTATTTGGATGACTACTTTTACTTGAGTCAAATTATTCTGAAGTAACAGTACTTTTACTTGAGTACAATTGGAGACAGAGGTTCATGTCCCGCTTGAAAATACTAGTAAACAACAAATGATGGAGGGGGGGGCGCTTTTCTAATCTTTTTAACTTTACGGAAGTAAGAAGTAGCGTCTGATTTTAACCCAACACACCATTTTTTGCTACATTTAAGTACCAGTAAGTAGTTTTTTGGGCCCAAACGTAACCAAACTGCAAGTTTCACGGCGTTAACAACGACTGTTAGGTTCTCTTGCAGAGATTCTGGATATGGGTTGTTGTTGTTTCAGGGGTCATTTTCTACACCAACGAAGCCATTAATGGTGAAAAGAAGGTTAATCGTCAGTTAGAGTAATTTTTAATTATTAAATTAGAGATATGATTAGTGAGTGTCCTGGACGCTGCACCTGCGTCTGGAATCAGAAGGTCGTTGCCGGGGGATGTTGCATAAAGTTCAACAACTTTCAGTAACGGTTTCAGATCTGATTCACAAAACGCTCGATGGCTGAACAGGAAACGTCTGCACAAGAAGAGACGCACTGGAACCCCTCCGCTGCATCTCTCTCTCAATCTCTCTCTCTCTTTCTCCCTCTCGCATTCTCTCTCTCTCCCCCTCTTTCTTGTTTATTGTGATATGGATCGCCCAGGGTCTGAAATAAAATGTATATATTTCTTTTTCTGTTAATCTCTTCCTCCCCTCCCTCTCTCTCTCTCTCTTCTTCCCCTCCCTCTCTCTCCCTCTCTTTCTTCCTCCCTCCCTCTTTCTCTCTCTCTCTTCCTACTCCTCTTCCCCTCTCTTTTCTTCCCCTCTCTTTTTCTCCCCCCTCCCTCTCTTTCTTGTTTATTGTGATATGGATCCCCCATGGGTCTGAAATAAAGTTTATATATTTCTCTCTCCCTCTCTCTTTCTCTCCCTCTTCCTCCCCCTCTCCCCTCCCTCTCTTTCTCTCTCTAAACACCAGAGAGCATTTCATTGTGAAACACTCGCTTCATTTCCACTAGATGAAATTGTGTTATTGGAAAACGGCGTGGGTGCTGTAGATGTCCCAGTGTTGTGTGTGTGTGTGTGTGTGTGTGTGTGTGTGTGTGTGTGTGTGTGTGTGTGTGTGTGTGTGTGTGTGTGTGTTTCTTGCAATGATTGTCGTTGCCGTGCTCTCTCGGTGCTATCGGCAGGCCAGAGGTGACCACGGAAACCGCCGGGCTTTCAACTCACATCAACCCAGGAAATTTGATGAGCGAAATTGTGCTTTCTCATATTGTACCTCTTCGATTCAGTTACCAGAATAATGGCTTGTGTGGACCCTCCTGCAGTTTCTCTATGTGCAGATATTGTGGTGTGGCTCACGGCGGTGAGATGTGCGTGCGAGTCGTGGCCCTTTTAGGCAGAGGTGGAAACACAACCATTACTTCTACTTAACCCTTGTGTTGTTTTTCTGTCGACCATGTAACTTTTTGCTTTTCTGGGTCAAAAATAACAAAGTATATACAAGTTTTTGGAGCTTTTTTCAACGTTCTTTTATCAATTTTTTTCTTCAATTTTGCTATAAAATTGAATAAAATGCCTAAATGAAATGAAAGTCAATGAAAGTAGTGACCTCATCATTTTTTCTACTTGTGATGAGCGTTGTAGGGAACCAGCCACGTCATTTCTTTTGACAATTTGGTTGAAAAGAAACCCAAATTTCTGATGTAGAAACTTTTTGAAAATGGGTAAAGTAACTCATTTAAAATGTACTCATAGTAAAAGTTAGTTACATTTAACACACAGTAGGTGAGCTGGAGATATACTTTTTTATATTCATGCTTATTTAACATCTTACTTACATTTTATATAATTATATATTGTATACTGTATATTAGGGCTGAATGATATTGTGTTTTAGCATCGAGATCGCGATGTATGCATGCAACGCTAAAACTTCTTGGCTTGATAGAAAAGTAAAGTTTTACTTAAGTATATTAAATCAGAGGTATAAAAATCTACCCAAGTAAGAGTAAAAAGCAGTTAATTTAAAATGTACTCAGAGTAAACATTACTTAGTTATTGCACATTTAACTTTTTATACTTATTTATCTTTTGTGATTTGATAATTGGACAAAGACGCTTTCAATAAAAAAAAAACTTTTGTTTAAGAATGTGTTTTGAACCGTAGTAGCCTATAAAATAACAATCCTTTAAACAAAACATACTCAAGTAAAAGTAAAAAAAAAACAGATTTGAAAAACAACTTAGTTACAGTAACGCGAGTACTTGTCATTTGTTGCTTTCCACCGCTGCTTTCAGGACACAAAGCCAAGTCACTTATTCCTCGTTACTCATTTCACAACCAGATGAAACGACTGTACACACAGAATCGGCTTTTGAAACAATCGTAAATTCACAAAAAAAAAAAAAAAAAAAAAAAGGGAAATGAAAACTCAACGTAGGCTCCAGCTCACTCTGAGCTGTCTGTGGTCACTGATTAACTGAAACTGATGGAAATTGCCCAGACTAACGCCAGAAAGCCAACTGACTATTTCATCAGCAGTGATTGAGGGTTTGTACCTGCGTTCCTGTCCCCTTGTCTTCGTCACTGCTTGCCGTGTGTTGGGACGTCTCACTCTGGCCCTCTTGAGCTTCAGGAAACACAGCAGGGACAAGACATTTAGCATTTCACAGCCTAAGAGTATAGTGTGAATTTTGAATTCAGAGAACCACAGTTAAGGTAGCGAGTACTTCTTCATTTCAAGAAAATATTGGCGAATGTCCTGTGTTACAGAAACATTATCGGGCAAATGCCGAATCTAACAGACTCAGATTATTATTCTAAGTGTCTGACAACATCATGGAAGGGTTCCCTACAGAGATAGACAATATTGTTAAAGAGTAAGATCCTTTTAGTTTAACATAAAACAGCCCAAAAATCCCCATCACCAAACCCACCAGACTCCATGGAAATAAACAGTAATTCTATCATCGTAAAACACGCTTCATTTAAAGTAGACAGAAACATAAAACTATCAAAAGTCATCTTGGTTCATCTTTCCTCTGTTACAACAATCACCACTCTGGTTTGGTTGAAATAAACTCTTAATTCTCCCATTTACATGTGAACGTATGCTGGCTCTATGCACGCTAAAAGTAGTGATTATTTACATGGAGTCTGGTGGAGATATGCTGCTCTATACACGCTAAAAGTAGTGATTATTTACATGGAGTCTGGTGGAGATATGCTGCTCTATACACACTAAAAGTAGTGATTATTTACATGGTGTCTGGTGGAGATATGCTGCTCTATGCACACTAAAAGTAGTGATCATTTACATGGAGTCTGGTGGAGATATGCTGCTCTATGCACACTAAAAGTAGTGATTATTTACATGGAGTCTGGTGGAGATATGCTGCTCTATACACGCTAAAAGTAGTGATTATTTACATGGAGTCTGGTGGAGATATGCTGCTCTATACACGCTAAAAGTAGTGATTATTTACATGGAGTCTGGTGGAGATATGCTGCTTTATGCACACTAAAAGTAGTGATTATTTACATGGAGTCTGGTGGAGATATGCTGCTCTATGCACACTAAAAGTAGTGATTATTTACATGGAGTCTGGTGGGTTTGGTTATTGCGACCTTAGGGCTGTTACTGATTACACAAAAATGATCTTACTCATTAACATGAAGGTCTGTCTCTGTAGGGATCCTTTCCATAATGTTGTCATACATCAAAAAGTGGGTTTAAGTTGAGTTACACAACACAAGCATATCGCTTTGACTAGAAGAGTAAAGTGTAAATTTAAATTCAAAGAACCTCAGTTAAGGAAGCGAGCACTTCTTCATTTAAAAAAATATGGGTACAGTAAGCATCCTGGGTTCCCGAAAAATTACATGCAGAAATGCAAATGTAGTGCCACATTGACATTGTGTGAACGGTGCTATAGAGAATTGGTTGCCCGTGGTTACTGTGAAGCCAATGATGTGTTGTTTATGGTGTGCTTTATTTGATATTTTATATAGTGTCACTAAAACTATAACTCTTCTGTTATTGTTTTTATTGTTTAAAAGTATTTTCCTGGTGGAATTGGGGGCTTTTGTCATTTGATATTTTCATATAGTGTCAATCCCTGGCCCTGCAGTCCTTGGGCAAACACTGAACCCCGAATGTGTTCTGTTATTGATTTTTTGTGAGTGAGTGTGTATCTGATGAGCAGGTGGCACCTTTCTGAAAAGTGTGTGAATTTGTATCCTGTATGATGTAAAAGCGCTTTGAGTAGTCGTTAAGACTAGAAAAGATATATAAATACATCACATTTACATATTCTCCGTAGCGCTACAGAAAGTAAAGCATTGTAATTCGTATGTTTTGAACGTATTTTTTGCTGCATGCACCACATCCCTTTCAGGCCGGGGAGCGGAGATTACGTCCCGGGGAAAACACAAGACTTCCACCCAGGAAACACATGTTCCTACAATCTTATTTTAACTAGTCGGTGCCTAAACTTAACCGTCGTGGTAGCATCACGCTCACTTTTTGTCGGCTAAACTCAACTAGCAACGGCCTCTCAAGAGGGGGGCGGCGATGCGTTCAAGACCGTCTGGAGTTTCCAGACATGTCTCTGCTGATGGATCGCTTAGCCGAAGGAAACCAGTGATGTATAGTCTAGTTTTTTGTAGCGAGTGTTCTGTTATTTTGTTTCCTCCGAGCATTCGACTCGCCTGTCCCAGAGGGACGCGTCCCAGAGCGGCAAACTACGGTGGCCCTGAAGTGCAAATGACAACGGCAAATAGAAAAACCCGACAGCAAATCATAAAACCCGACAGCAAATCATAAAACACGACAGCAAATCATAAAACACAACAGCAAATCATAAAACACAACATTAACTTCTAGCGGACAAGGTAGAGCCTTCCAGCAGAGGACGGAGCCTCCTGATTGGACAGACGGACTGTCTGTCTTTTAACAGGAAGGAGAGGTGAAAAACAAGAGTACAAGTGAACCCTCGCTATATCGCGGTTCACCCTTCACGGCCTCGCTGATCTCCGCAATCTGAAGCCTTCAGTTCGTATTGATGATTAAAATTATTATTTTACAGTACAGTAGTTATTTGTAAAAAAAACGTTTATACAGTACTTTAATTTGTTAAACAAATGCTTGGGCGCACACACACACACACACACACACACACACACACACGTAATTCTGGAGGATCATACGGATTGTTGTGCATACATTTTCATACGATATCATTTTTATCTTTTCTTCCTTTTTAACCCTCATGTCTTCCCTGAGTCAAATTAACCCGTTTTCAGTTTAAAACAATTTAACTTTAATCACAAAACGGGAAGACAACACAAGGGTTCAAATGTTGTATCTCATTCTTACCTACACTGTCCCTGTTTTTATACACCAAGTACTTTATAAACTTGTTTTATTTTGTGCAGCATGGATTTTGATGTTCTATAAAAACATTTTTTTTTTATTGTATAGTTTTTTTATCTAATGTAACGGTGAGATGATTGATCATCGAGGAAAACAGAAATTTGAAAAACATGGCGGGGAGGTGATGCCACAGTGGATATGACTCCTGCCTTTGGTGGGTTCGATTCCCACTGCCATACATCAACCAGCGTGTCCCTGAGCAAGGCACTTCACCCCTGGTTGCTCCAGAGGCGTGCGACCTCTGACGAAGCAATAACTCGCTTTGGATAAAAGCCAAATGACACTGGGGCTCCAACGTTTGGGCACCCCAGGTGAAAATTTGTATTAATGTGCATAAAGAAGCCCAAACTTTTACAGACGCCATTTTGTTGTTTTCTGTTATTTTGAAAGTGGAAATGATGGAAATAAAATCTAACTTTTTGTGACATATCAAACAAATGTCTAACCTGTCATTTGATGCCTTTTGGAGATTTCTCCATCTTTTCTTGGCTTCTTTATGCTCATTAATACACATTTTTACCAAACTTTCGAGCCCTACTGTAATGTAATACCACCAACTTAGTCTGATATAAAACCTCAAGCTGCAAAACCACTTCCTGCTCATGAACATAACCGCTTTGTTTGCTGCGCCGGATGATATTGGCACATAAATATACACGACAATATTTGGCAAGGGTGAGATAACCTCAAACAATAAACTGAATTGTACAGAAAGCGTTAACTGCCTTTTATTCTGTAAGATAAAACCATAACAACATGTAATATTACTTTTAGACGGGGAAAATTAGACATTTTCTACGGAGGCTTTTAAGACGCACTTTTAATCTTTGGGTTTTTCTTTTCTGTTTCTTTATAATAATAAAAAACTAACCTGAAGATGAATAACTAAGTTAACCCTCCCGTTGTTTTTGGGGGTCAAATTTGACCCATTTTCCAAAAAATGTCTTTATCAGAAATTGCCAAAAATGAACATGGATGCTTCCATTGAATGCTCTTCTCAAGTAAAAATGAAGGATCAGTACACAAATTCCATTAAATTTGTGGTGTTTTATTCAATTTAATAGCATATTTCTGCTTTTCAAACTCAAAAATTAGGTTTAGTGTTCATGAATTCCAAGAATGAGTGTAAAACTCGTATGGCGTCAAACGTAAATGTGACCAAAATGTCAGAAAAAGGGTCAAAAACGTAGAAAAAAAGCAACACAGAAGAAGAAAAAACAACTTAAAAAAAGAATAAAAAATGATGCAACAATATGCTAAAAAAAACTAACAAAGCGCAAGATGTTGATAAAAGTTGAAATAAATGGACAACACAAGGGTTTAAACCTAAATAACTGAATAATAACTAAATAACATGAACTAAACTTAGCCTGACATGTGAGTATATGGGTATTAAAATGTATAAAGAGGAAAATAAAACACGCTATGGGAATGAAATGTGATTCTGAGAATGAATTTCTCTTTTCTTGACAACCAAGCCGCCCTCCTCCCACGGTGATATCACCAATATGCTTCTCTTTTGACTTCACTTGCTTCCTGTGCTGCGGCTTCAACTCTAATTCTGCTTTCAGAAGCCTCTAACTTCTCCATTGCATGTGCTGAGGAAATAGCTTTATTATATTTAGTGTGTTTAGTATATTAGCTTCTTTTCTTTGTGTTAACCCTTGTATGGTATTCAGGTCAAATTAACCCATTTCTAATTTTTACAAGAAGAAAAATGGAACAAGTTACATTTTTTTTTTACCTGAAATCAGCGTCCTTACCTTATTTCCTGTGATAAACATGTATTCCTGACTCAGAACATTATTCTGGATATGACACTTATGTTGTTTCCATAGTGGATTTTTAACATGAATTATAACCTTATGACAAAAAACTAACCCCACTTCCATGTTTAATTGTGTGCTAGTAGAGACTGATTGCATTCCCTGAACATATGTTATCTCAGCTGTTAGAAATTGAGATAAAGACAATATTTGTTGATAGATTATGAAGTAAAATGTTATTTCAGAATTGTTTTTAAACCCCAGAATAAGTCCCGGGTCAGTTTGACCTGAGGGACACGAGACACCAGAGTTAAACGGGTGCTTTTGTCCTTCTGCATCAGATCTTTAGACGTCTTTATTTGTCCTTTTTTTTTATTCTCCGCCTAAAAACTAAATTGCGTTTTGACGCATCCACAAATGAGTCAAGAGTCTGATGCGTGACAGAAGACTCAGAAATGAAAGCACTTAATGAATAAGCTAAGATTACGCTGAAATATGGGTTAGATATTGATCAGAGGCTGAACACTGTGACTGGTTATTATGAACACTTGCGGTTCATAACAAAGGAACTTCTGAGGCGTTATGGGTTTCTAAATCACATTACGATACTCCATTTCTTGGGACAGTTTTCCATTATGTAAGGTCATTTAAAGTGTTGAATAATGAAGGGAAAAGTCTCTTTTTGTTGCGTCGTACATGTTCATCGGTGCAAAAACATCAGCAAAAATGCAAAACAGGTGAATAAATAAGTAGAAAAGAGCCCCTAAAAGTCTCATAAAGAGGCAGAAGATTGTAAAAAATACAAAGTAAAGGCATAAAAACACACATATGAGACATCCACAGCACGATTTATACTTAATACTCAGGTAGTGTTAAGTGTAGTTCTGGCTTTTTGGTTAAAAAACTGTTCTTGTGTCGGTTTTAATTTTCCTAAAACAAAAGTATTTCAGTGATAAAAATAGTTTATCAAGATTATTAACTATACAAGACTTAAGCTGCTGTTTTTAAAAGCATGGAACAGTAGATATGTTGAATATCAGACTCTCGCTCACCCATTTGCAGAAGTGTGTGTCTTCTCGTCTCCGGAGGATAATGTTTGGGGACAGTAACTCATGCGGCGCCTTCTTCAACTTGACATCACGAAACAGGAAGTTGTCTCCACACATCAGTTTCATTGGTTGGTCTGCAAAGGAGTCTGGGAAACTGAGTTCCTTTTCTGGTACTCGAGTGTCTGTTTTCTGTTTCATCATCTGGTTCTCAGAGCAAAAACCAACAGCTGGGGACAAATTGTTTGCTCTTTGGCTCAGTTTGGCGGAAAAGGCGACAAAAAAGGACAACAACGTAGAAACAAGCGTCAGAAAAAGCAAAAAAAACTTTTTTTAAAGACAAATTCTACTTTTTTTTAATCACTTTTGGCATTTTTATCGAAGTTTCTGTCATTTTTCCGATGTTTTTGAATATTTTTTGTAATTTTTCCCGACGATTGTGTCACTTTTATCCAAGTTTGTCAAAAAAATGACAACATGGAAACAAGCGTCAGAAAAAGCAACAAAAAAAACATTTTTTTTTACATTTTTCTTCAACGTTTCCGTCACTTTTATCAGTTTTTTTTTTTTTTTTTAAATCACTTTCTGGTATTTTATCCAAGTTTCTGTAATTTTTCCAATGTTTTTGAAGATTTTTTGTAATTTTTCCCGACGTGTCACTTTGATCCAAGTTTGTCCTTTTTCCCCGATGTTTAAGGCAATTCTTTCTGCGCCATTTAGATGTTTTTGTGTTCTTTTTCCCCACGTTTTAGAAGCTTTTTACATTTTTGTCCCATTTGTCAACGTTCTTTCAACATTTTCTTTTATTCAAAACCTATAACATTTTATAAAAACACCCAAATTCAAAGAAAGTAGTGGACTGATCATTTATTGTTTTTGTTGTTTTCCATTTGGTTGAAAGAAACCCAAATTTTAAATTTGACCCGACAACAAAAGGAGGGTTAAACAAGTCTTGGAGCTGTCTAATTATTGATGAACTATATGTTACGCAATGGATCAGATGAAACAGCTTTTAGACTGGATCAGATACGGTAGTATCTAGCTCTCTTCTTTCTTTAAAAGTATATGTAGTTTTCTTTTAAAGAAAGAAGAGAAATCACTTAGTTTGTTCTCACAAATGTGTGTCCAGCATGGAAATGCATATTTTGTTAGAATATCATTTGAAATAAGTGTGTGTGACAATGTGTGTAAAGGGAGAGACATTTCCTGTGGTTACAAAATATCTTCTTTCAACCAAGTTCAACCTTTCAACCGACCTATCCACCAAGTATTAAAACCACAATGAGTAAGTATTTTGAAAGCAACTTACTTCCTTAATTTATTATGTGACTGTATCTGTAAAACAACACAACACAGAGTGTTATTATGGTTGTATATACTAGAAGTACTGGTTAAGGTAATAAAAGTAGTAAAAGTAACTTGATGGTGATGTAGCTGTGCATCATATCCAAATCTGAAAATGTCCGAGGTTTCTACACGCTAAAAGTAGTGATTATTTACATGGAGTCTGGTGGAGATATGCTGCTCTATACACGCTAAAATCACTGATTATTTACATGGAGTCTGGTGGAGATATGCTGCTCTATACATGCTAAAAGTAGTGATTATTTACATGGAGTCTGGTAGAGATATGCTGCTCTATACACGCTAAAAGTAGTGATTATTTACATGGAGTCTGGTTGAGATATGCTGCTCTATACACGCTAAAATCACTGATTATTTACATGGAGTCTGGTTGAGATATGGAGCTCTATACACGCTAAAATCACTGATTATTTACATGGAGTCTGGTGGAGATATGGAGCTCTATACATGCTAAAAGTAGTGATTATTTACATGGAGTCTGGTGGAGATATGCTGCTCTATACAGGCTAAAAGTAGTGATTATTTACATGGAGTCTGGTGGAGATATGCTGCTCTATACAGGCTAAAAGTAGTGATTATTTACAAGGAGTCTGGTGTGTTGGAGATGGTGATGTTGAGTCTGTTTCATGTTAAACTAAAATGATCTTACTCTTTAACAACAAGGTCTAGTGTGTTACATGCTGCTGCACAACAAATTGCCCCTCGGGGATAATTAAAGATTTCTTGACCTATCTCTGTAGGGATCCTTTCCATAACGTTGTCAGACACTTAGAATAATAATCTGAGTCTGTCCACGGCACATATAGAACTTTTAGTGCTGGTTACAGCGTTCTCGCTCAATACCAGACCAGTGTCAAAGTTTTTTTTTGTTCACATTAACGAGTTTAGGCTGAAGAATACTGAAATCCCCCTTTAAAACAAAGCGTTCAACACTGACCCAAATGGGAAGTATGACTGTAAATAAAACTGCTGCTGCGCTAACCTGAAAAGAACCAAAGTAGAACAGATTTGCTGCTGAAATTACGTTCCAACGTCAAAAACCCTTTCAAGTGGAGTCCCACAGCCCATGCATGTAGCTTTGACTCATCCAGTTGAGAAGCATATGTAGGCAGCGGTGGACTGTAACTAAGCTAGGGGGACCAAACGTCCTCTTTTGCCTGGACATGTCCAGTTTTTACGTACCATCTGGGGCGGTTTATAAACTCTGAAAATGTCAGTTTTTTTTTTTTAATGGGACTATTAGCATAACGCGTGTACTTAACCCTGGTGGTGCCTTCACTGTCGGGACCCTCTCGAGTCCCTCGGGTCAAACTGACCCGGGACTTATTCTGGGTTTTAAAAACAATTCTGAAATAACATTTTACTTCATAATCTATCAACAAAAATCGTCTTTATCTCAATTTCAAACAGCTGAGATAACATCTATGTTCAGGGAATGCATCAGTCTCTACTAGCACACAATTAAAAATGGAAGTGGGGTTTGTTTTTTGTCATAAGGTTATAATTCATGTTGAAATCCACTATGGAAACAACATAAGTGTCATATCCAGAATAATGTTCTGAGTCAGGAATACATGTTTATCACAGGAAATAAGGAGAGGACGCTGATTTCAGGTAAAAAAAAAAATTTAACTTGTCCCATTTTTCTTCTTGTAAAAATTTGAAATGGGTCAATTTGACCTGAATACCAAACAAGGGTTAAATTGAGTGGCGCTTTGCATATATATATATATATATATATTTATATTTTTATTATATTATCCTAGCACATTTGTTTCAGTGTCTAATAACGGTACTGGAGATCTCAAAGCTCACATGGACACCGAAAAACCTTTTCTTATTACACTGAAAAAGGTTTTAAGAGATATTTAGTTCATATTTATTCATTTATTTGAAAAGAGCTATTATTTCATTTCAGGTTGTTACAGATTTTGTTTTATTCCATGAGTTATTTTGAACCACTGAGGCATAATAAAGCATGTTCATTAACCTCTGAGAAACCTAAACTAAAGTACATGTACTCCAGTACTGTCCTTTAGTACATAAGGGAACTTTATCAGGATGCATAGTATCCTGATCCATGAAATAATCACCTTTAATAATAAAACACCTGCCTGCCTCTATGGGAATTGAATTTTCCTCATTTTTTTAAAATTAAGGCATTAAGATCAATTTCCAAAAGATGTTTTCATTCCTATTTTTAATCAACTTTAGCATGGGTGTGTAAACTCTAAGCAATCTAAATACTTTCTCCACCGCTGCACGTAAGTAAAATGAAAGTTTTTGAGACTTGGCAGGCAGCTGCAGCCGGGACCGAGCACTTGGTATTTTAAGGAATCGTGAAGCACTACTTCTGCATAAATGGTTCCTACTGGCTAATGCCTGAAAGATATCTCGGCTAAAAATAAACATGCGGACAATGCAGAAGCAGCTTTTTCCACTAGAGAGATGAGTCGCAAAGAGGTAATAAAATGGTCATCTATTTCGGTGCTTTTAGTTCTGAGTCAGAGGGAGTTGTCTTTAGATTTCATTCTCCTTACGTATGTATGTTCATGCAAGCACTTTCCTGGACTGCTTACAGCCCAAATACTGAAAGAAGTGTTGTAATATCAGCAATGAAGTGGGGAAGTTTCATGTTGATATCCATTAAAATGGTTTGTATTCACCTGTCGCACGGGGGCTCTGACCTGTCTTCATCTGAGGACTAGGCTACTTAAAAATAATTAACCCTCATGTTGTCCTCGGGTCAAATTGACCCGTTGTCCTATATCAATGTTCTTTTTTACTGCACCAATTATAATTACTGCTAACTAACATGCTAGTTAACATTAACATAGGCACAGGCTAATTACTGCTAACTAACATGCTAGTTAACATTAACATAGGCACAGGCTAATTACTGCTAACTAACATGCTAGTTAACATTAACATAGGCACAGGCTAATTACTGCTAACTAACATCCTAGTTAACATTAACATAGGCACAGGCTAATTACTGCTAACTAACATGCTAGTTAACATTAACATAGGCACAGGCTAATTACTGCTAACAAACATCCTAGTTAACATTAACATAGGTACAGGCTAATTACTGCTAACTAACATCCTAGTTAATATTAACATAGGCACAGGCTAATTACTGCTAACTAACATGCTAGTTGACATAAACATAGACACAGGCTAATTACTGCTAGCTAACATGCTAGTTAACATTGACATAGACAGGCTAATTACTGCTAACAAACATCCTACTTAACATTAACATAAACACAGGCTAATTACTGCTAACTTGCTAGTTAACATTAACATAGGCACAGGCTAATTACTGTTAGCTAACATGCTAGTTAACATTAACATAAACACAGGCTAATTACTGCTAGCTAACATGCTAGTTAACATTAACATAGACACAGGCTAATTACTGCTAACTTGCTAGTTAACATTAACATAGGCACAGGCTAATTACTGCTAGCTAACATGCTAGTTAACATTTACATAGGCACAGGCTAATTACTGTTAACTAACATCCTAGTTAACATTAACATAAACACAGGCTAATTACTGTTAACTAACATGCTAGTTAACATTAACATAGGCCCAGGCTAATTACTGCTAACTAACATGCTAGTTAACATTAACATAGGCCCAGGCTAATTACTGCTAACTAACATGCTAGCTAACTAACATGCTAGTTAACATTAGTAATGAAACCTAAACAGCTGATGGAAGTCCAAACTGTCTGCGAGCTTATCCTGTACAATACGGTAATTTCTCTACTATGCGACAGAAAGTTGCGTGGTTATGATGCAATCGTTAGCCTATTTTTATAAAAACATTATTATTATTACGTCCGCGCTACGGAGCCATAACGTGAACTATAAGGTAACGGAGCCTTTTATAACAACGGAAACAACGGACAAATAAGAGTCTTTAAATACTTCAGATGTAAAGTTATTTGCTGTCAAAGTGACGTCAAAATGAATGGGAGTCAATGGGATGCTAACAGCAGGTGATGGCTTGTTAGCATCAGAAAGGCGCCATAGGGAGCTCCGCTTAGAGAGGAGTGGCTGCTATTGGCCAGGCGTCCATGTTAACGTAGGTAATCTATCCCCTGACCAATCAGCTACGCTGACCTTAACTACTCAAGGTCAACGAGTTGCGTCGTCGGGCGGGACTCGCCTGGAAGTTACCATAGCAATGCGTTGGAGACCACACACACACACACACACACACACACACACACACACACAAGAATAAGAATAAAACACACACACAAACCACACACACACACACACAAAAAAAAATGAAAATTCCAAGAATAAGAATAAAACCTATTAAACCAGCTCAAGTTTTAAAAAAAAAAAAAGCACCAAAAGAAATAAATCAGAAAAAGACAAAAATACATCAGAAAAGCACAAAAAATATGTTTGTCAAAGTTTTCAATTTTGACGACAACGCAAGGGTTACCATGGTGATGTGTGTAAGTTCAACCATTCTCCCTATTCACCTGCTGTGTCAGTATCTCCCCTTGAATAAAAAAAGTTGCTCTAGCAACTCTTTTTCTGAATCCTTTTCCGATATTTTCTCTGAATTTCATATTTAAAACTTAAAGTAACTTCCCCCCCCATTCTCACTCGGTGAAATGACACAGATCTCGTGATAAACACACTTGACAAGATCCACATTTCCTCCCCGTGTTTTTGATCTATTTCAAAAAGGGGATGCCCTATTCCCCCATCTGTTGCGGATAGAGTATGACATTTTAAAAATGATTAACATTTAAATGTCAAAATAACAAAATTACTACAAACTTTTTTGTTTGACAGATACAAAACAAGTTTATGTTTTGCTTTTTTTTTTCTCCAGATGATCAACAAGGCACTCTGCAGAAATGGAAATGTGACATTAAACTGTTCGTACAGCAGCTCCCTCATATGTACATACACTATGCTTGCTTATATATCTATTTATTGTTTTTTTATCTGTGTCTTGTGCTGTTCCCGCTGTCCCTTGCTGCTGCAACAGTGTGAATTTCCCCATTGTGGAATTACTGAAAGGATTTTGAATCTTGAATATGAACTAATCTGATTCACTACTTACATACAGTGAGACTTCATGAGGATCTAATGAAAATTAAAATAACTTGCAGACATGTGTGTTGATAAAGCTGCAAAAATCAATGGATTTAACCCTCATGTTGTCCTCATGTTGTCTCCATGTTGTCCTCCATGTTGTCCTATGTTGTCAATGTTCTTTTAATTCCCCAAAATAACATGACTGATTCCACCCAACGCTCTTTGCCAAGTACAAATCTCTACTTTCATTAATTTTGGGGCGTCTTATTCAATTTTATAGCATTGTAAAACAAATGGAAGTGTTTTTGAAATAGTATTGAGTAAAAGTTGACATATTCCAGTCTGTGATTATCATCAACATCCATTCCTTTAATTTTAATCTCAATAATTCCTAATTTCTGCTTTTCTAACTCAAACATTAGGTATCATTTCCTATAAATGAAGTTTATTAACCATAAATTCCAAATATAACTGTAAAACTAAAGTTAATAAGTTAGTGTTACGTAGTGTTGAAAACGTCAAAACAGAGTGACAAAAAAAAAAAAAAGTTAAAATTGTTGAACAAAAAAGGACAAAAACGTAAGAAAAAGTTAAAAACATTTAAAAAAGCGTCAACAAAAGTGTTGATTTTCAATTTTGACGGGAAGACAACACGAGGGTTAATATGGATCTCGCCAGCTATTTTAATAATGGATTAAAATCGGTTTAAAAACAGTTCTCGGTCAGCGTGTTAAATGTGAATATCTTCTGGTTTCTTCTCTCTGGGACAGTAAACTGAATCTCTGAGTTGGGGAGAAAACGAGACATTTGAGGACGTCTTTTTGGGAAACACTGATCCACATTTTTACGTTTCATTTTTGTCTTTTTATGTCTTTTGATTGACAAATGTTCTTATTATTGTTATTATTGTTATTACTGCTATTTGTGTTATCTTTATACTGTCATTCTTTTCTTGCTGAAAACTGCTGCTGGAAATTTAAATTTCCTTGCATGAGTCATCCCAAAAGGATTAAAAAAAAGAGAAGTCTTAATTAACTAATCTGTTAATCCAGAAAATAATCAGATTAATCAACAGTGAAAATAATCAGATTTGCAGCCCTATGTGGTGATAACTGCACTTCTACAATCACATATTAACATCAATTTTTGTCATACATGAGGCTTTAAAATGAAATGTTTTATTCCATTTATATATGTTTTGAGTCGCCTGAGGCCGACAACTCAATGTGGAGACTATGAGCAAAAACATGGTCTGTAAAATAAAGAAAATCCCCAGCGATTCATTTCAGACTTTCACTGACATAAGCACCCGAGGTTGAGGGGAGGCCAGCGCGATGTAAAGGACCATGTGTGAAGAAAATATCGTGAATCCAACACAGAGGAGATTTCCTGTCTGAAGTGAGTCACTATCCTGGGAACAATCTGTAAACACCAGATTCCACTCATTGTGAGAAACTGTCATTTATCTGAAACAGGTTTTCCAGAATAAAAAAAAAGGGTTTGAAAGGTGCGTACTTTTGTTTCGAGGATAAGAACAAAACGTACAGATCTGCAATCATAAAAAGAAAACGTGCAAAACTTAGAGTGTAGTGCATATGCCGTCTAGATGATGTGGGTGTTCATGGAAATTACCCTGAAACTGTAAGGCCAGATAACAGGTTGATTCATTTAGTGACACGTTAATATTATATTACACTAAAAGACTAAATTTGATACATTTGAAACTGAATATTAGGAAGTATTTTAATGAAATTGCAGCATTAAATGCGGATGTGTTACTGCAGGATTTTAATGTAACACTACTGAAGGCGTAGGTATTTCTAAAATGTGTTCATATTGAGGAGGAGTGTGAGATTTGCACGCAGACAGATGTGTGTTGAATGTCTTCAACCGTCCTGGTGTCCTCGGGTCAAATTTGTCCCATATTCAAATTGTTTCTATATCACAAATTTGAGTTTCTATCAACTAAATTGTCAAGAAATAACGTAGATAGTTCCATAAAACCATTACTCTTCACAAGTAAAATAGAAGAGGAGCTCAGTACGTTCATTTAATTTGGGTGTTTTATTCAATTTTATAGCATTTGGAGACTTTTGTTTAATAAAAACGTTGAAAAGAGTGACAAAAATGTCAGGAATAGCTTTAAAATCGTGGGGAAAAAAAACAAAAAAGACAAAAAGCGCAGGAAAAATGTGACGAAAACATCTTTTTAATAAACTTTGGGGGGGGGAAAGAGACAGAAGTGACGAAAAAGACAAACACAACGTTCAAAATAGAAAAGAAATTTTGATTCAAAAATATAAAAGTTGCACGGTCGACGTGAAGCCAACACAAGGGTTAAATAAAATAGTTAAAGTCCCCAAAATACCTGCCTGACATTACGTACACGGATATAAAATGTGTAAAAGTTGACATAAACCGCCAAATTGAAACAAATGCATTGTGAAATGGGCAAAGCGAGTAAGGTGTGATGATAACCAGTTTAGGAAATCCAGTTTGTCTGCAGACTGTTGTCATCCTTCAATCTTTTAATTTTGAATTTGTAGGACATATATTTTGCCATTCAGCCCCAACACAGATCAACTGAAGGATGTGGGAGAAGTAAAATCAGATCTTTCGTGTGAAAATGAAACCTATGCGTTAGCGGTGAATTCCCCAGCTGTTGCCTCATTCCAGGAAACCGATTGTAGAGCACATATTCTGAGTGTGTGTGTGTGTGTACGTCTGAGTTCCTGTTAGCCCTCTGAAAATCCCTCAAGGTGTTCGGTGTTATTTCAAGCATTTCTAAAATGTTTGCAGCGTACGGTTTCACGATGCGACAATACGTCTTTGTTGATTTATTTATTTTATTATGAAGAATGTCTGTGCATTACAATAGACTCTGGAAAAAAACAAACATGAATGCAAAAGTTACACATGATGCCCTTTCTCAATTCAATATCACTTCATTTTGTTTTCATTTGACTGACCTCAAAAGCTCAAAAGAGCGACATTATTTTGTTCCATGATAAAAACTATAAAGTTTCTAACTCCATTATAATCTCACGGCATTCACTTCCCATCATTATGGCACCATAACCAGCACATATTACTTATTATAAGAGATCTGTTATGCACTCAAACGCAACCTCAGACCAGCGAGATCCAAACAAAAACAATAAAATAATGCTGACTTTCGTTTTCTTCTCTACAGAATGTCCCTGAAAAGTTGAATAAATTGAACAATTCTGGTTCAGATGCCGAAGGACTTGAAATGAAAACGACCGTTTTTACACTCGCAGTTAAAAGGAAAGTGAACCGTCACATTCGGTTCCCACTACATCGACCGGTTCTCTCCCCCAACACGTCAACATACCGAGGCTTATCTGCGTGTAATGCTTCTTGAACGCGACCTTGCCGGCTGTGCGCCGAGGGTCTGAGCGCAGCTCCAAGATTTTGTAACAACGCACCATTTTGCAACGAGTGGCTCCAAAAAAAGAAGAAGTCTTTCCTTTGAGCCGCTGTGGCGACTGCTGTAGAAATCGCTTTGACCTCAATCGGCATCAACGCCCAGGTGGTTTGCGGTGACCACAGGCGTCGTCCGGATGCATAGGGCCTTCAAAATAAGCTGAAAATGTCAACATTAGAAATATCAAATAACTTTGGAAAAAAAAAAAAAAAAAAAAAGCACCCACAAGATTGAAAAAGTGACTGAAATGTCAGAAAAAGCGATAATTTTCTTTCATGGTTGACGGGAAGACAACACAAGGGTTAAGTGGAGTGACGTCTCAGACTGATCTCATGAAACGGCGTTTGTTTGACACGCCAGTTCGTCTGCCATCGTTAGGGCGTTAAAGACGCTTACTCACTTTTTAGCGTGTTTAGCAACACCGACTGGCCTCCATTGACTTCCATTACCTTGCGATAGCGTGGGAATTTACGGCGTAGCGAGTAGTATGAAAGGGCAAAAATCCACGTAGGGAGGTTGGTCGGGGGGTGGACTGTTGGTCGGGGGGGTGGACTGGTCAAACACAGGACTTCCACGCAGGAGACGAGGATCGTGTCCCGCGTGTCACGTTTCCAAAACTCATCCGTCGCGTTCTTCTCGTGATAACACGACAGGTGTATGTTTATGCAAAGTCACGATGTCACGTTGGAAGTTGTGTGTGCGCGTTGACGTCTAGAGAGAGCGACCGGGATTACCTTCGGTCTCCCCTGTTCTTCCTGACCAGATGAGACATCTGCAGCAGGGGAAGTTGAGTTGTTTATGGAGAAGGAGAACCAAGAAACGAGTGTGTGTGTGGGGGGGGGGGGGTGCAACGCTACAAGCCGATGCCTAGCAACGGGCATCACCACCACGAGATGCTCATCAGGCTACGGCGTAGCGTTACCCAGGGCGGAGCAGCAGCTCCACCTCGGTGCCGTAAGATGACGTGTGGTATTAAGAGACAATAGTAGCGAGTAGTATGAAAGAGAGAATCTGCATAATGAGCCAGGTTGGGGGGGGGGGGGACATTCACTCAAGAGACCGGGGTTTGTGTCCCCTTCTTGTCCCGCGTGTCACTGAAACAATTTCAAAACCCCGCCCACGATTTTCCCCCCCAACTAAAAGCAGCCTGCACATGACCCGCGTTGAAACGGCTTTCATCTCGCTGCCTCTGATCTCTCCTCGCACAACCAACTCCAGAACCATATCGCTGTTCTGCCCCCCCCACCTCGCGGTTTCACCACGGAGCATGTGCAGGCGGCTTAAGATGGTAGATAAGGCGTAGTATGAAGAGCGACAACGCTACGGGGTGGGGAAAAAAAATAAATATAATATCGATAATAATTCAACAGCGTCGTATCGCAATATTTTCAGTAGAAATACTTTATCAATACACAGGCGCCAAGTATGGATCTGTTATTATATATTATATATATATATATATATATATATATTATATGTGTGTTGGTGAGTTTGTCCCGTTCTGCAGCGATAACATTGAAGATGACCAAACAGAGAAATGTTTCTTTTTAGATGAAACAGATGTTGATAAGTTTCCTTTTGGGGACGTCATTTGAAATTGGGGAAAATCAGAAGTTGGAAAAAAGGTTATAAATTGCAATATATCGCAGAATATTGTAATATGTTTAAAAATCGCAATAATATATCGTGGCGTGAGTATCGTATCGGGCAGAGTCTACTGATCCCCCCCCCCCCCCCCGCCAGACAACACGAGTGAGTGGTTTAAAAGAGCCAAAATCCATGAAACGAGTTGGTAGGGAGGGGTCAAACACAGGACTTCATTAGGAGATGTTTACCCCACCCGGGTCCAGATCCAGACATTTACCCCGCCCGGGTCCAGATCCAGACGCGTTTACTCCGCCCGGGTCCAGATCCAGGCGTTTACCCCGCCCGGGTCCAGATCCAGACGTTTACCCCGCCCGGGTCCAGATCCAGACGCGTTTACCCCGCCCGGGTCCAGATCCAGACAGCGTTTACCCGCCCGGTCCAGATCCAGACGCGTTTACCCGCCCGCGTTTACCCGCCCGGGTCCAGATCCAGACGCGCGTTTACCCGCCCGGGTCCACCCGCGTTTACCCCCCGGGTCCAGATCCAGAGATCCAGACAGCGTTTACCCGGCCCGGGTCCAGATCCAGACGCGTTTACCCCGCCCGGGTCCAGATCCAAGTGTAAAAAGAGTGACGCCAGGACTCTGGAGCGAGTAGAAAAATGACGCCAAAGGGAAACCCAGAGAGCCAAATATTGCAGCCTTGGGATTACATTAGAAAGCCCACTGCGTCTGACCGAGACGCTAAAGGAGACTTTTTGCGTCAGTAACTAACGCCAAAGGCCGCAGACCAAGCGTCGTCGGTTTTTGACACGCCGGGAGAGAGAATGCGTCGACTAAATCCACCCAGAGCACTGCAAACATCTGAGATCAGGACTAAAACATGGTTTGAAATTCACACAAAATCAATCACATTTGAAAAATAAGGAAAAAGTTCAGTCTGCCGATAAAGAAAAGGCAAAAACAAGGCAAAAGATTATACTGTAGCTGGTACCGCTATCTTTGATTTGATTTTAACTCTCCCTCCTGATAGGTACAGGAGCATTTGCTACAAGGGACAACTAAATTATACCTGAAATAGAAGTAAAGTCACTTTGTAAGGAATGTGAACTAGAAGTGCTATTTTATGCTCACAGCAAAACTGAATTTAAGACTTAAAGGCCAATATTGTACTGCATCACATTTATAGGAAAAGAGATGGATATTTGGGGGGTTGGGGGGGGAGTATTGGTCTGACTACGGGTCTTCATAAATCTCTAAATTATACCATCAGCTGCTCACAACAACAATTTAAAGGCGTTGATTTTTTTGAATAGAGGAGAGATTTTGAAAGCGTCTGGCCCACAATTACCATCCGTTCATTGGTCCATGCTGTGGATGATCGTTCCGGGACGATCCGTTCCGGCACGACCGGCTCACTTGTGTGGGAGGATTGACTTTGGGAGAGGGAGAGGGGGGTAGGTGGGCTAGATAAGCTCGACGTAATTGGCTGGGAACATTCCAAAATGGCCGTCCGGGCTGAAGCCCCGCCACCAGCCCTCGTCTATCATCTCGATCCCGGTGATCAGATCGTCGGGATCAAAAGAGATCTCCGTGTCATCAGCTGAAGGAGAAGAGCAGTGCCTCGTGAATGTCAGAAAAGTGACAGCATGAAATACACTTTCAAACATTACTCAACGCCTAAGTTTCTCCTGTCATTTTAGGCCTTTCTATGACAGGACAGAGTAGAGATGCCGACATAGACAGTGAAAGAAATGGACCAACAGGTCCCGTTGCTCTGGACGGAGACCAGTGAAGTCTATTAGAAGCTGTAAGTCTTCTGGTAGCTGTGCAAGAGAAATCTCAATCATCTGAAAGCTGTAAGTCTTCTGGTAGCTGTGCAAGAGAAATCTCAATCATTCCCAATCAGCTGAGACGGAGAGGTAGGTATGTTAGGAGATAACATAGACACAGGCTAATTACTGCTAACTAACATGTTAGTTAACATTAACATAGGCACAGGCTAATTACTGCTAACTACCATGCTAGTTAACATTAATATAGACACAGGCTAATTACTGCTAACTACCATGCTAGTTAACATTAATATAGACACAGGCTAATTACTGCTAACTACCATGCTAGTTAACATTAATATAGACACAGGCTAATTACTGCTAACACAACTAACATGCTAATAGATGAATTCCATACCTGATATATTATAATACACTAAAGTTAGGCACGATACGGGATGAATACATCTTCATTTTTGTTAGCCGCTATCTTAACTGTACGGGAGGCAGAAGGGACAATTAAATGAGATTCAACTCTTTGTTTTAGAGGAGAATGTTGACATGAGTTATGTTGTGAGTTATGTTGAGTTAACTCACTGGAAATCCAAAATACTTCCACACACACTTTAGTGAAAGAGGAGGGGGCTCAAGTTCTGTTGATGGGTCTCCAGCATCTGCAGTTACCATGCTATCTTTTGACTGGCTCTAGCTAAGTTACAGGAAGTTGACTGACTCGCAGCCCTTCAACACGTGTGTTTTCCGCTAGACAAGCCAACCGGACATGACGGGGGTTTTATTCGATATTCAAGACTGACTTAATTACGATTGATTTTGATTTAAAATCTAAATTGTGACACCCTTATAACAGACAGTATTTGCCTAAAAGCTATTCTGTCCTCTTGACCACCCAAAACTCTGAAAAATCTGAAGTAGTAGAGCATGAGTCTGCTTTTTATATGTGAAGGGGGCTCTTTAATATTAATGACATTTACCATGCCTATTTACTGTTACTGTGTAGTTACAGAAAACTCACCAGCCTGGTAGTCATATAAGGCTCTGGCACAGGTGCCTCGGTCTGGTGTCTCGTCAGCTGTCACCTCATACAAGTTGTTCTCCTCCACGGGGGGCTGGAATAAAGACAAGTTGTGGCCCCGAATTATTTATATGACGGGCGAAAAGAGTCAAAGCATTTCCTGCAAAAGGTAAATGAACAATCACCTGAGCGGGCTTTTCATAAGCAGTCTCCTGGACGTAGGAGTTGGACGCCGGCGCCTCCTCTGAAAAGAGAGTTTCCCATCAGTGTGATGTGTAGCTGAACAAGGCTTTCTACCTGCCAGCAGGTGGCAGTAACAACAGCTGGTCATGACAGCACAGTGTGGCTGGAGGGAATAATAGGTCCTCATAACAAAAAATATTTTTTAAAGAAGCAGATGTGAGGGATGGAAATCTGACGCTCAACACTTAGGCTAAACCTACATTAGGTTTTCATTTTTAAGCTGCGCTTTGAGACAAAAACCATCTCCGTCCACACAAGAGTTTTAGCTCCAGCAGGAGAACTAATCTCCGTCCATATTGACAGGTCTGACATCACACATCACATGACCGTTCACACACACTGGGCATGTGCGTGCCGGTGTAAACAGGAAGCAGATTGTCTGATGTTAATCTGCAGTTGAAACTCATGAATGTAGAAGTTAAAAAGTAGAAAATACTCTGGAGAAAGAACAACAACGGTGAAAAGTAAGAGCAGGGATTATTATCTTGGAGCGAGGACGAGGTGGAACTGTTACTGAAAGGTCTGGAAGCTTCCTGACCAATAAGACTGACGGACGTGCGTCCAGCAGTGTTTTCAAATGTCTCCGTTTTAGGGGCTCGGAGACGCTGCAGTAGTGTGGATGCGAGGCGTAAACGTAGCAAAAGATTAACTAATTGTAGCAATCTAGATGTAGCTCATGGCTGGTGTGAAAATGTGCCCCACCTTCACACTGCTCCTGGGGGGGGGTGCCTCCTGCTCATCATACACACAGCGGGACTGTCCATCATCCACATCAGGCTCTTATCACCCAAAACACAAGCACAGACACGCATGTACACAGGGGAACATTCACAAGTCCACACAGGCTGGAAACCACCAACGTCAGACATAAGGGGAATGTTGGCACGGCTCACTTGAGGAATAACAAAGCAATAATCTACAAGTTTCTTAGGAAACAGACAGGACATTGAATGGAAGCATAGCTCATGATAAATATGTTAATAAGGAAGATGATCGCACACAGAAACAACAAGAAATGAAGCATGGAGCTTTTAGTTAAGTATGAGACTGTCACCCAATATATGTGTATACATTCTGTGTGTGTGTGTGTGTGTGTGTGTGTGTGTTTGAGCTCACACCTGTGGCACGGACAGGAGAGGCAGAGCCTGCTGGCATAGGAGAAGCTTGGCGCTGAGGGGAGCTGGGACGCTCACTTTCGTACACTGGCTTAGACAGAAAGGGGCTTTGCAGACGGCCTGAGCAGAGACACACATGGAACCCCCCCGAAACAAAAATGTATAAAAGGGACAAGAGGGGACACAAAGTGCAGACCAGTTGAGCAGAAGAAGAAAAAGACACCATGATCGAGACTCAGCATTACTTGCAGTATGACTAGGAGACAACAAGGCAGTCTGAAGGGAGGTTAAAGCGCTGAAATACAGCGTTGGGAGGCAATCTCCTTTAGAAAAACAAAGCTGAGAGAGAAGCTAAGCGAGATTGGCAGTAATGTCGGAGGGGTTGTGGCATTTAAAGGTAAGTTTTTTATTTTTCAACCTCCCATTTTTGTGTGTCTAAGTGACTAATGGGAACAACATTTTGAGCAAGACCTCTGCAGTCAGTATCTGCGACACAAGCTGAAATGTAACCACTACGGGCATTTGTGCACCGTCAATTTCCATCCACTCCATTATTATTATTATTATGTTAATGAGCAATGACGCACTTTTTAATCTTTTCACTGTCACACTTATTCTCAGTGTCTGACAACATTATGGAAAGGATCTTGACAGAGATAGAAAAGCTTTGAAATCGCCGTTGGCAACCTCAAACTCCATCTAAATAATCAGCACTTGTAGAGTGTATAGAGCTGCATGTTTCCACATGTACATGAGTAAATTAAGGGTTTGTTTCAACCAGACCAGAGTGGTGATTGTTGGAACAATGAAAAGACGAACTAAGACCGCTTTTGATAGTTTTATTTAGTTTCTGTCGACTCTGAATGAAGTGTTTTACAATGATAAAAGTCTGGTGGGTTTGGTGATGGTCATTTCAGGCTGTTTCATGTTGAATAAAAAGGATTTTTACTCTTTAACTCTTTTTACTCTCTGTAGGGATCTTTTCCATAATGTCAGACACTTATATATAATAATCAGAGCCTGTTAATGAAAGATTAAAAAGCGCGCAATTGCTCATTACTCGTTACATTGCAGCTTGTTTATTGCTTAATACTGGACCAATTTAAAAAAAACATTGTTCCCATCCGCCACTTAGACACAAAAACATGGAAAAATAGGGTTCAGGCTGAAAAATGCTGCAGTAACCCTTTCAAGCAAACAGACTTATACGTGGATGTCAGGGTGTATGCAGGGCCGATACCTGGCTGCGGGCTGGCAGGGCCCACAGAGGGGACGTCCGAGTCACTGGGAGTTATTCCCCTCTCTCTCTGCTTGAACATCTCTCTGGGGTTCACAGCACGCTGAGAGATGAGAGACGCCGCCTCCTAGAAAAAAAAAAGGAAATGAATAACGCATACAACAAACATTAGATAGCCACGGGTTATTTATAATGCAGAGGGAAGTGCCGCAGAGAGAAGAACGACAGAATAGACAGATGTCTCATTTCCGTTAATGATCACAGAGAAAGGAGGCATCGTGCAGTAAAGACTGGAAGACGGGTGTTACGTTAGGCTTAAAAATGGCTTTTATTTGGTTAGAAAGACACAAACGCTTGTTTCCAATGAAAAAGAAAAGTTTGGCCAGAGGAGAGTACTTTCAGGCAGGGGAACTCACGTTGACCTTTTCCACAGATTCACCTCTCTTGACTGCTTTCTTCTCGGCTGCCCGGATCTCCTCTGGCTCCTCCTGATAATCTCAATATTAATGTTGGAACTGCTGACATTATCTTCCTGACTTAAAATGTGTTCACTATCCAAATGTACTTAACCATCGACATAAATGTAGAAAAGTTGCTAACACTCTGTTAGTTCCACACCAATACACATTCACTTCAAAATCTGATTCCTTGAGTCACAGTTTACTTCAGAAACCCTTTAATTCAAAGTGTAACGTCACACTTACCACGCGTGGTTTCTCCTGGTCTTTACTCTCAGCGTCCTGCTGCTGCTGGTACTTCCTGTTCAACAAATGACCATTTAGAAGACAAGAAGAGGAAATTCAGTATAAACCTTTTAATAGGGGCTACATAAGAGTGTCACAATTCTCCAAATCCACGATTTAAGATGTGTGTATGTTGCCAATTGTATGTTGTCAAAATTAAGTAAATATTGTTAATCCCAAATCCACGATTTGATTCAGTTTTTAAAGGGAGGATAAGATGGCAGAAGGGTACTTTCAGTGTTTCCCCACCATTGGGGAAGCACTGACTTTACAACCAGTTTGAATTTCTCAAAATGAACGACGTGCTATCGAACGCACCATGGAGTCCCGTCGGAGCCCACATGCTTTGCCTTTGCTGTTTTTTTCCATAACTCACTCACAGGGAAGGCAAAATGTTGCAATGTTAGCTGCATGCTACCAGCCAGTATGCTAACGTTGCCCTGTGTCTTTAGCTGCATGCACCAGCCAGTAAGCTAACGTTGCCCTGTGTCTTTAGCTGCATGCTACCAGCCAGTAAGCTAACGTTGCCCTGTGTCTTTAGCTGCATGCTACCAGCCAGTAAGCTAACGTTGCCCTGTGTCTTTAGCTGCATGCTACTAGCCAGTACGCTAACGTTGCCCTGTGTCTTTAGCTGCATGCTACCAGCCATAAGCTAACAGCTGCATGCTACCAGCCAGTAAGCTAACGTTGCCCTGTGTCTTTAGCTGCATGCTACCAGCCAGTACGCTAACGTTGACCTGTGTCTTTAGCTGTATGCTACCAGCCAGTAAGCTAAAGTTGCCCTGTGTCTTTAGCTGAATGCTACCAGCCAGTAAGCTAACGTTGCCCTGTGTCTTTAGCTGCATGCTACAAGTCAGTAAGCTAATGTTGCCCTGTGTCTTTAGCTGCATGCTAACAGCCAGTAAGCTACATTGCGTTTGTTCTTTTCAGCGGACGTACGCAAATTCAATGAACGTGATCAATTGTATTTGCTAAGAGCGTTGCGTGGAATCCATCCTTTTTTGGTTAAAAAGAAACCCATATTCCTGATATAGACATTTTTTTCAAAAGGGGTCAAATTTGACCCGAGGACAACAGGATGGTTGACAGTGTGCCTTTCCTTCAGGTGTCTACCTACTTTTGTTGGTCTATTTGAGTGGACCTCTCCTTGTCCCGTTTGTCCCTCTGCATTGCCTCCTTGGCCTCCCGGTCTTTCCTCTCTTTCTCCATCTTCTGTCGCTCCTCGTCTGCCTTGTGCCGCTCCTCCTGCCGACGTTTTTCCTCTTCTTTCTAAAAGCCAAACAGACCGACGAGGTCAGCGTTAGATTTGGTAATTTTGCACATATTACGGTCATTA
The DNA here is from genome assembly GCA_026937815.1 of Etheostoma perlongum. NCBI lineage: Eukaryota > Metazoa > Chordata > Actinopteri > Perciformes > Percidae > Etheostoma > Etheostoma perlongum. The sequence goes on along the minus strand of CM049375.1, from coordinate 3,070,351 downwards.
AAAAGCTTGATTTCACAATAGTTTGTTCAAGAAAACTGCAAGGCAATGGGCACCACTTTCTGGGTGGATGTGTGTGTGGTATGGTGAAGAGCCAAAACTGCACACTAAGGACAAAGTTATAACAGTGCTGGATAAGAAACTGCCTGTCTTGTGCTTTTATTAAGGGCATTTAAGAGAAATGGAAATGTGTGTTAAGTGTTTTTAAAAATGCAAACTCACGCAATATTTTGTGGAGTTCTTGCAATTTCAATGAGTCAAACAAATTGAGAATGAGAACAAAACTTTTCTATGGATGAGGCCAAACAAATTTATAACGGGAGATATTTTTAAGCGATAATGAAGCTACTCTTGACCAAGTCTCAGAGGTGAAATCGACATAATTTTGATTTATTGGGATTTATTGGGATCTGCATTAGCTTTAGATCTAGTGACAGTGATCATGTCGCTAGTTCAGATTAGTACTGATAAACTTATCTAGATCTAGGAGTAGAGGGCATCATGCTCTCTCCTTTTTATTTGACAAAAAACGCAGAATTTTAAAATACATCCATATGGAAGCTATTTAAACGAGCACACAGACAGGCAGGCGGGCAGGCAGGCGGGCAGGCGGGTGGACGGACAGATAGCTGCAGCAAAATCAATCTTTGGCTTTGCAGAGTCTGATTGTCGCGCAAATGCACTGCCGCAAAGATTGGCCTCTGCCAGTACCCCCGACCTGCGAGGAGGCGAGGGCCCGTCCAACACCGCTCGCAGGACCTAACGTTGTGCATCTATACATTGTAGGGCTGTCACAAGAACCGGCACTTTGGTACCAAAATTCTAGAAACGTGACAGTCCTTGCTTTTCTACGGTACCGTAGGTACCGGGGGGTTTCAGACCTGACAGGGGCAGTATGTGGTGTCAAGTGTTCTAGTCTGCCGCTAAATGCTGGAGAAGAAGAAACCGACGCAAGAAAACTATATCTGACTTATGTGCATTGCCCTTCTACAATACTTTTATACTACCAGTATTTATGCTGTAGGAGACTGTATAAGGCATAGTCTATTTTAGTCTTATTTAATGTACAGTAACAGTTTTTATTTTATTGTAAGAACGGTACTTCTTTGTTTGACACTTGTTTATGCAACTTGTACACTTATCTATCTCTGCTGTTGTCTTTGCTGTTGCAAACCGAAATTTCCCCACTGTGAGACAAATAAAGGTTTTCTTATCTTATCTTAAAAGCAGAACAGCGCCTCGTCTCCATGCACGGCTTCACCGTATATGGAGGATGGAGCCAAATACAGGACCATTCTGGACAGCAACGGCTTTCACGACAGATGTTTTTTACTTTTTAGTTGTCTTGTTTAGAGCATTTAAACAACATATGTAACGTGACATCTCTACATACTACAGGACCCATCATTCCTGGAGTCTACCCAAAACTTGTGCATCTATACATTACAGCGTATACGTAAAGTACAGGCCAAAGGTTTGGAACCACCTTCTTATTCATTGAGTTTCCTTTATTTTCATGACTATTTACATTGTAGATTATCACTGAAGGCATCAAAACTATGAATGAACACATGTGGAATTATGGACTTATGTAAAAAAGTGTGAAATAACTGAAAACATGTCTTATAGTATATTTTCTTAGTTATATGAGAAGGTGGTTCCAAACGTTTGGCCTGTACTGTACATTACAGCGTATACATACATTAAACAATGATGACCAAACAAAATGATATCAGACATAACATTCAACTCAACATAGGATCTAGTTTAAATTATTCACACAACGTAGAGATAAATACACATAACGAACTTCATAAGTTCAGGAGCCTACCTCTGCCTGAGCCCAGAAGTTGTCTTTGTTGGTCTTTTTGATTTCGGACATCGCGTTGGTCTTCTGGTAGACTGAGCCCTACGTGAAGGAAAAGACTATTTAATATTATTGTGTGAAAATATTTACATAACAAAGAAAGACAAAACACATCCATCTCTTTGAATGAAATGGAAAGAGTTTTTTTTTTTTATAAGACTGAGAAATGTAACTGTACGTGAAGATGCAATGACAATAAAGGCTTTCATGCATTCTTTCATTAAAATTGTTCATTAACCATAAAAAGACAAGCAGGAAACAGAGTCCCAGTTCACCTGTCCGGAAAGCTCGGATTACTATCTTCAGCCTGTTTCTCTTATCATGCCAAAAGGTTTTTAATAACATTGTTTTTAACTGATATTACTCAATCAAACTTCTTACTGCCAGTGTAACTGTTAATGATTAACATTGCTAGTCATTCATTAACTGGATGCCATTTTAAACTGATCTCACAACAGATATTCGGTTAAATTATTAACATGGTGCGCCCGGATTTATGTGTGAGACTATTTAGTCTCGCTTTGCGAGACCCTCCTCCACAGCGCCACTGAGGAGGGTCTGGCTAGTCCACACAGCAGTCCTGGATGGGAGAGAAACCTGCTCTGGTTTATTGGCGTTTCTTTAAGCCAATCACAAAGGTCACTAAGTGACGGACGGAGCCACGGTGCCGCTGCAAAATTGCCTCGGGAAGGAACTTGTTTTGATGGAACGTGCGTTAGTCGTGCAACAGGAAACTCAGATTGGACAGATAGTCCAGCTCGCTGTCTGGATTTACAATAAACGTCAATTGTTGATGGCAAGGCGGCTCTGTGGTCGGCATGAAGCTGGACTCGCTGGTGACGGTGGCAGAGAGGAGGACACTGGACAAACTGGTGGACATTATTGACAATGCCCCCCCCCGTCATCAGCACCCAGAGGAGCCTGTTCAGAGGAAGGCTGCTCCTTCCCAAGTGTAGGACCAACAGACTCAAGGACTCCTTTGTCCCTCAGCCATCAGACTCTACAACTCCTCACTCGGGGGAATAATGGAGGAAATAGGGTAAATAGGACAGTACATGCACACACGTACCTGGAATCACATAAATACTTTGAACTGCTCTTAACGGACAATTTTTGGCAAATGTCCTTTTATAGCCAAAGGCTTTGTTATTATTTCTCTAACTACTGTTATCTTTATACTGTCTTTTCTCTCTCTATACTGTATTTTTCTTGCTGAAAACTGATGCTGGAAATTTAAATTTCCTTGCGGGAGTCATCCCAAAAGGATTAATAAAGAGAAGTCTGATTCTCAGTCTAAAGCCTTTCTAACAGGCCAGCATTTTCAGATTCTTCTCCTTTTGGAGAGTTTGTTTTTCAGTGGTAGAGCTGGTTTACTGTGAATGGAAAGTGGAAACAAAAACAAACAATTCAAATGCATCCAGGTTTTGAGATTAGGGAGCCTAGTTGAGATCTCGCCCTCCTGCTTATCTTTCGAGCATTAAGCGTAAGCAAACAGGAGGGCACAAGGCAGGAAGTGCATGCGCTGCATACCACAGGGCCCTGAGGACCGCTGTCCTGGAAGCGGCTGGGAGCTTCTTTGTGGAAGCTGTAGTTCGCCCCCGATGCTTTGGCCACCTTCTGCATGATCACCTCGGGCTCCACGTCCTCGTCTCCTCTGGCGTTTATTGTAACATGGGCACCCTGAAACAACGTGAAATGAAAGTTCATTTTAATACTGACACACATAGAAAAATACCAACAGTTATCTTAGGTTATGAATGCACCACCAAATAGTTTTTGTGCGGCACGAATCCCCCAAAGCAATATTCCAACAATGCAGCTGTATATTATTTCTTTTAGTGTTTTTTTGTTAATTCTAGGCTTGATCAAAGCCCTCATTAACTTGCCATTTAGCACAATACAAAGGCTCAGCTACACTACTAAGATTTGGTTTAAAAATGAATCTCTTTTGCTACGTTTACGCCTCGCGTCCACACTGCTGCAGCGTCTCCGAGCCCCTAAAACGGAGACATTTGGAGACGAGGACGCGCGTCCGTCAGTCTTATCGGTCAGGAAGCTTCCAGACCTTTCAGTAACAGTTCCCCCTCGTCCTCTCTCCAAGATAATAATCCCTGCTCTTACTTTTCACCGTTGTTGTTCTTTCTCCAGAGTATTTTCTGTATTTTTTAAACTTTTACATCCAAGCTTTTAACCGCAGAGTAACATCAGACAATCTGCTTCCTGTTTACACCGGCACGCACATGCCCAGTGTGTGTGAACGGTCATGTGATATGTGATATCAGACGTGTCAATATGGATGGAGATTAGTTCTGCTGCTGGAGTTAAAACTCTTGTGGACGGAGATGTTTTTTGTCTCAAAGCACGCTAAAAAAGTGAAAACATAAGCCTGTTAGAGCCCGACCGATATTTATCAGCCGATATTAGGCATTTCCCGATCTATCGGTATTTATAATGGCCGATTTTATTTTTAAATATTCATTTATAATGACAAATGATTCTGATAAATGAATATTTAAAAAATAAAAAGACTGTCAACCTAGTTGTGAGTGTTGGCGTTGCATAGTCTGTCAATCGGGCTCTAAAGCCCGTTATTGTATTATTGAATTATTTATCTATAATTCTTGCAAATTTAAATGAAATTAACTGAGTATTTTCGTGGTTAGTATTCTTCACCTGCTAGCTAAATTGCACGTGGCTGTTGATCCAACATAATAGCGATTGTTATTATTTGCTATATATAATTCCTATGCATTGTGTATGGTAGCCTTTACAATGTAATTTATTTACACACACACGCACGCCATTTGTTAAACATAAACACACTGTAATAGGAAACTGTGTATTTAAACTAGACTCAAATTACTGCAGTGTTACCTTAAGAAAATTGGCCATGGAGCTGACGTGATTTGCACATATTCCTTTCCTGGCATCCTTCACTCCCTCGCCAGTCTGAAACACAAAGAATTACTTGAGTTCAACGACGGCCACTTCAAAAGGGGACAAACAAATGTACGATAGTCAAGTGTAGCACAAACCCAATTGATGAGGACATATTTTGGAAGGCCAGAGTTTGGATCCTGCACCCGGCAGAAAGCGTACATCACTTTTCCGCTGTTCAGTTCCTCCACCAACTCCTCCAGCCCTCCGTCTGACCCATAAACATTGTGGGAAAGTCAAATGGTTACTGTGGTTGGTTGTGCAACGGTCGACATTTTCCCTCTTACAAATGACAGCGGTGAGAGAGCAGAGGCAAGCACTCCCTTTGTGCAGGTATTCCAGGACTGCAGCTGTATGTTGACAAAATTCCTGCAGACATTTGATATTATATCGAGTTGAGATCATAACAACGCCGAGTCAGTTACTCACCCCCCTTTTCTGCCAGGCGGATATCATTGCTGTTTCCCTCGTAGGTGAACAAGGCCCTGTGGAAAACAACAGGATTATGGGATATTAAAATACCAGCGGAAACACATTACACAGACAACACAGAAAAGAGTTTTGTGGGCACCAATTTTTTTTTAAATGACATTTGTCATTTTTTCAATGTTGTGGGTCTTTTTTTGGAAGTTTTTTCCAAAGTTATTTGATATTTCTAATGTTGACATTTTCAGTTTATTTCGAACGCCCATTTTTTGTGATGAAAAAACTGAAAATGGGTCAAATTTGACCCGAGGACAACACAAGGGTTAAGCCTTATTCCAACAGGAAACAAAAGGGCTCCCAGCCCTGCACTCCTCTTCCTCGGTCCATCTCAGGTGTTCCTGATTCCGGATCGTCAGCGAGGCCCCGCCCCTGTACAGTGGGGTTCAAAAGTTTGGGCACCCCAGGTAAAAATTTGTATTAATGTGCCCAAACCTTTGCAGACGCCATTTTTTTGTTTTCTGTTATTTTGAAAGTGTAAATGATGAAAATAAAATCTAACTTCTAATCTGTCATTTAATGCCTTTCGGAGATTTCTCCATCTTTTCTTGGCTTCTTTATGCACATTAATACACATTTTTGCCTGGGGTGCCCAAACTTTCAAACCCCACTGTATATAAGGATCGGGTTTGGGGTCTGGGAGACGGGGTTTGGGGTATGGGTTCTGGGAGACAGGGTTCAGGGTCTGGGATCAGGTTCTGGGAGACAGGGTTCAGGGTCTGGGAGACGGGGTTTGGGTCTGGGGAGACGGGGATCGGGTCTGGGGAGACGGGGATCGGGTCGGGGAGACTGAAGCAGCTCTGATCACCGTTGTGTTTCATTGCTTTGAGGATGGAGGTCTGGTAGTCTAGTTTTTGCGGATTTGTTTCTGTTAGTTAGTCACTACTCTTTAGTTTTTTTTGGGGGGGGTTCTGGGTCCGACTGAAGGCTTGTATCAAGTAAACGTGCTGACAGTTTTGTTGACATTACTCAGAGGAGAGACTAAGAGGAGAGAGACTAAGAGGAGAGAGAGACTAAGAGGAGAGAGAGACTAAGAGGAGAGAGAGAGACTAAGAGGAGAGAGAGAGAAGAAGAGAGAGAGACTAAGAGACTAAGAGGAGAGAGAGAGAGTAAGAGGAGAGAGAGAGAGTAAGAGAGAGAGAGAGACTAAGAGGAGAGAGAGAGAGTAAGAGGAGAGAGAGAGACTAAGAGGAGAGAGAGAGACTAAGGAGAGAGAGAGACTAAGGAGAGAGAGAGACTAAGAGGAGAGAGAGAGACTAAGAGGAGAGAGAGACTAAGAGGAGAGAGAGAGAGACTAAGAGGAGAGAGAGAGAGTAAGAGGAGAGAGAGAGACTAAGAGGAGAGAGAGACTAAGAGGAGAGAGAGAGACTAAGGAGAGAGAGAGAGACTAGAGGAGAGAGAAGAGGAGAGAGAGAGAAGAGGAGAGAGAGAGTAAGAGGAGAGAGAGAGACTAAGAGGAGAGAGAGAGAGTAAGAGGAGAGAGAGAGTAAGAGGAGAGAGAGAGAGAGTAAGAGGAGAGAGAGAGAGTAAGAGGAGAGAGAGAGAGAGTAAGAGGAGAGAGAGAGTAAGAGGAGAGAGAGAGTAAGAGGAGAGAGAGAGAGGAAGAGGAGAGAGAGAGAGTAAGAGGAGAGAGAGAGTAAGAGGAGAGAGAGAGTAAGAGGAGAGAGAGAGAGTAAGAGGAGAGAGACAGTAAGAGGAGAGAGTAAGAGGAGAGAGTAAGAGGAGAGAGAGAGTAAGAGGATAGATCCCACACAGTCACGGCTTTACAGAAGAAATGGGTCATGTAACGTTAAATTAAACCATATCTATATAAACAACATTGCAGCAGATGGGAGGACATTAGCACCGGTGCGTCCTAGAGGAGCTAACAGATGCTACTAGCACCGGCTAGCACTGCTCACTGCTGTTGTCTGAATAACAACAGACGGGACAAAATGTTGCGTTTAGGAAAACCTTGAGACTGACGTATAACCGACTGCTATCTGTTGAGTTGTCCTCCCGTCCCTCTGTCCTCTGGGACTGTCTACATCTAGAGACAAAGCTGCGGGATGCAGGGAACTACTCTGACTGGCTCATGATCAGACAGCGGTTTACGGAGCAGTAGATGCGCTGCGCATGAAATGACGCTTTAAAAAAAATAAAAAATAAATGTTCGATCACGCAAATTTGATCATGGGAAGTCAAAATCGTGAATACAGTTTTATTAACTGTGCAGCCCTAACAGCCAGCACACCATCTACCAGCATATGGCTAATTTTGAACACTACAAGAGCTATTTTTAGACTAAATATGAGGCCGGCAGGGCTCCCTGTGTAATTACTCCTTGGGATTAATTAATTGAGGTCATTATTAAACACTGCAGCTTTCAGCCTCCAGGCACACACAGTAAGAGGAAGCTGCTGCATATTGGCCATATTTAAACTTTAGATTTCTTATCAGGAAGTGGCTGTTTTTTTTTTTTAACCCTTTTATTCAAACAGAGCATGCATTACAGATATTACTTTTGAAGTAACATGTATTATAAGTATATTATTATTTATTATTAAGTATACAGAAATATACATAAGAGCAAAAAGATCCCAAAAAAAATTAAATTAAAACAAAACTAAGTAACAAAATATGCCAAAGAAAATAAATAAAGTGAAAACATTAAATAGGGAGCACAAGCTTACAGTTTGAGTGGATCTTTGGTTTTTAATTAAAAGTAATTGGCACATATATGGCACATTTTCTTTCTTAAAAACCTTAAAGTGTGATTTAAAGTGAGTTTTAAAATAGTTCCCGTGTCATTAACTTCTGATCTCTTACCAGGAAGTGGATGATGTGGATATAATGAACATTTTCATTCAATGTCATGACAAACACGCTTATAATAAACATGCAGAAAGATGATTCAAGCACAGATATTGATGATATTGATGATTAAATTAGAATGATTAAATTAAAGATGATTAAAGCACAGATGTTGATGATATTGATTAAAGCACAGATATTGATGATTAAAGCACAGATATTGATGATTAAAGCACAGATATTGATGATTAAAGCACAGATATTGATGTTTAAAGCACAGATATTGATGATTAAAGCACAGATATTGATGATTAAAGCACAGATATTGATGATTAAAGCACAGATATTGATGATTAAAGCACAGATATTGATGTTTAAAGCACAGATATTGATGTTTAAAGCACAGATATTGATGATTAAAGCACAGATATTGATGTTTAAAGCACAGATATTGATGATTAAAGCACAGATATTGATGATATTGATGATTAAAGCACAGATATTGATGATATTGATGATTGAAGCACAGATATTGATGATATTGATGATTAAAGCACAGATATTGATGATATTGATGCTTAAAGCACAGATATTGATGATAATGTTAAGTGCGTAGCCTGTCGGTTGTTGACGTTAGCTAACGTTAGCTAATTAACAACGTTACTAGCTTAGCTATTTCAGTTAATACACGTCAGACAATTAACGTTAAAAAGCTAAATTACCGTGAAGCTGACTTTATCGTAACATTACCTAGCTACAGTATCGTTAAGTTTAATAAGTAGAAGTTATATCGTGGTAAACATTGAGTCGCAGGTTAAGTTTATCTAACGTTTGGTGACCGTTAACTTACTAGTCTGGCTCAATGCTAACCGCCATGAAGCTAACATAACGGCTAATACGGGCTTTTAAAAACACGGCTTCTTACCAGTTGGTGTTGGATTTTTCATCCACAACTTCTTTAAAAGCAGCCGTTAATGCGGGGCCATTTTTACTGAGGTTAACTGCCATCGTTACGCTGAGTACAGCTAGCCAGCTAGCTATGCGGGATGCGCCCTTCCTGTTGGGAAGATGCTGACTTGAAGCTAGCTTCTCAGCCACGGTGTGTTGCATATGTCTCACCGTGACAGCCCGGAAGCACTGAGATAGTTTACGTTTTTTGTGTTATCACTACAAACTCGGCTATACGTATTTGAAATACGATTTCCAAATAATTATAAAGAAGCCAAAAATCACTTTAGCAGAGCAAGGTTTAATTAATAGATCGGTCCACGTGGAAATTGTGTTATCTGCACCGCACAACCGCGCGTTAACTTTTATTGAATCAAACGCACCGTAGAGCGATGTTCACAGCTACGGTGGTGCGATTTGTTAATGCTGTATTCAGGTGTTATCGGATTTATCGGAAAGATGAGTTCCCGAATAGTAAAATTCACATGAATGCCCCTCTTGAATCGGAACAACTCGGAAAGCAGGCGAAAGGTTTGCTACGCGACTTGCTGAGGATGATAAGCAAGGTCAGTGATGTAAAAACAAAAACAAAATAACTTTTTATTAACTTAAAATAATAATAATAATTTATTAAATAAAAATAAAAACATATTATGCCCGTTGCATATAAATGTTTTACTCGCATGTAGAATATAATATATTAGGTTGTAACCTTTGCTGCACAAATAGTGACCTACATTACTAATAAAAGTCATTGATTAGCCTTTTCGCTGACAAGTTATTTCAAGTAATATTTTAGTGGTTTTAGGAAATGATGGCTACTGGTGTGTCCGGGACAAAATCACTAACATAAAGCTTCAAACTGGAAATAATTACTGGAAACAGCTATCAACGTGTTGTTTAAACACCCTGATCCATAAACACCTTCTAGCTGTCATGTTTTCCCCAACATTACTACTCTCCCCGTTAACCATGAACCTGTCCTTCCTGGTCAAAATTGAAAATGAACATTTTTTTTGTGGTTTTACCGATGTTTTTGTTGATTTTTCTGATTTATTTCTCACTTTTTCCAGGTTTTGGTGCTTTTAAAAAAAAACCTGAGCTGGTTTAATGATAGTTTTGACACTTATTCTTGGAATTCAAGGTCAACAAAGCTCATTTATATCAAATTATACATACGTTTTTAGTTAAAAAGGCAGAAATTATGAATTATTTTGACTAATAGTTAAGATCAGAGGATGTTGAGTGGATCTCAGATGGGTAGATGTCAAAGTTTAGTCCGGATAATGTTTGGAAACCTTAAAAAAGAAGAATTCAAACGCTATAAGATTAAATAAAACATCCAAAAAATTATATGAAAGTAATCATTAATGTTACCTGAACAACGTATGGAATCATCCATGTTATTTGTGGGCAATTTGGTTGAAAGAAATCCATATTTCTGATAAAAAACCCTTTGAAACGGATCAGTTTGACCCGAGGACAACACAAGAATTAAGCTCATAAACAAGTCGAAGTCTTCCCAACTCGGTAAATTCGATTATCCGAGGATCACGTGAACGCAGCTTAAGAGAAACGTCACATTACTGGGGAAATAAATCCGTTAAGTCTTTAACTTAGTCTTAATATATATATATATATATATATATATATATATATATATATATATATATATTCATTTAATACATGTTCCAGGCCCTTTATCCATTATCCATTAGTTGCTCTAAAAGTACTGACAGTATAAAAATAAACGATAAATTAAATTCAAGTACCTCATGGGTTGTATTTTGAATGTGCACAACGTTTTGGGACATGAGCAGAAATCTTGCTCACAGTCCAGGGATTAATTAATAAATTAAAATGAATAATAAATCATTGAGGTGAATAATTGTCATATGCACATTAAAGGAGGTTACATCCCAAAAAAGATGCAAAAGAGGAGGAAGAGTAAATGAATGAAGAGTAAAAGTGTGCTGACTCAGATATAATTACATAGAAAAGTCGATCTAAAGGAGAATAAATACAAAGCAATGCAGAACGCCTGAGAGCCTTATTGCAATGTATTCCATTGTGTTTTTTTATTATATTTCAGACATATTGATTCAGAAAAAGATAGAAACAGGTGCATACAAATTCACCAAAATGTAAGAAATTAAATGTTTCATGCTAAAAACAAATTCCAGACCCCAGACCACCCGCATCAGAAATGGTCCCTGATTCTCTTAAATCACCAGAACTTCCTTGTTTAACCCTTGTGTCAATATTTATTTTTAATATCAGGAACTTTGCTTTCTTTCAACCAAATTGCCTAAAAATAACATGGATGCCATACAATGTTCTTCAGGTAAATGTACTTATTTTCACCGAATTTTGGTTGTTTTATTGAATTTTATAAAAAGTTTGCTCACATTTTAATGACAAATAAAATAAATCACACAAATAAATAAATAAAAGACAAGACAAGAAATTGTTTTTGTATAATGTCGTAAAAATTAGGCTATGAATTTAAAAAAAAAAAAAAAAGCATAGAAAAAAAAACAGCAAAAACATCAGAAAATGCGCCAAAAGATGAAGACAACACAAGGGTTAAAAAGATGTTTACATATATGCCAACCAACATTTTCAAACATGTTCACTTCCATCCATTTCCCGAGGGTTAGTCCGTTACCTGCCTGTTAACATTAGCCTAAAAAGTGAAAAATAATAATAAAGTCAGTGAATTGTAAAGTATTTCTCTTTGTTTGAATAACTAATCAACCCTACTCATTAATGGCAACAAGTAAACACACATGAAGTCATTTTATGATGCGATTTTGAATGATGACCCCCCCCCATACAAAAGCCAATTTAACCACTGGTATATAATAAAGTGTGTACATACATACAAATACACATACGTACATAAAGCTACATTTGTAAACAGATGTGTAATTCAGGCCTGTATGTAATGTGTGTATTAACAACAGAGTGTAACTATTGTAATTTCCCCTTGTGGGACTAATAAAGGATAAATTATTATTATTATCATCTATGAAGCTTAATAAATAAACAGTAAGGGGTGGGGGGGCAGTCCATAGGGAGGTTGGGAACCGGAAGGTTGTTGGTTCAAGTCCCCGTACGGACCACAGTACGGAGTGTGGACTGGTAGCTGGAGCGGTGCCACTTCACCTCCTGGGCACTGCCAGGTGCCCTTGAGCAAGGCACCGGTAAGTCCTGAGCATGTGTGTATTTCAGGCCTGTGTGTAGTGACTACCAACAAAACAGAGTATAAAATATTATTATTATTATTATTATTATTATAATATCCAGTAGGTGGCGTCAATGTTCAATGTTAGAGTCACAATGCATTCTTCCAACAGTGAAGGTCACATAAGCTGATGAGGTACTAGAATTTAATTTATCGTTTTTTTTATACTGTCAGTACTTTTAGGGCACCTAGTCTAATGGATAAAGGACCTGGATCAGGTGTTGAATGAACTGAAATACATTGAAACCTGTAGGCTATAACATAGGCTTACTGTGGCTAGGCTTAATGTTACTTACCAACCAGGATGCACACTGGTGATGGTGTAGTGTGGTATCACAGAGAGAGTATGTTAGGCTTTTCCACATGGATGCATTCCTGGCTGAGTTAAACGAGTGGTCCGATTCTGGAGACCCTCTGTGTAGCGTTCTCAGGAAAAGGATTTAGATTTGATAAAGGAATATTTGGTTAATAAAAATAATAATAAAGGATAAAAGCAGCCAATCTGATGTGGGATCCGTCTTATATGACAGAACCTTGATTCAAATTACAAGTCATGAGATACTACAGTAGTTCGGTAGGTTATCGGTGGCACTATCCACTCGCCATGCCCCATCGGTCTGCAAGCTCCAGGCTCTGGGTCTGCGGGTCGGACCCGGTCGGACTGGGTTTCTGCTCACTCAGTCGCTTTAGTTGTGAAATTTGTCCAACTTTCCCACGAAATTCTAAGTTATGAAGCTTTCTGTAGCAAAGATGGCTAGGAATAGTAGTAGAAGAAGTTAATGTTGATAGTAGAGACTCGCGATTCGTGAGTCAATTTAAAGACTCGGGTTAAAGATCCGAGTGAATCACGACTCAAACAGGTCTATTAAGAAGAGCATATATTGTCATATATATTAAAAGCTTCCACCCATGCACAGCTGATACATCATAATTAAACACACAAAAAAATGGACTACAGACAACAGTAAACCAAGATGAGCTTTATTCATATGTTATGAGAAGGTCAATAGTTATCATGTGTGGGCTATGTGAGGACAAGTGGACAAGTTCATGGTGGCATTTCAAGCACACATATTCCAAATTTTAAGATGCACAAAGGCTGGTCCTGCATTCAGAGAAAGCCAGGCTGAGATTTAACAAATAAAACAGAAAAATATTGGTGCTGTTCAAGCAGGTTTTCCATGTCTCTGGATGAAATGAATCACCCATTTAGGGGGATACAGCCCTGATAGCAACTGTACAGTTCATGACAATGCTCTCTCTCTCTATATATATATATATATATACACAAAATGAGGGTTAAGGCTACAATTTTAGTCAGAGGTGTTAGGCAGATGAATTGTAACGAAATCCCTGATATCTGGCAAATGGCTGTGAGAAGGTTCTCCAGAGTGCAAAGCATGCCAAGCTGCCTATCTATATAAACTCTACAGAGCACACTGGACGAAGGAAGTCAACGCCGCACCACTCGCATGACGAACTGAGGCTGCATTCAAATCGTACATTTGGAAGAAACTGCTTTCAAATAAATAAATAGCTAGATGAACAAAAAGAAAATGCAAACTCGAAGTACTACAACACACAAGTACTATTCAGTCGCGTGTGGCAGCAAACAGACTTTCACTTCACACTTTAGAGGATATATTTTCAAAACATGTTAGTGTATACTTTATCATGACCTCCTGTTTTGATCATTTTCTCTACAGCAGCTAAAGACAATCTATATTTAGTGCCTAACCCGTGGTGTTAATTCTACAATCAAAGCCTCTAAAAACGTTCATGCTTTAGTATGGACCTTTCTGGATGAATCCACTCTATTATATTCCTCAAAAGCTAATTGATTCCCCCTTTCATAATACCAAATGATTCCCTTTGTATTGGCAGCATCAGCACATTATGAGCCATGATTGAAGAAAAAAAAATATTCAAAGCATTCCTTAACTACTTTATCCGACAGTCACAATGAATTATATTAAAATCAATATTACACATCACAATCTTGTTCAATCTGATGACATGAGTGGGAAAAAAAATGGCCCATCACCGAAGCTTTTAAAGATACAAAACAAAAAGGTCACAAAACGGGACACTCACACAACGGTTTCCCTCAGTGTGGATTATTAATCCTCAAACAAAACACACTTTTGCAGACCCGAATAATAAGAAGAAGATGGAAGAAATGCAGACAAACTTCACATGAAGTGAACCTTGAAAGAAGATTAAATTGTCACGCCGTCTGTATTCATTCACCTCGAGTAACAGAGACGCGCAGGACTTTAAATGAATAGGTTAAGTTCTCATTTTGAACGGGAGTGACACGTCCATTTCATTTTTAGAATAACAGTAGCGTGTGCGTGTTTAACAGCGTCGTTTAGAAGCTGTTCACGTCCAAGTGTTGCTCTAAAATAAATGGGAGATGCCAATATAAAGAACTCGAGAGGGAAATTAATTAAAAAAACAGCTCTTAGTGATAAAATGACAGCATATGCTTTGTGCAACACAGACCATCCCGGCCTATTCGCATTAAAAGAACTGCAAGAGTGCCGATCTGTCTCTGATCATTTTTGCCTCTTCAGGAAGCGGGAGTGTTTTCTAAAACCCGTTTTTAAAAGCTTAAATCAGATAAATCTTTTAGAAGCCTGACGATACGGGGACCTGGTGGTTTTTCCTCAACGTGGGGCCACTGCATGTGAAGGCTGATGATTTTGGTTAGATACCTGAGTAACTGTACTGAGGAGATGGCACACAGCTCAGCTATATGCCAAAGAAAAGAGTAGCTACGTCCATAGCTGCACGACGAGACGAAAGCCAAAGAACAGCAGGATTTTGTGCAGTATGGACACCGGGGGGTACTTATACGAGATTTAAGGGCAATAATAATAATAATAAGTTGACATTCAACCAATAGAGCCCCAAAACAGTGACTAAGTTCACATGCACATAATACTCCAGCCCTTATTCCGAAAAAGACAATAATAAACGTAGTTTACACGGCTAATGAAAGGGAATATTCCACTAATCTTCCCATTTACATGCAGCTGCGCAAAATATATATATTTTAAAGTTTTCCACCAGTGGCGGACTTGTGAACACAGCCTCATTCCTTCATTCCTTCAACCACCGTCCTGAAACCTGTTCATATGTAAAACTCTGATAATGTGTAAGAGTAGCTGTGTTTCTCCTTCTTTTCTTTTGGCCGTGCATCTCTACCGTCGCCCTGGAAACCGTCGGCAAGAGGACAATTAGGTGTCACAAACTGCGGGAATACCCGACTGAGACGCAGATTTTCAACGGGCTGTATACATTTCCAAAAGAATGCTTCTAAAACCTAGCCTGGACGAGGTTGGGAAGGTGGGTCTGGACTTGATCCGCTGTGGAGCGACTACGCTCGGACCAGAGCCGTTTGGACCAATCAGATCGTAAGGGCCGGCTTTATACGATGATGGACAGACGATCAACAGTTATCAACCACGTCACCAAAGAGAGCTCGGGTTGAATTCGTAAACAACAAAGATGGCTGCCGCTGGAGAAGTGAGCTGTGTAGATTCCTCCATGGCGTCCGTTGTAGAAGATATGAACAGAGAACCGCCATCAACACATCTGTCGATCGGAAAGATGTTTTTGCCGTCCTTTTTACGGGATTTGGCGAAAGTTCAACAAACGCACATACTCCGTTGCTCTGATTGGCTGTAGGTCTATCGGCTGCTCTGATTGGCTGTAGGTCTATCGGCTGCTCTGATTGGTTGAAGGTCTTTCCAATTGAGTGCAGAGGCATTTTCGGTCCTGGTTTTGTTAAAACACGCCCCGTAATCAGCCAAATGGAGCAGAATCAGACTCCTATTCTAACTAGAATCGGAGTACGACGACGTCAGGTTACCTAAAACCCGAATTATTCTGGAAAATCACATGTTTTAATCCAAAAATGCTTTATTCTGACAAAAGGTCTTAATCAAAATATTCAAACGGAATATGCTGTTTACATGACCAAATATCACATTCTGCATATTGTCGTATTCGGAATAAAAGTGGAATAATAGCGTGCATGTGAACATATTCAGGGTCAGCTAGCTCTCCACCGCCTTAAAAAAAAAAAAACTAAATACTGTCAGAAGAACGCAGAGGGTGATAAAAGAGACCGATTCCTTCTTTACATCGTTCACATTGTTTCGGGGTGTAGAGAGACAGCATGCGCTGCTGGTAACGGCACTGCACCATTTGTGTTGAGCAGGGAACATTCTGCCTCGATTGCACATATACCGAGAAAATAAAAACACAGAAAGGCCACTAAATAACATGGAAATACAACAATAATAATAACAACAACAAGACGTCCAGTGGGACTCCGACAGTACCTCTGTAAATGAAGAGACGGGGAGACAAATCTCCTAAAATAAAAACTAAATGCTATACCGATATGACTCATCGACAGTGAGAACGATGCGTTATGAATAGCGATGACAGTGATTCACAGAAGCAGGAGTAACAGCTTAAAGTCTGAGTGTGAAGAGTTTCCGGTTTTCCATATGGGGGTGCTTTAAGGAGCCCGTGAGGTCCTGCTCAGCAGATCCATACGAGTCATGAAGGACAGCACATGGTAGCAGCTCGGCACATGGAAAGCCAGGTGGCACTGTCACCGTATCACCTCCTCCTCCAAAAAAGATGGGCCGTTGTCTAGCTTTTTGTCGTTGTTGTCGTCATCGTCGTTGTCGTCGTCTTCCTCTGTTGCTCATTTGCCTTTTTAAGTTACAAATCAAAACGGGCTTCTTTTTTGTTCTCATTTGTAATTTTCATCTCCCCGGCTCTCACTCACATTGCATACTTGTGTGTCCATTCTCTTGCTGATTTGTTGTACCTGTAAAAAAAATAAAAAATAATAACATACACATGCAAAGATTTGCCAAAAAGTGCCAGGTGACTGTGAAAACAAGGAACAAAATAACTCATTATTATAAGCGAGTTAGGGCTGAGCGCAAGATATATATATAGATATATAGATAGATGGATAGATGGATAGATGGATAGATGGATAGATGGATAGACGGATAGCGGAGGAGAAAGTGAAACCCAATCACTAATACTGAAACATCTCTCCATCTCATATTAGGGCACAACCCCAAATGCTGCCAAACTGCAGAAGTCCTCTTCTTTTTTTTAACCATGTGTTGTCTCCACGTTGACCGTGCATCAAACTTTTTTTGTCTTTTTCAAAACCTAAAAAGGGGTTTTTGTCACTTCTTCCAATGTTTCTGTCCACCCCCCCTTTTTGAAGCTTTTGCTGACAACATTTAAATCAACATTTAAAGAAAGTAGCGGGAGGATCATTTATTTTACTTGTGAAGAGCGTTTGTGCGGAACAATCCACTTTATTTTTCTGAAAATTTGATTGCAAGAAACCCAAAAATGGGTCAAATGTGACTCCAGGACAACACAAGGTATTCAAACTGATACCGTTGCTATTTTAAAGACCCACTATGTAATAGGTCCGACATACGCAGAGATACCAACATATTTGAGTCTGGAGAGAGAGACTGATTAGTGTCTTACCTTCTATCTGTTGTCTCCTCTGTCGCTGATTTTTTAAGTAGTAGCCGGGCACTCACCGCGTTGCATCGTCATCTTTTAATTTAAGTTGATTTTTATGCTCTATTCCGACCCTATCACTTTATCAACAGCGTAATCACGCCTGCCCTGCAATTCTCTTAACGAGATCAACGCACACACCAAGAAGAAACTTCAGGCCACTTACGTAGGCTACGGGGAAAGATCTGCGTGGAGCCGCCGCACAACCAGAAATCAAGCTGTGGGTGGTCGAATGCAGCGCCCCTCTCTTTACGTTGTTCAAATTTTGTTGATTCTTTTAAAAGAAGCAGTTATAGACGTTTAGTTAGACAAGGGCTTTCATGACTGATTACGTGTTCTTGTTTTCCTTTGTTATTCCTATGTCTTTTATTTATTGTGTTTCACTTTGTTGTGACACACTGTGTAATTTGTATCTGTGACAAGTGCTATATACTGTAAATAAACTGTACGTACTCGATTTTCAATTTGTGCAATAAAAGAAGGTTGAGAAGGATTTCTTTTCATTTGTTTTAATGCCGAACTGAGAACACTTGAGTATCGCCATCGCAACATCAAACAACGTCGTCGCGCATCGCATATTTTCCTCATATCGTGCCGCTCTGATAGAGAGCGAAGCGGAGGGATGCGGTAAATGTCACTCGTGTTTTACACTCACCTTTCCCTGTCAGCCTTGTATGTGTGGGCGATCTCTGGGACCAGCGGGTCGTCCGGGTTCGGGTCACAAAGAAGGGAGCAGATAGACAATAATACTGTGGAAGAACGGATCAAGAGAGAAATTAGATTACATGAACAGAAAATCGCTAGTCAAGGATTTTTACACCTTTTCCTTGGAATATGAAAATATTCTGAATTTGATACGGGTCATGTAAACAGCATATTCGGTGTGGATTTTCAGAATAGGTTTTTTGTAAAATTCAGAATATAGCATTTTCTGATCAAGACGCGAGTGTTTTTCTGCTATCAGTCAGGTTTTAGAGGCATTCTTTGGACATGTGTACAGCTCATTCGTAACCTGCGTCTCAATCGAGTTTTTTTTTTGGCAGTTTGGGACACTTTCCGGCCTCTTGCCTTACAATCAGCTCTGTGCGTTGCTACGGTTACTGTACACAAACCAACCAGCCAACAGTTTGCAGGGCAGCGGTAGAGATGCACGGCCAAATGAAAACAAGGAGAAACACAGCTGCTTTTCAACATTATCATCAGAGACTTGGATATCAACAGATTTTGGGTTATACGCCGACCTTTACAAGAAGCCGGTTGAAGGAATGAAAGAGAACGCCGTTCACACGCTCCAACAAGTACTCCACTGCTAGAAAACTTTGAAAAAAATAAATCCCATTTTGCACAGCAGCATGTAAGCAGGAATATCAATGGAATATTAAAGCTATTGTGCGTAGTTTCTGCTGCCCCCATGAGGAATTCTAAGTTATGAAAACATAGCAAAACACGAGACAAAATACAGATTTTACTTGCAAAACGTAATGTGCAATATAACCTTTTCTCAATTACATTGCTTCTGTGACCATTAGGAGCCAAAATCGTGAGTGACAATATGAGTCATTCCACATAACGCTTCTTGAGACACACTTGGCTGTCAGTGCCACGGGCGAGATTATTCACATCAGCAGCGAGTGTAAAAGTGTCTCTTCTTTAAAAATATGCACAGTAAATTCTCAATTTTAACCCTCCTGTTGTCCTCAGGTCAAATCTGACCCGTTTAATAAATGTCTATATCTGAAATATCAGTTTCTTTTTAACCAAATTACCACAAAAAAATGGATTGGATGACTATTAGTCAGAATGATCATAATTTCTGCTTTTTTACCTCAAATATTAGGTATAATTCTATATAAATGAGTGTTATTGACCATGAATTCCAAAAAGTTGTTTTTTTTCAGGACAGACCTTCGTTTTCAGGCAGTGGTGAAGGGTCTTGTTTTTAACATTTTCCGCCCATGATCATACTCAAAATGGAAACAAAGAACCGAAAAGTGTAATTAAAGTGCTCATATTATGCTTTTTTGCCCCCCCCTCCCCCTTTACTGACTAATTATTATTATCCTGCATGTCAGCAGTTTCTGGGAAAGGTAAGACGAACCGTAGCTAAGTTAGTGAGATATTATCGACATTATTTGTGGATTTGTTATCCCTGATTTTCGCTTACCTTTTGATACTGTAAGTGCAGGTGACCATTGTGATCTCAGTATATCCAGACAAATACTTCCATTGCTGTTGATATTAGGGTGGTAAATTTTTGTTGTGAATGCAACCTGTTGAGAAAGAAAACTGGAAATTAATGTTTGTAATTATAATAAAATATATATAATATATATTATAATATATAATAAGTAAATAATTCATAATTATAAAATGCCTGCAAAGTAGGGCTGCACGATATTTTGTTTGATTGTCTACATCGCGATGTCACATCAAAGGTGATTTTGATGTGATTTTGTTGCTAAAACCTTTTTTTTTTTGCTGCTTAATAGAAAAGTAAACTTCCACCATTCTCCTTCTACATGATCATTACCGTCCGCCCCTTCCCCTTTAAGACAGGTAGCCATGTGGGCAGCGTGCATGTGACGCAACGTTAGTCCGACGGGGTTTGTTACCGAGAGCGAGGCTCTCCGTGGAAACGTTTGACCTCTGTGATTGCAAACAAAGGCTACTGTACCAAATATTAACTTTGATTTTCTCAGGTGTTCAAATACTTATTTGCAGCAGTATCATACAAATAAATAGTTAAAAAATCATACATTGTGATTTCTGGATCTGTTTTTTTTTTTTATTCTGTCTCTCACCTACGATGACAATTTCAGACCCCTCCATGATTTCTAAGTGGGAGAACTTGAAAATAGCAGCGTGTTCAAATACTTATTTTCCTCACTGTATGTGTGTGTATGTATGTGTATATATATATCTTGCAGGATTTCTTATTCTTACAATGTCAGTTTTTCCATTATTGTGCAGGCCTACTGTGAAGCCAATTACCTTTGCTGCAGTAAATATAATGACAAGTGTGCTGTATGTGTTCCTCTTTAGGAGACCCACACCATAGACCTCCTACTCACTTTGGGAGGTTTGAAGGGGTAATCTGTCGGGAAGTGAATGGTGAGGAAAAACACTCCGCTCTGATATGGGCTGTCACTCTAGTGGAATCAAAATAGAAACAAGATAAGTTAACACGACAGCAACTTCACTGCTTTGGCTTCATATTTCAATTGGGTTAAGATACAGTTTGACTTACCGGACCCATTATTGTCGCCTGCCAATGAAACACTGGGAAGAAAATTAATAAAACATAAAAAATGAGTAGGAAGGAAATATTCCAAGCTGTAAGGGAGGTTATACACATTACATATACACACATACATTACATTACACATATACACGCGAATCCCACAAGATCCAAGGATCTTCCTGCAAGGAATGAAACCGGAAGGATAAAAACTAAAATATTTACTTTGAAAGCTCGTAAAACACAATTTAAGTGTATTATTTGGCAGTAGGGTGATTGGTCACTCTGACACCTCTCCATTAGTGCATGTACAGGTACTCATGTGTGTGTAATTCAGGCATGTGTGTAATGTGTGTCATAACTACAGAGTGTAAAATTGTAATTTCCCATTGTGGGACTAATAAAGGATACATTATTATTATTATTATTATTAATTTTAAAATGGATTTAAATGTGTAAAGATGACAACCAGTGGAGATAAGACGATGAATGGCGATGCGGTTTTTAAACGTCCTATTTTAGGTTTCATTTATCTGACTTCAGACATCACAACGTCTTCTTAGTAAGGATGCACCGAATCCAGGATTTGACTTTGGATCCGGCTGAATATTGGGCTTTTTGACGGCGTTCGGTTTCTGCCCAACCTTAGAATGGTTTCCCACCGAACCGAACCCGGCGTGCTACGCTGCTCGACGTAATGACGCCGCCGTTGATTACAGGAAGGTGTTTACGGAGGTGGACCGCTCAATGCAGCAGGCTGTGAGAAAGGGAAAATGGAACTTGTGAGCAGAAGAAGTCTTGTTTGGCAGTACTTTCAGTCAAAAGCAGGCGATTCAAGACAAGCTACAGGTTAAATTTGTAATGCCGATTAGTCTCGTGGTGGCGAGGACCCCAAACACCACACAACATCGCCGCTGTTACAACATTTGGTATGAAACATCAGAAAGAACACAAGTTGTGCGTGAAGGAATGTACAGACAGCAGCCGACATGCAGCAACTTCAGGTATGGCAAAGGAACAACAGCCGCAGCACAGGATGTTCATTTATGTGTTTACTGTGGTAATGGAGTAAGGACGGGCGGAGGATTCGGTATTCAGTTTTGGATTTGGCAGAATCTTAATCCAGTGGATTTGGTATTCGGCCAAAACACCAAAAATCTGGATTTGGTGCATCCCAACTTCTTGGTTTATTTATTTAAAGAGATTTTCTTTCTATTTATCTAGTTGTTTTGATTTAGGATTTCTTTTAAATATCTATAACATCTGTTGTTTTGCACAGTTCATTAAAATAAAGCAATATGTGTCATTTGTCTGCAGCTTGTTCTGTTAAAAAAAAATTTAAAAAAAGAATTCCTGAGAAAAATTGTACTGTGACTTTATAATCCTGAATCAAATCATAAGTTGAGTGTATCGCTACATTCTTATTAATAACATCCTTATAATGCATTAAGCATACACATTTGCAAACCCCTGACGCACAATGACATTCTCCACTGATGTAATCCTTAAAAGCTGATTTATACAACGCAATAAGGTGTTATTACGTTCGGGTGTGGGCAATTTTAGACCCAAGGGTGCTAAAATCCAGTTTAGTGACTTTTCAGACGTGTGTGTTAGCGACAGAGGACAAAAGATTACAGATTCCAAGGGCTTGAAACAGGTTTAACACCCTGCGACGCGGTCGCTGATGCTATGCACCTGTAACCCAGTCAAGGAAATGTTAACAGATTCGTAGTGTTGGCCAATCGGAGGAAGTTGTGCCTTTGGCTGAGACTCTATCTGATCTGGCTGAGGGAGAGCAGGACACAATGACAATAATAATAATAATAATAATAATAATAATAATAATAATAATAATACATCTTATTTGTAATGCACTTTACATTTAAACAAATCTCAAAGTGCTACAGGTAAGATCATATAAAGCAAGGTAAAAAACATAAGTTTAAAATATCTATAAATAGTGCAACGACATTTTTGTGCAAGGTTAAAACTCATAAGTTCTGCTAAAAAGAAATGTTTTTAGTCCTTTTTTAAAAGTTGGAGACGGTGAAGTTTAACAATGGTGGTCGCCAGAGAAGATGTCGGTCATTTCGTGGCGCAGATTAGATCCTAAATTGAAACGTAAGCAACTAAAATGGCTGAATGTTAGAACATTGAGTCAAATTGGTCTTTACTGTGACTTCTATATATTATATTATATATATAAGTGTCACTGTTAGGGTTAATAGTGTCAACAAACGATAGCTGACATTGTTCAGTAGCTAGTAGGGGCGGGGGGAAAAATCTATACAGCATAGTATTGCAATATTTTCTGTTATTATATATTATGTATGTGTTGGTCAGTTTGTCCCATTTTGCAGCAATAACATTGACGTGATATGAACAAACAGAAATGTTTCTTTTTAGATGAAACAGATGTTGATAAGTTTCTTTTCGGGGACATTATTTGAAATTGGGAAAAATTAGAAGTTTGAAAAAAGATTATACATTGCAATATATCACACAATACTATGTGTAAAATCGCAATAATATCGTATCGTGGCATAAGTATCGTGATGATATCGTATGGGGAGGCGTCTGGTGATCCCCCCCGAGTAGCTAGCTCAGAGATTATTGGCTGATGAGATGATTGATTTAGCACTTTTGCAAGTGTATACGTGTCACAGTCTCA
This sequence comes from Etheostoma perlongum, assembly GCA_026937815.1. Classification (NCBI taxonomy): domain Eukaryota; kingdom Metazoa; phylum Chordata; class Actinopteri; order Perciformes; family Percidae; genus Etheostoma; species Etheostoma perlongum. Next base: position 3,046,587 of record CM049375.1, on the reverse strand, counting down.
TTAGGGGCTGAGCCCCCCATCCCTTACTACTTACAATCTTCTCCGACTGGCCCTGCGGAGCACTGGGCAGGCGGGTCCCTCTGCAGGTCGGACAGCTCCTAGTAGAAAAATAATCACAAACAGGAATCAAAGAGCCTTCAATCTACTGGTCAGTGGCAGTATTATAACAGCTCGATGGTGTTTTAGCCCTCATGTTGTCTAGGTGTCAAATTGACCTGTTTTGCTATATCAATGTTCTTTTTAACATTATTATATATCCTATAACTATCCAATTGTAATTCCCCAAAATAACATGATTGATTCCACACAACGCACTTTGGCAAGTACAAATCTCTACTTTCATTACTTTTGGGGCGTCTTACTCAATTTTATAGCATTTGGGGGGGAAATTGAAAGCGCTTTCCAAATAGTATTGAGTTAAAGTTACTCATAGTGTACATATTCCAGTCTGTGATTGTCCATAATCCATAATTTCTGCTTTTTCCATCGCTTTGGTGTGTTCTGAGGCACTTTTTTTGGCCAACTCAGATGGGTGGGGTGGGGGGGCTACGTACATAGGTTTGTGTCTCCACACGCTATGTACATAGCAAGTATAAAAGTATAAAACACGCTTTAGAGACTAGGCTCCTCAGTTCTGATTGGTTGGTTTCCTAATATTGCAAATGCCATGAGGAGCAATAGAAGGAGGAAATGTGCATCTGTCTCGTGTACTACTGTCAGAGTTTACTGATGCTTTGTGCAAATGTGACAAAAAAAACTTTAATTTTTATTAAGCTACCTACCTTTAATCCATATCCGGGGTTTCCCTGCTACTGTGAGGTTTAGGTGCAGCACCCAAGCCCTAAGAATGCATGTAACTAAAAGACGTTCCTCAGATCTAATGATTGTAGTTGGACTTTATTAGCAAGTTTTGTCTTTAAGCTTTTTGATTGCTAGTTGTGTTTTATTTGCTCTAGATTTTCCTACTTTTTAGACACAGTTATGGAAATAACACCTAATACAATGTAAAAAAGACTCAAAACTACCACAAAAGGGACACAAACTGATTACAAAGAGATGCCAAATTACCAAAAAGACCCCAAACAACCCAATAGGAAACTAAAATCATCAAAAGGAGATGCACCACGACTACAAAGAGACAAAAAATGTATGGCGGAAATAGCTTTTTTTATTTATTATTGAAAAATGTCACTTTTTCTTGATGAAGGACACTAAACCCCTCGCCAAATACACGCACCTAAGTCTTCCCCAAAGCGAGCGAAAGCACCACAAATAATGTCTGGCCAACTTGATTTTTTTTAGGGGGGTGGGGGGGTTCAACCGAGCAAATGTGAAAGAGACTGTAACCCCCAATTTCCACCGGATGCGTAACGGCTGCGGACCGCCTCCGCTGCGCGTTGGCTCCGTGCTCCGGATTTGTTGCGGAACGGCTGCGGCCATGACCGACAACTGAAGTCACGAGGACCCACGAGATCTTGCAAATTCACGTTGATTAGAACCACGAAACCAACACCAGTTAGTTAATCCAGAAGAGTAGAGGGAAAACAACTCTGTGCCGTGTTTACAAGGTAGGTAAACACGGCTTGAACATGGTCTATTTTATTTTGAAAATTAACCGGATGTTTTATTTTGTTTCTGTGCTTGACTTCCTGTCCTGCACTATCTGCCCTGTGCTGAATTGCTGCGGAGCTCTCCGGCGTCCGGCAGAAATAGAAGCTGTGCGTATCGGCTCCGGAGGGCTGGGGATCGCCGGAGTCGGGACGGAGCCATTCAGCAGACAGTGAAAATACACACACATTGACTTCAATGGAAACCTAATGACTGCACCGCCATTCTGGAAATTGGGGGTAAGTCCTACATGTCTTTCAGTGGTAGCCATGTTTGCTGTACACTCATGCACCGGGGCTGTTGACATATAAACAATGGTTTTAGGGACAGATGACTTCATAAATATTTGAGTCAGTCAGTTCCATTTTGACCATAGATGTTGAGCACAAAGGTAGAAAGAAACAAAACAGAAATAATCTTGGCAAAGGCATAAACTACGTATGTTACATTCTGTGTATAATATCTACAATGAATGTTTAACGCTATGACCAAACGTCTCTTCACACTATTCAAAAAAACGACAAAATAAGAATAGATTTATTATTATTTTAAGTTATCAGTACAATCTAGGCGTGTTTGGTACAGCAGTGGAAGAAATATTTAGATCCTTTACTTAAGTTAAAGTACTGAAGTCCTGAATTGTAAATGTTACTTAAGCAGCGCGCGCACACACACACACACACACACACACACACAAACACTTGGTTTCTAAGTCAGTCTTTGCTGTAAAAATTCAGCCATCCAGTGACGGAAGAAGTATTCAGGTTCTTCACTTCTGCAAAGGTACTAATACCCCACTGTAAAAGTACTCTATTACAAGTAAAACGTCTGTAAGTATCATCAGGAAAATGTTTTTAAAGTAAAAGTACTCAATGCAGTAAAATCCTCTAATTGTACAAAGTGTAAAGGATCCAAACAGTTGTGTGTTTTATGGTCTCATCATCTCAGCTGGACTTGAAGGCCATTACGTTGTTGGCTAGTTTCATTCATAATTGAACATTTTTATAGTTTTGTGTGCAGAAATCTTAATTTGTAAAGTAACTAAAGCTGTCCGATTTATGGAAAGTGGCTCAAATGTGTACAGTACTTAAATTCATTCATTACATTCCACCACTGGTTAACTGCATACACTACACATATAAAAAAAGGAATAAACAATACATTAAAGTATTGCAACAATCAAAAACATAAATATAGAAGACACTAACACAAACTGTCACTGATTTAGAAAGGAAAACAAGGCAGCACGGTTTAGTGCCGGGTGTGCACAGTAATTAATCAGGGGGATGCACAAATGTTCCCAAATGGATAAACAGAAATGAAGCTCGTTATTTAATATCTTTTGAAAAGGAAGCCTATCTATTCTGTTATATAAATACACACCGTGGCCCATTTGCCTTTCCATATATGGCAACGCTGACACTAGGGTTCAATTTTGGCAACAACACAGCAGCTGTCCTTCTTATAATACATCCACGGACTCAAAACACATCATCAGCGATAATCTTAGTGGCCACCCACAATGATTCAGACAAAAATATTAAACCCAAACTCAACGTAGCTGTCAAAATAACGACGCTATTTAAGTTGTTGTCGATAGCTAGCTTAGCGACACCGTAGCAATGCACCAACAGGGCCAACGGTGGCTAGCTAGCTAGCTAGCTAAGTTAGCTCGTCTTTGTCTCGATATTTTATTTAAAAACAAAGCAAGTACTACTACGCAGGTGATAAATACAAGGCACCACATTGTTATGAGCTTCACAGAAGATACCACACTCAGAAAATAATATAAGATAACGTTAGGATATGAAGATAAAAGTCATTCACCCACCTTCTGAATTCTTTTCAACGCCATTTGCATCAATGGCTATGCTAATGTAGCCTGTCAGCTAACGTCAACGGTTAGCGCTTCACTCATACAATTTGGCTTCTGTGGCGTTCTTTCAAATCTCACTTCACGTACAGTAGTAAGGATATCGCGTCTGACATAGAGCAGGCTTTGGGCTTATGGTTTTCAAGTTCAATCTAAGCGTCAAGGTGTGTGTTAAATCTTGAGCTTTTTCGTTCGCTTGCAAACGGAACAGCCGTCTCCTCTCGTCTCGCTCTTCGTTTCGGTCCAGGTTTTGGTAATATCGCGAGACTTTTCGAACAAATCGTGTATTTACAATTGCAACATGATTACAGCATCCATGCCAGTAGCTCAAAATAGCCTATACATTTTGTTTGTTTTTTGACAGTTTTGACACGATCCACTTCACAATATCAAAGTTTATTTTTAGTTTACTAGGGCAGATGATTACAATGAATATTTATATCAATACAAATTATCTATCTATCTATCAAAATTAAATGTTAGCATTTTGTTTACATTGTTTTTAAACCCAAACTCCAAAGACATTTGCAGATTCCTGCCCGTGTTTTAGCTGCGGCTACCAACTCTGTCTCTTCAAGTTTGCCCCTTTATCACATGCTGCCTTCAATTAAAGACTTTTTTTTAATCAATGCATCATCCTTAACCTCAACTCTACAGCACTAATATTTGATATAGGAATGCAGTGTTGTAACAAAAGGGTAATACATGGCCTCAAACCTATTCAGTATATGATTTCAACATAAAACGTTGAGCCCAGGTGTCCACAAGATGTCACTATTTGAAAAGAGCAAAAACACACACACAGAGGAAAGTCATGGGCAGAATTATGTACAGCTTTGACTGCCCGGAAAACCTTTTATGCAAGATCAAAAGTGTCACTTACTAAATGAAATGCTCAAGAGTAAATTAATTAATTTACATTTTTGTGGTTGAATTCATTTGCTCAAGCTCAAAAGGGCATGACAATGGAGCAGCGGAGTACAATGACGCCAAACACGTGTATTATTCACAAATACATAGGAATAAAGAAAAAGACTATAGAATTGTTCATTCCAAACCCAGTCATTGTAAAGGCATATTCATCTGAGTCAGCTGCATGCTCCGGTTTCTGCACAGCCTTGTCTTGCAAAGCCTCATGAGCTTCCTTTTATATGTCTTAAACAAGAGTGAAAAAAGAGCTCTCATTATTTTAGTGAGTACGTATGAATGGGTCGCAGTGTTCATTCTTCTTAAATGGCTGATTCAGTGTCAGGTTGAGGATCCTATCGTCAATGTGACACTGAGAGGGACCATTTTCCTTTGGAAAGCTGAAGATTCCTTCAGATAATATCTTATTGTTTGCTCATCTCTGTGCTCTCAATGACCTGCCTGTCCTCGGGGCCTGCCTGTAATCAGATTCAGGCAGCAGCAGCGGCAGAGCTAGCAGTTTGGGTCTTGTGTAGCAGCAGCCTTGTGTTCTGAGTTTGTCTATTTGGAGAGGACATTAATCAGCGTGAGGTTTTCGGACACAGTCAAGCCCACACTTTGTTGGCTTGAAGCCTCGGCTGACGAAGCCTCGCACAGTCACCCCTACTGTAGCGTCCCCTGAAATCTCAAATCACATTGGTTTGCTTGCCACTGTGTACTTTAAAACCTGCAGGCTGGGGCGTAGTACTGGGGCGAAATGGGGACTGATTACCCAGGACCCTCATGTGAGGAGGCCCCAAAAACATGCTAGAGTGACAAGCTGTGGATGCGGGGAGGGGCCCATAGAAAATGCCTTTCTACAGGACCCAGAATTCTATGCTGCTCCCCTGCCTGCAGGGTTTAGTAGTGGGTCGCAGCGAGGGGGCTGGCTTCTGGGGCTGGCTTCTGGGGCCCCTAATGTTTTCTCCAAAGCCCGGATTCTTTCAGGTTTTTAAATACCACTGTCACGACACAATCGTTTTGCTATTGCCCGCCAGGATGAGGTGGTCATGTGGTTTACCTGCGTCACAGAGCTCGGAATTAGGACAACCTCGCAGTACCTCAAGTTCAAAATCCAAAATGGCTACCGCATGCTGTAATTAACATGCAGTAAAAATCCCTTCTGTCTTCTTTGTGTTTCACTAAACCAGTTGTTCACACAGTCGTGTCCGACTTCTATCTGTGAATATGTTGTTTGTATGACACAAAAACAGTGTAATGTGTTGTTAACTACTGGTATTGCTAACAATGGCTAACCTAGCTAGAGCTAATGAAAACGATAAAAGTTGTAAGTTTTCTGGTAGCTGTGCAAGAGAAATCTCAATCATTCCCAAGACGGAGAGGTAGGCATATGTTAGGAGATAACATAGACACAAGCTAATTACTGCTAACTAACATTCTAGTTAACATTAACATAGGAACAGGCTAATTACTGCTAACTAACATGCTAGTTAACATTAGTAATTAAACCTAAACAGCTAATGGAAGTCCAAACTGTCTGCGTGCTTCTCCTGACAATACGGTGATTTGTTGACTGTGTGACAGTAAGTTGCATGGTTATGACACAATCGTTAGCCTATTTTTATAAAAACTTCTGCTACGGATCCATAACGTGAGCTACAAGGTAGCCTAATGGAGCCTTTTTATACATTGTCGTGTTTCTTTAGAAATAAACAACGGACAAATAGAGTCTTTAAACGCTTCAGATGTAAAGTTATTCGCTGTCAAAGTGGCGCCAAAGGAGAGGCTAACCCCCATGGTTTGAACGTTGTACGTTTAAATGTTGTTTTAGTCGTGCAACAGAAAACTCAGATTAGACAGATAGTCTAGCTAGCTGTCTGGATTTACCCTGCAGAGATCTGAGGACCAGGTAACCATAGTCCTCAGATTGGACAGATAGTCTAGCTAGCTGTCTGGATTTACCAAGATCTGAGGACCAGGTAACCATAGTCCTCAGATTGGACAGATAGTCTAGCTAGCTGTCTGGATTTACCCTGCAGAGATCTGAGGACCAGGTAACCATAGTCCTCAGATTGGACAGATAGTCTAGCTAGCTGTCTGGATTTACCCTGCAGAGACCTGAGGACCAGGTAACCATAGTCCTTAGAAACCGACCAAAATGTAAAACCGGCGGCATCGGTGCAATGTGGAACGTCAAGGATATAGACTACGTTAATGTTAATGTCCGCGTCTTGAAAGGTCTACAAATGAACTGTCAACATAACTAAGTAGTTTTTGTGCCTAACCAAGCTGTGACCATTTCACAACTTTCAACTTTAAAGCCCCAATCCTTTTGTTCAAAAGGCGTTCTCTGGTTTAGATCTGAGGGCAGAAAATGCTCCTGTGGATCGTATTACAGGGTATACAAACAAACAACTCATACTGTTGTATGGTTTGAAGGTTTTGTTGGAAAAAACAAAATCCCGGGAGGAGCATAACCCCAGACCCCTCTAGGATTGGACTGAGCCCCAAAGGTTTTCCTGGCTGCGCCCCTGCCTTTCTGTTACGTGATGCTACCTTGTAAATTTTCAAAGCAATAAGGAAGCAATGTGGTGGTTTAAGGCAACATATCATTGACCGGTATGGGGAATTTCCAGCAGAAGTTGAGTTTTTAGTTACAGGACCGGTGCCCCAAGTTCCAAATTGATGTATGAGCTGAGGTGTGAGTGTGTCAGAGCCGGGATGATATGGGTGGGGGTGGCAGCTTAGTTGAACTGCCTCATGAGGAATATAGCCTATAGTGCTGATATTTGAAACCACAGACTCAACAGACTCCAGTGATCTGTCTTCTTTTGTCACATGAGTCATCAGTACAAGACATTGTATAACAGAAAACATTCCACTTATTGCATCAATTACGCTCAAGCTGCGTCTGAGCTTAAGTTTATTCCTCTCGGTGGCACTTTTCCCATGGTTGCCATGACAAAGCACATATGCTCACTGTCATTTTTCGAAAATTAACTTAAATGGATCTTGCTAATGTCTGAATTATCCAATAAAAGCACAGCCAATTAATGCCGAGCACAAGCTGGGCTCTCAGTTCCCAGAGGTGTCCTACCTTCGGTCAGTGTATTAGCTTTCTGAGGGCTCTCTTATGGAACAAAGATCCTTTGTTCCGCACACTAAGAGATATTTGTTCACTCCTTGTATCAATGGTCTTGATTTGATTATACACTCAGGCAATATGTGCAAGCAGTGCTCATGTTTGCAGTGAAGTCAGCACTATGCCCAATCAAATAATTCTTGAGCTAAGCAACTAGAAAAAGGGTCATTATGTGTGGAGCAATCAGTCTTTCATGGCTCATTTCCTTAGCTCTGATTTGATTTTGCTTGTCAGTGTTAAGGTGGCCTTTGACCTAGAATCTCTGAATTGTTCCACAAATCCTCCTTTTGCTTTTGTGAGTATCTGTATTAGTGTTTTCTTAACTTGGATCAATAACTTAAAGTCTAATATAAGAGTTTTCTGTAGCTTCTGCTCATGTTTCAGGCATTAAAACAAGCTGGTACACGACTGCATGTTTCTTTTGGCTTACCGGGTTCAAATGATGCAATCATATAAACATTTATAGCTTCGAGGATGTGCTTATTAAATGGTATTATATGCTTTAACTGCAGCTGTAGAGTACTCTGCAGGTTTTATGGGCCTAATTGCAGAGCTTGGTTACGGGATGTCTCATTTACAAGCAGGGGTCCACAAAAATAATACTTCATTTTAGTGTTTTCAGAAACCAAGCCTGTTAAAATTAAAAGTGGCAGGCTGAGTGATGACTTGTTTGTTTGGACTCATTTTCAACATACAGAATCTAATTTTGAAGAATGGTCCCTTTCAAAAAGCATCTTGAGGGTAGGAATAAATGACCTATGGTTTGGAGAACTTTGCTGCATCAGATTTAAAGTTAATCACATATTTTGCATGTTAATATTCAGGCTTTTCTCAGGAACAATTGGTACATATAGCTACAAAACGTAAAGCATATTTATTTATTTCAGGTTTATTTATCAGAGACAAGTAAAATGTGCCAGAATTAAACTGGAGGCAATTTTACAGTTACTGTGCCTGGACTGGTGGTATGCGGTTACCCTAAAAAAGAAACGATTGATAAATCAATAATAAATACAGATTTAGCCCTAAACAATAAATTATATACTAATGCTAATGCAGTTGGTCAAGATCACAGACACACACAGCTGAGCTGTCAGACCAGATAACAAACAAGGCACAATAGCATAGAAATACATTTTGGTGGACGTTCACGAAAACAACATTGCTGGGACAATGGTCTCGCATTGCCAGAGCACCGCGGAGGAGGGTCTGGCGAGTCTACAATGGGTCTTCAATGATTTTTAAGCCAAAGACACTTGTTTTGGTGCCTGAACTTTACTGTCGTTGCATGACACTCACTTTTTGTCAGATAAGCTCAACTGTAACGGCCCCTGAAAGGACTGTTGTCTTAAACCTTTCTTCTATTGTCTCGGACTTGTCTTGGACTCGTTGGTATTTGGACTCGGCCATTGGACTCACCAAACATTGTAGTTGGTTCCAACCAAGTCCAGTACTATATGCTTTTTTTCTAAAGTAGCTTTTTCCTTTGAACCGAAACCATTGTTGAATCAGAATCAGAACCAGAATCAGCTTTATTTGCCAGGTATGAGGACACATACAAGGAATTTTTCTTTGGAGCATCGTTACTCACACTGTGCTTAGACATAAAAAACAACCAAACCATATATACACACTAATATATACACACTAATATATAAATACTCTAAACAGAAACAATATAGAGGCATCAGTGCAATGAAGAGATCAATAAAATTATTTAAATGTGGAGCATAGTGCAAAGGATACTGGGATAATTAGTATTATGTTATTATATTACAATATGAACAGTATGAACAGTTATGAAATAGGAAATGAGAATGATGAATAACTAAAAAATAATAAGTGAGATGTGAGAATGGGAATGATGAATAATACTAAATAAGTGGAATAATAAGTGGAACCAGTAAACAGGTGCTATAGAGACAGTGTTACTGGGTTATTGACCAGAACTGAACCTGACACTGGGTCAGAAGTCAGCTGTTCATCAGAGAGATGGCTTGTGGGTAGAAACTGATCCTGAGTCTGTTGGTTTTGGCGTACAGTAAAGCACACTGGTTCAGAAAACTGCTATTAGTTTATTCAAAGTCCATCTAGAAGGGCGTTGAGATTGTTCGCCTGGTGCACGCCTGGCTGCATCATGTACCTCAATCATCATCAATCGTTTTCAGAGTCTCCACCTTGACTGTCTGTCACTTGGACTCGGCCTTCACTTGGACTCGAACCTCTTTGGACTCGGTTTTGACTCAGTCTTGACTAGTCGACTACAGCCCTGTCTCACAGAGCTCTGTTCCCGGCTCACAGTCACTTTTTCTTGGCTAAATGTATTTGTATAGGCCGCTAAACTTAACTGTTATGTGACTGGTCGTCAGGTTAAAGGCTGGCGGTCGCCCAAAATTGGTAGGATATCTTACCAATTCATAGATAGATAGATAGATAGATAGATAGATAGATAGATAGATAGATAGATAGATACTTTATTGATCCCCAAGGGGAAATTCAAGGTCCCAGTAGCTGAAAGACATCACACACAGCATACACATCCATTATTTAAATCAGGAGAGACATGTTTGCAGATACTCAAATAAGATTTATTGTACAGCTCAAATAAAATGTACAAAGTCTTTGACAATTAGACTCCATCGCTATACAAATCTTTCGTATATCTATATCTAGGGGTAGAAAACCATCAGACCCCCCCGGTGACGAAGGAGCCCGAAGACCAGACCGAACGAGGCTCCGGACTGGTCAGCTGGAGTAGAGGACTCGAGGTGGAAGGGGGGGTGGAGGGGTGCACTCTTTGCCTGCAACAACAACTGATAGCAAAGGGAGAAACAATTTAAAGCAGGGTTGTGACTCTGTGATTGGCCCTATCCAGTGTGAAACGATTCTGATTGGTTTAGCAGGAAGGTGAACGCCCCAAACAGCTGATTCAAATTAGGAAGGGCATTGATTATTATTGAGGTCTTCCTGAAAAGATTTACGATACATTTCAATCAGGAGAGACTAGTTGCATGATAAAATATACATTTATTAGGAACAGTTGAATTGATTTAGGTGTGAATCAATTTATAGTTGGGTCTTCCTGAAAGAATTTAGGCTGAGATACATAACAGGATGTTAAAATAACAAATCAACATGAATAATACGGACAATAAAAGAAAATATATTAAATAAAGAATCCAAATACATTCATTTAAGCTTTATTTATACTGGAGACGTCATTTACAGTGCCATTAAGTCAGTTACAAAGACAAAGAAAACATCATAAGAACGTAGAAAGACACCACAACTTTTCCGAAATGGAAAAACAGGGATCAGGGAGGCTCCAAAATCATGGTTGCAGCTGTCGCCATGGTCCCGCTACACGTCTTGCGATGCCCTGCTACATCCTGCTACGTCCTGCTGGGCCTTGTAATGCTGCACAGTGCCCTGCTATGCCATGAACTACCACAAAGAACTACTACAAACTATTCTTTGTGACTGTTATTGCCACTCTTCATTCTAACCCCAACCGGTCGTCAGACACCGCCTACCAAGAGCCTGGTTCTGGGTCTGGGCCTGGGCCTGGGTCTGGGTCTGGGTCTGTCCCAGGTTTCTGCCTAAAAGGAGGTTTTTCCTCGCCACTGTCGCACTGTTGCTTGCTCTGGAGGAAACTACTAGACCTGTTGGGTCCTTGTAAATTCTAGAGTGTGGTCTAGACCTGCTCTATCGGTAAAGTGTCTCCAGATAACTCTTGTTATGAATTGATACTATAAATAAAATTGAATTGAATCAGGACAATTGGGATGCAGAAGAAATACCACTACGTAAAGCAATTAGAAATTTGGAGGTCCAAAAATCAGATTTCTAAAAGGTCCAAAAGGCAAAAGTGAGTTGATTTTAAGAAATGTTTAATATTTCGTTCCACGAGTCAGGCACACTAGAACTCAAAGCTGTTTTTGAACGATATCATGGGTACATGTTCTTGAGAATGCGTTGCTACTTCAGTACCTCTGAATCACAAAGCGACGTTCTGTTACGATTTCGTTAGACCCAGAACACAGAGATAAACCAACAGGGCGTAGTCAGGATAAAGTTCAGGTAGTTTAATATTCTTTAGGAAGTATCCCAACACGGGTGAAGCCTGGTGGCAGGTCGGCGAGGGGGTGGAAGGAAACAGATGAATCTGCACGGAGAGTAGAAGTTAATACTTTTAAAAAAGGACTAAAAACATTTCTTTTTAGCTTTTCTTTTTATTATGAGTTTTAACCTTGCACAAAAATGGCGTCGCACTATTTATAGATATTTTACACTGATGTTTTTTTACCTTGCTTTTATGATGCTTTCTTCCCCGTAGCACTTTGAGATTTGTTTAAATGTAAAGTGCATTACAAATAAAATGTATTATTATTATTATTATTATTATTATTAATACGGTAATCCACAAAAGCAAACACGAATGCAAAGCCAAGTTACCACAAGAGTGTATGTACCGATCTGGCGCTGAAGAGGTGGTCAGCCCGGGATTAAATACTGCATAGGTATGATGAGAAGATGGGAAACAGCTGAGTAGGTGACGGAGCAGCGTGAGTGGCCACGCCTCTTGTGTCCAGGATAAGGTGACCAGATGTCTCAGACAAAATCCGGGGACATTTTCAGCTCAGAAGCGTAAATACCTCCAAAACACGTCATGTTTTTAATTTTTGTAAAACTTAAAACGGGGACACTAGACCTAGAGCTGAGTATCAGATACAATATAAACTATTGAGGAAAGATTTCCTTTGACATTGATGCAGTATGAAACGAGATCGCTGCAGTCGGCAGCAGAGAAACAAGCTACAATGGAAGTTAATGGGAGAATTGTCCAGCTTGTATTTACGTTCATAAAGTGCTCGTTTTGCTGCTGACAGACTCAGATTAATATTCTAAGTGTCTGATAACATTATGGAAAGGATTTCTAAGGAGGCTGACCTTTCTGTTAAAGATTAAGATCATTTTTAAAACATAAAAGTCCACCAGACTCCATGTAAAATAATCAGTGATTTTAGCGTGATTTTCCACCAGACTCCATGTAAATAATCAGTGATTTTAGCGTGTATAGAGCAGCATATCTCCACCAGACTCCATGATTTTAGTAAATAATCAGTGATTTTAGCGTGTATAGAGCAGCATATCTCCACCAGACTCCATGTAAATAATCAGTGATAATCAGTGATTAGCGTGTATAGAGCAGCATATCTCCACCAGACTCCATGTAAATAATCTGTGATTTTAGCGTGTATAGAACAGCATATCTCCACCAGACTCCATGTAAATAATCTGTGATTTTAGCGTGTATAGAGCAGCATATCTCCACCAGACTCCATGTAAATAATCAGTGATTTTAGCATGTATAGAGCAGCATATCTCCACCAGACTCCATGTAAATAATCAGTGATTTTAGCGTGTATAGAGCAGCATATCTCCACCAGACTCCATGTAAATAATCAGTGATTTTAGCATGGTAAAATACGGCTTTCTTAAACATCTCTGAGCTCTGAGCAGCGCTGCTCGATCGGCTCCGTTTGGTCAGAGTTTTCTTTCTTTCATTCCAGTTTTGGGTCTGTCAGTCACAGTGAAAACCGGGGACATTTCCGGGGACAGATCCAACCTGGTCTGGTCACCCTAGTCCAGGAACGCCCCCTCAGGCAATGACAGACAGACAGGACAGACACACAGAGGAAAGACACAACGACACAAGTTGGGGGAATGCAGCAGACCACAACACATTCATGTTCAAATCTCCTGATGAAAAAGTGTGCCTAGCTGTAACAAAAGTACACAGATAACATTTAAGCTGTTTCCCTTTGACCAAGGTCACAAAATATTACCACATTCGGTGACTTTCTTACATTTTTTTTTAATCTACTTTCTTTGTTCAAGGACATTGTTTCATCAGTTGCTTTCTCTTCAGTCATTCAGGCTCAGGCTGCCAGATGATAAGTTTATATTTAGTCCGACTTTCTATTTGATTACAGTACCAAGGCGTTTGTTTGTCTGTTTCATGGGAAATCCCTCCTTTGTTTCTCAAGGAAGCTCAGCAAAACTGGGAAAACCTGAATTTGTCTTCAGAAGTCAAACAGCTGGAACGTATTTGATTATGGAGAGCAAGTCACCCAGACTAGTCAACGCTCCAGACCATACCTAGGCTCTGGAGACCACTCATTGCAAAAGCAGCACAGTAAAACTGTTTTCAGTGCTGTCAATCAAAGTGCCAGAGCTGTGGTGCAACGCGGCGACACAGGGCGCTCTGGGGATTGGTTTTTAAGTGCTTAACCCCCGAAGGATTACTGCTTCTTTATGACTATATGTGTGGTTTGTGTCTGTGCTCCAAATGATGCACATCTGATCTGAGTGGTTCAGGGGGCTGGGTCCGATCTCTCTCTTTTTCTCTCTCTCTCTCTCTCGCTCTCTCTAAGAGACACTAACATTAAAATCCTGTTAATCAGAGAAGAATTAGAGAAGTAACCTGTAAATCATTTTCAGAGATGACGCATCCATAACTCATGCTCGCTGCTGTTGTAATAACAGCGATGTTTAACTTTTAAGAACTTGCAGTTCTAGTTTTGTTTATAGTTATACTTGTCTCTGTCTATAGTTTATAGCGTCAGCGCCCTCTAATGGCCGTAGCAGTTATGACGGGAATAGTCTCGCATTGCCAGACCTTCCTCCACAGCGCTGCGCAGCAGGGTCTGGTTAACATGCTAGTTAACATTAGTAATTGACCCTAAACAGCCAACTGTCTTTGAGCTTCTCCTGACAATACGGTGATCTGTTGACCATGCAACAGCAAGTCGCGTGGTTATGACGCAGTCACTGTGGCGCATGCAGAGGAAAATAAATGGAATACATAGGAATTACAATGCACTACTTTTCTCTCTGGTCTGGCCATGCATAGCTATATGTAGGAATGGTTGATGAGAAATCAGCCACCTGTCGTTGTCGACAGGAGTTCACCGTGCAGAGCGGTTAGTGTCTGTGATTGTGCGAGGAAACGTAAGTGACTGGGACATGGGGGGGGCTGTCCATCCTGCTGCACAATAAACAGTTTGTTTCCCAGGAGCACCCCTCATGTTCCTGTTGTTGGCTCCATCGCCGCTCACTGGGAAACGTCCTGGCCTCTATTGTCCAGGAGGTCAGGGGGTCACAGGATGCTCCTAAAGGCCCAAAAGGGGTGGTAAGAGGTTGGATAGGGAGGCATGATAAAGAGCCCCAAACACCCACCCACCATCTCTCCACTCACACACACTTTAAAAAAAAACACAACTTTAAAAATGCGTCTATTTCCCCCTCTCGTGTCACACCTTGTCTTTCAGTCAAAATGCCAGTCATTATCAAGAGTTTCAGGAAATGAAATTAGGACAATGCTCCAACTGACTCTTTCACATTTAACATCCTGATTAGTTGTTGTTTTTTTTCCATGTGTAGAGCTCTGTCCCTTGCGTGCGTTCTTTGCATATCTTTAATGGACAACTTTGCTTTCCCATACAAAAATGGCAAATTCAATCTGAACAGCTAACAGAGGGTAAAAGCCAAATCATTACACCACACATATTTGTACTTTTACCACAGACCCAGCTTAAATAGAGTCTATTTTACACTTATATCCAGCTGGAACACAGGGCCTTGCGTACTTGTGCGTACATCTCTTGGTGCACTACATGCTACCCCCATAAAAACCCGTGTCCTTGCACCTGTCTCATTAACCTCGAGTGTATCTGCTACAGATCTGAATATAATCTAAGATCAAGCAGACACATACTGTATAATGTTCAGGTTCTTTTATTTCACATACTGAATTCAAGCCCTACCTAAATCAAATATATCAACATGTCTGCGCTTGTTTTTAAAATGTGAATTTCTGTTTTTTTTATTTCTTTTTTATTATTCCTGTCCATCCCTGTCTGTCTGTCTGGCCAGGGCTCACTTGTAAACGAGACTGTAATCTCAATGTGATTCTTGACCCTGGTAAAATGAAGGTTAAAAAAAAAAAAAGAATAAATAAAAGATTAGCACACAAACAGCCACGTAAATGCTGTTTGTGCAGCCCGATTAAATATGTTGCCTCATAATGACAGCAGACGTTTATGACAGTTAAACAGAGACACCAGGCTGCCATAATTAAACTCTCTCTCTCTCTCTCTCTTTCTCTCTCTCTCTCTCTCTCTCTCTCTCTCTCTCTCTCTCTCTCTCTCTCTCTCTCTCTCTCTCTCTCTCTCTCTCTCCCTCTCTCTCTGGAGACTACAAACCGTCTGATGTGTGTTTCAGTTTGATCCCTTGTGTCCCAAGCAATGTTACCCGATGAAGTTCCTTCTTTAACCCTCGTGTTGTCTTCCCGTCAACATTAAATTTACTACGTGTTTACTACGTAACACTAACTTATTTATAGGAAATTATACCTAATGTTTGAGTTAGAAAAGCAGAAATTAGGAATTATTGAGACTAAAATTAAAGGAATGGATGCTGATGATAATCACAGACTGGAATATGTCAACTTTTACTCAATACTATTTCAAAAACACTTCCATTTGTTTTACAATGCTATAAAATTGAATAAGACGCCCCAAAATTAATGAAAGTAGAGATTTGTACTTGGCAAAGAGCGTTAGGTGGAATTAATCATGTTATTTTGGGGAATTAAAAAGAACATTGATATAGGACAACATGAGGACAACATGAGGACAACATGGGGACAACATGAGGACAACATGAGGACAACATGAGGACATGAGGGCAACATGAGGGCAACATGAGGACAACATGAGGACAACATGAGGACAACATGAGGACATGAGGGCAACATGAGGGCAACATGAGGACAACATGAGGACAACATGAGGACAACATGAGGACAACATGAGGGCAACATGAGGACAACATGAGGACAACATGAGGGCAACATGAGGACAACATGAGGACAACATGGGGCAACATGAGGACAACATGAGGGCAACATGAGGACAACATGAGGACAACATGAGGACAACACGAGGACAACATGAAGACAACATGAGGACAACATGGGGACAACATGAAGACAACATGAGGGCAACATGGGGACAACATGGGGACAACATGAGGACAACATGAGGACAACATGAAGACAACATGAAGACAACATGAGGGCAACATGGGGACAACATGGGGACAACATGAGGACAACATGAGGACAACATGAGGGTTAAAGGTGGCAGAGTATTAAAAAAATACCTCAAAATTGTGCTGAAGCACAATAGTAGAGTAAAAGTACTTGTTACATTCCTCCGCTGTGTGATTGTGGTTTGCCGTTGTTCCTCGCCTTGTTATTGTGTGTCTGAAGACTCGTGGTGTCTGATGTAAGACGAGAAGTTAATGAAGGTAACGTGAGAGACAAAAGGTGCAGCGCTCGGCCATCTTCATTTTTAAACCATCCAACCAATTATGAATATGAGGCTCACAGCTCGAGTTGCATGTTGTGAATCTTCCTGGAGGCCCGACCCTCACCTCGTCTTGCCCTGTCGTATCGGGTTAGGAGTTACACCGGGGCGGGGGACGGGACAGCTGGAAATGGTTTCAGGCTCTCTGGATAGTTTGTTTTTTTAGACGGCGCTGCAGGGAATGAGCGAGAGACACGTGTGGGTTAGCCTTTAGCTGTGGTGTGCCTCATGGTGATTGAACTGTTACTGGGAATCATATCTCTGAACACATCTGCATGTTTAGTACAGTTCCCTGTTAGCATGACTGGCTGGTCTGTCCAGGCATCAACCAGTCCTCCAAATCCAGAGGTGGGTAGAGTAGCTAAAAACTGTGGCCGGGTTGGTTCAGTGGCAGACCGGGCGCACATGTACAGTACGGAGCATTTTATGCCTTGACGCAGAGGTCCAGGGTTCGAATCTGACCTGTGACAGTCCCCCCACCCCCCCCCCACTCTCTCTCCCCTTTCTCACTTAACTGTCCTGTCAAAAATTAAAGGCGGAAAAGCCCAAAAAATAATCTAAAAAGAAGAAAGAGTAGCCAAAAATTGTACTCAAGTAAAAGTACTGTTACTTCAGAATAATATGACTCAAGTAAAAGTAAAAAGTAGTCATCCAAATAATTACTACTCAAACTACTCCTCCTCCTTGTCTGTGTTGCCATGCCGAGGGTTGATTCGGACATCTTTGTTTTGAGGTTGAGTATGGTCACGTGACTTCACGACGACGTTTGATTGGTGCACGTAGAGGAAGTCTCTCTCTCTGTCAAAATAAAACATTAACCCTTGTGTTGTCTTCCCGTCAAAATTGAAAACCAAAACTTTTGTTGATGACGTTTGTTACTTTTTCTTACATTTTTTGTACCTTTTTTTTAAACACTTGATGTTTTTTTTTTTTACTTTTTCTTACGTTTTTGTCTCTTTTTTAACACTTTTGACGTTTTTTTCAATGTTCAACACTACGTAACACTAACTTATTAACTTTAGTTTTACAGTTATTTTTGGAATTTATGGTCAATAAACCTCATTTATAGGAAATTATCCCTAATGTTTGAGTTAGAAAAGCAGAAATTAGGAATTATTGAGACTAAAATTAAAGGAATGGATGTTGATGATAATCACAGACTGGAATATGTCAACTTTTACTCAATACTATTTCAAAAACACTTCCATTTGTTTTACAATGCTATAAAATTGAATAAGACGCCCCAAAATTAATGAAAGTAGAGATTTGTACTTGGCAAAGAGCGTTGGGTGGAATCAATCATGTTATTTTGGGGAATTAAAAAGAACATTGATATGAGGACAACATGAGGACAACATGAGGACAACAAGAGGACAACATGGGGACAACATGGGGACAACATGAGGGTTAAATTGAGGCGTAGGCGGGGGAAAACGTTTTTTTTGAATCGGCCATTATAAATGCCGATACCGATAGATCCGGAAATGTTAAATATTGGCCCGCCGATATACTGTATATCGGTCAGGCTCTAGTGTGTTGTGTGCTTGCGTGGGTAGTGTGTCGTTGAGTGACATAGTGACGGGATTAGCGGTGAAACGAGCACCGACCATGGAGAAGGAGAACCCAGAAACCAGTTGGGGGAAAATGCAACGCTACCAAGCCCCAGCCGAGCGGACCAATCACAGTTGTCTGAGTCGCCACAACGTAGTTACATTGCGCGGGAGGTGCACTTTAGGCTACGGCGTATAGGGTCTGTATCTACGTGCGTACCCATGGTGCAGATTCCACGCAGAACCATAAATCCAGCTTTATATTTCATCACCTTACTTCCAGCTTTGTTCCCATCTACTACTGCCGAAAAGGGCTGTCACTACAAATGTAAATATAGGTCGTAATTGCTGCTTGAACAAACGACCTATGAGGGATTTTTCATTTCCTGGTATCCCAGTTATGTGACACTATCTGATTTAATTAGACTCCTCTCATGCCGCTTTGAGCACTTTAACCTGTTGGGGATTCATTTCCTGGCCTGTTATGTTTCTAAGTCTTCAACTGGGGTCCTTCTGGCATCATTTGCGTTCCCACTTCCCAATCCTTCTCAGACAGTGGGGTTGATTTTCCTTTTTTTATGACCAACTAAATCTAACTGGTGCCAAAGTGGGATTAAAATTTCCCTCTCGCTGTCTTGAGGAGCCCAGCTGCACTGTTTGTTTTCCACAGTGCAGTGCAGCTGCAGAGTTGAGCATTATGGAGAGGTGGGCCAGAAGCAAAACAGAAATGACTTATTTTCACTGGACCGTACCTTCCCCATTCACTGTGTGATAAGTGTATTGTGGAATTAGGAAGAACGACAGGTTAAGATAATGACCACGTGGCTCTTTCTGTTTTTACGTGTTCATCTTCAAGGTGTTTCTTTCTCCACTCGGAGGACTTTTTATCAAGTTTATGGCGGCTCTTTTTCTCAGAGCTAAATTCTCTGTTTTGTCACCACAGTTTATTTGAGAAGACACACTGTACTCGCAGCGCTGACTGTATGACGTCGCATCGCATGAGTGACAATGCAAATAGTGTCTGTCGCCAGACAATGATAATAACCCTGATGGTGTAAAGATGGATGATTTAAGCTCTACAGAACAACATGTACAGTGTGTGTTTTTAAGAAGCTACAGTTATTTAACAGTCATATAGCAGCTATTTTAACAACCACACGAGCAGCTTTAGTCATTCACACCAGACAGAATGAGCTGCAGAGAAGAGAGAAAGAGGTGTCAATGCACTTAGAGATAACACAGGAAGAAATGTGGTGCAGCAGGTTAGACATGTCTGTGAGTTATGTTATCTGGGTTGTGGCACAGTTCAGGTGAGTCTCTGTGAATAACGTCTGGATGTATATGACTCACAGGTTAATGAAAGCTCTCTCTCTCTCTCTCTCTCTCGACTGAATCACTCAATATCTGCCCTAACCTTGGAAAAAAGAATAGAGGGAGCTGAACTTTTTGCTTAATTATCGGACCCAACTCATGCCATTTCTCTTGGATTTCTATTTACTTTTCTGCACAAACAGTCCTCTAAATTCATGTCCATTTGAAGTTCTTGAGAGTCCGGATGCGACTGAAAAACATGACTCAGTTCCCTCCAAAGAGCACACAACCAGCACACAACAAAACGTGGCACATATTTTACCCTCAGAAATAATGATTGAATTCAAAGTGCACGAAAAAAACTGCAGACCTGTACTTTCCAAAGAAAGCATTTACTACCTCAGAAAAAGAGCACATGTTCCCCAAACGAACACAGCTTAAAACTGAAACAGAGGTGCATGGAAAACCTTTTTATTACCACGGGTTTACAGACATGTCTCTGCTGATCGGGTATCGCCTGCGACACAGCCAATTAACGAGAGACACGCATCTCAAAGCAGTTTCACACCGTTCAGATGTTGTTCATGTTGTTCAACTGAAGCAAAACGGTGCACATTGTTTTGAGATTGAACGTTATCCATGTTGTTTTAACCCTTGTATTGTCCTCTCCGCTAAAGACATGTTTGCACATTTTTCTATTAAAAAAAAGCTTAGCTTCTGGCACTTTTTGTCGGATTTTTTAAAAGCTTTTTTTTGTATCTTTATTGCTTTTCTTGTAGTTTTTTGACTGATTATCACTTGTAATTTTTTTTAGACATTTTTAAACCTAATTTTGGAGTTTAAGAAGCAGAAATGTGCTATGAAATTAAATAAAACACCCAAAATTCAATGAAAGTAGTAACCGATTCTTTATTTTACTTTTTATAGATATAGCGTTTTATAGAACCATCCATGTTCATTGTAGGAAATTTGGTTGAAAGAAAGACAAATTTATGATCTAGACACTTTTCGAAAACGGGTCATGCACCATCAGGAAAACCAAATGCTGGGCCCTGTAGAAAGGCATTTTCTATGGGCCCGTCCCGCATCCACAGCTATTCATTCTAGCATCTTTTTGGGCCCTGGGTACTTGGTCCCCTTCGTCCCCCCAGCTCAACGCCCCTGAGCACCGTTTTGCTACGGTTTCCGGTTTGAAGGACATGTTTCCTTGGAACGGTGTAAAACGGTGTGCTTTCAGGCATGTTTTCTCTCATTTTGTCAGGTTTGGTAGTCGGTAGGTACATTATAATAAAGGACAGAAATGTGTTAGCCTGATTTAATCTGTGTTACCCAATAAGTAGCCATGTGTATGTAGACTTTTGGTAATACACAGGAGCACAGTAGGGTCTTCAACGCACCACCATCATGAGTCTAAATAAACTTTTTGTCTGGGCTGAACGCGCCTCTTGCCACCCATAGTCCGCTAATTTGCACAGATTTTCTATTCTGAAACACCGTTGAAAACTGTAAAAAAAAACGAACCCTCCTCCTTAACAGATATGTCTCAAGTCTCCTCATTCCACCTTGTGTCCTGAAATTCATGTTAAACTGTATAGACTTTATACGACAAATACAATGCGTACACATACACTTTTTTTTGTCCACAGCAACCCCGCCTCCTGTGATTGTGCACACACTACCAGCTGTAGACAGAAATTCTCCGGAAGAGAGATTTACGCAGCAACACATAAAGATGATGGTTTCCAGACCCTGTGCATTACTTTAACAGTGTGCTGGACATGGTCATTGTATATCTAGAGTAGAAAAGGGTAAAAGACAACACTAATAATAAGTAAATCCATGTGAAAATCAAAAGTCCTCATGGACTGGGAATAACTTAATCTTCTCCTGTGGATACACACAGATAAAAACCCAGCAAGGACGCTAAAAATATGCAGAAGACTTGTGGTGCAGTTTCCCAAGGCCAGAGAAAGGAAATAGACTGACAGTTTCTCCCTGACCTCTTTACTACCCCCCCACCGTAACCTCCTAACAACCCCCACGGGGGATCCTGTCTCTATGTGTAAAACAGACAGTCAAAAAAGCATCCTGGAAACTTTAGAGCCACGAAAACAAGGGGACATGAGGAAGTCCAATAAGCTTGTATGTAGAGGGCTCAGTCGGGAGATAATCTCGAGGCCACACAGACCCGGCGCCAAGACTATAGAGTCCGAAAGCTTGGCGGCGCAGCAGAGCAGCGTGGTCATTGTTGTCTTTGGAAAGTAAGCAGCTTCAGTCAGGCCAGTGGTGTGAAAGCCACCGCTCTTCTTGAGTGTCTGCTCCAGACCTTGTTGTTGACATACATGGCAGGTGCAGCTGCTCTTTACAACTGCATCAAGAACCCCCCTCCACACACACACACACACACACACACACACACACAGCTTGGATTTTACAAAACAGGCTTATATGGACAAAGACAAATCGAACATTTTAGATTAGTCAGGGTTATACTACTCTGAATCCACGGTGGGAGTACATTTCCGTCCGTGTGTCCGTGTCTCGCCCTAGCGAGCTACACGCTTAAAATGGCAAGTTTTGAAGCCATTTTGGATTGTGCGACAAGGCCGACCTGCTTGTTTTTTTTTGGGGAATGATTGTAAAAATTTACTAAGAATATGTTCCTCTCTAACTGGGACGTTTAAGGACACATTGGTAGGATTGATGTGGACAAAGTACACACAGAGACACACAGGTAAGAGATAATGACGTGTATGTGGCGTGTTCTTTTGGGTATAAATTTCCTTCTCGAGACTATTCTCAGAGCCACCGTCGCTGCGTCCGGAGCTTAGTGCCGCCCAAGACGACTGTGATTGGTTAAAGAAATGCAAACTACCCAGAGTGTTTTTCCCCCCCTCCTATCCCAGAATGTATCTGTAGTGTAGCCGGACTTTACTCCGCAGCGCTGTGGAGATAAAGGTCTGGCAATGTGAGACTAGGGTTATATGGACAAAGACAAATCTACCATTTTCTTTAATATCTCTGCAAAAAATCAGCGAGGCACTGCTGAGTTAACACAGGGCCCACAGAGATGAAAACAATGGCTGGATTCTTCTGGCTTGAAGATGGCTATGGGAAATGGCAGGGATGCCAGGGCTGATAAGAGACCGAGGGGCTCAAGTTACTTCCAGCTGTCTGCAGCCGTGCATGCCTCAGTGGAACGTATGGTTCACGCATAATGCAAACCATTTCATTTGCGTAATGCTCATGAAGAAAAAAAATCTGGAGGACAGATTGAATAAAGTCAACAGCCTCTCACTTGGGCAGGGTTTTACATCACAGCAAAGAATCCAATCCTCGGAGGAGCGCTGCTATGCGCCCTCAGCTGAGAAAACACACTGACTTTGCGAGCAAAATGT
Source organism: Etheostoma perlongum (assembly GCA_026937815.1). Lineage (NCBI taxonomy): Eukaryota > Metazoa > Chordata > Actinopteri > Perciformes > Percidae > Etheostoma > Etheostoma perlongum. Next base: position 3,023,365 of record CM049375.1, on the reverse strand, counting down.
TAACTGGATCAATAAAACCAGGCGATAGCAGAAAGCCTGAATGCTGCATCTGGTTAGAGTCTGGCTGAAGGTTTGTGGACAATTATGGCAGTCACAGAGCTGTGCATTGTAAATAGCGTCCATGAGGACTTGTTGGCATTGTTGGCTGTGCTTGTTTTTTTTCCTCGAACCATAAAAGTCAGATTTCCATATAGACACAGCAAAATAAAGACTATTTTTGTCTTCTTGTATTTAAAATGACGTGAAATTAAAGTTAATATCAAACCTGTAAAAGATTAATAGTACTTTTAATACAGGCTGTTTTTTGTGCTGTAGAGTAAATTACACTGAAAACCTAGCGCCACAATGCATTAGCATTAGCTCAATACCAGTGAGGGCCTCTTCCTGTCCATTTGGAAACTTGGAAAGTACATTTTCAAGATGCAGCACACTCCAAGAGGAGAGTGCTTTTGGCAGGCTTTGATGTCCTTAGAAATAATGCTCCTTAAAAGCATCCTCTGCAATACAGAAAAACATGAACATGTATTTCAGTCAAGAGGCGTGAGCAAGCACTTCTTAGCAACCATGTAAATACGCGCTGGAGGACTCAGACATCCTTGTTTGATAATGTTGCATCCTTTGCACGAGCAGCATTGATTAGCTTTTGCTAAAGGAAAAATAATCCATTCACTGATTCATGTTTAAGCCAGTCTTTAGTCTAAGCTAGTGATTCCCAACCGGGGGTACCAGGTTGTGGATCAGCTTAACTCATTTTTAAAAGAATTTATCAGCTACAACATCTGAACACGTGTATTTTGAACAGGTAGCTAAAAGTAATGAATGCATGTATGGTAGAAATAAATAGCTAAACCCTCATGTTGTCCTTGGGTCAAATTTGACGCGGTTTTATTTTTATCACAAAAAATGGGCCTTCGAAATAAGTGTTGAAAATGTCAACATTAAAAATATCAAATAACTTTGGAAAAAAACTAAAAAAGCAACCTCAACATTCAAAAAGTGACAAAAATGTCAGAAAAGGCGATAATAGTGTTTCTTAGTTGACGGGAAGACAACACAAGGGTTAACGTAATGACTAAACTGTTCAAACAGTTAGTTAAATCTACTGGCTAACATGGGGTGACCAGACGTCCCCGGATTTCCGGGGACAGTCCCCGATTTTGGTGACCTGTCCCCGGCTGGATCTGTCCCCGGAAATGTCCCCGGTTTTCACTGTGACCGACAGACCCGAAATTGGAATGAAAGAAAGAAAACTCTGACCAAAGAGCTCAGAGTTTTAGAAAGTCGCAAAATCCCTTATTTACATGGAGTCTGGTGGAGGCTCCTAGACAGCCAAATCACTGCTCAGGAGCTCAGAGATGTTTTAGAAAGTCGTGTTAAAATCACTGATTATTTACATGGAGTCTGGTGGAGATATGCTGCTCTATACACGCTAAAATCACTGATTATTTACATGGAGTCTGGTGGAGATATGCTGCTCTATACACGCTAAAATCACTGATTATTTACATGGAGTCTGGTGGAGATATGCTGCTCTATACACGCTAAAATCACTGATTATTTACATGGAGTCTGGTGGAGATATGCTGCTCTATACACGCTAAAATCACTGATTATTTACATGGAGTCTGGTGGAGATAAAATGCTGATTATTTACTCTATACACGCTAAAATCACTGATTATTTACATGGAGTCTGGTGGACTTTTATGTTTTAAAAAATGATCTTAATCTTTAACAGAAAGGTCGACCTCCTTAGAAATCCTTTCCATAATGTTATCAGACACTTAGAATATTAATCTGAGTCTGTCAGCAGCAAAACGAGCACTTTATGAACGTAAATACAAGCTGGACAATTCTCCCATTAACTTCCATTGTAGCTTGTTTCTCTGCTGCCGACTGCAGCGATCTCGTTTCATACTGCATCAATGTCAAAGGAAAATCTTTCCTCAATAGTTTATATTGTCTCCGATACTCAACGAGCTGTTGCAGAAACAAGCCTGAAGCTATAAAGCAAAAGCTGCCAGATAAATGAAATATTAGGACTTTTTATCTTGAAAAATTCCACTCTGAGGTGTAGTCTAGGTCTAGTGTCCGTCCCCGTTTTAAGTTTTACAAAAATAAAAACATGACGTGTTTTGCGCTTCTGAGCTGAACATGTCCCCGGATTTTGTCTGAGACATCTGGTCACCTTAGACTAACAGTGCAACTAGTTAGTTAACTCCCTCGATTGATGGGGTGATACATCTCAAGGGGTTTATCTAAATAATAAACACATTTTGAACATAAAAGTCATGAATAAATGTTAGAAATAAATGGCTAAAAGTATTGCATAAGGGGCTAAAAGTATATAGCTAAAATAGCTAACTACTAACTAAACTGTTTAAATAGTTAGCTAAAACTACTGACTAAATAGCTCAGATAGTTAGCTAAAACTACTGACAAACAAATAACAAATTCATGAATAAATGGTAGAAATAAATAGCTAAAAGTATCACATAAGTGCATATACCAGCTTAAACTACTGAAGAAACAGTTCTAAAAGTTAGCTAAATATTAATAGTGGATTAAAGAACTGGACATAAATGTGTTAACCTGTTTTAATCTGTTTCTGACTACATGTCACATTCAGATTTAATCATATTTTGTTCTGCAGATGCACATTTATCAACCCTTCAGGAAAAGAATACTACAAATGCAGCAAAATGCCAGAGCGAAGGAGAAAAGTCAACGAGTAAAGTCTTTTATTTTCTCTTCTCTGTGCACAGTTTAGTGTTTCAGTTACACCCTTTAGGCACTAAAAACTGTCATCTAATCATATCCTCACACAGTCTTAAATGCCATATACGCCCACACCAGCCTGGAATGGAGACCTTTCTGTGGATTAAAACGGATATGAGGTTATTTTTGTGAGATCCATGATTGCATGAGGCACTCCCATCCAGACTTAGTGTGATGACTGAGGAGGTGAGCTAATATGGCGCAGTGGTGATGCAAAAGACGTGTGCTAATCCATCTGCAGTGGATCCTGCCCTTTGGTTGAAAAGTTGTTGGTCTTTTAAATCAGTTGATCCCTCTGTGATGTCTGAAAGAAAGTTGGTACACACTTTATGTTCATATAATGAGGTCACATGGGGGGGGGATATCAGGATGTTTAAAAAATAAAAATATAGGCCTCCAGATATAATGGCTCATGGCACTAATGGATGATCCGCTAATGGCCTTTGTTATTATGATGGGAACAAAGCAGGAAGTAAGGTGACGAAGTTTAAGAGCACCAAATTTAACCCCTGTGTTGTCTTGCCATCAACCATTAAAAAAACCCGTTTTGGTCACTTTTTTAAACATTATTATGGCATTTTCAGACATTTTTGTCACTTTTTTAATGTTGTGGGTGCGTTTTTTGATGTTTTTGGTGTAACGCTCATTTCGACGGCCAATTTTTTGTGACGAAAACAACAACAATTAACTGAAAACGAGTCAAATTTGACCCAAGGACAACATGAAGGTTCAACAAATACGGATGCAGGTTGGGGTGGCGAATGGGTCAAATGAACAGGATTTGGGAGTTTTGAGTCACATTTGAAAATAGAAGTAAAATGTTACGTTTGTTACGTTCAAGACGTTGCCAAACGAGTATCAACAAAGCTAATTAAGACTCTCAGCTCCACACAACTCTCTCTGGATCTCTCAGTATGACTATGTCCAGGAGATTGTGGCGTCTTCTGAAGAGCCCATCATGTTTTTTTTAAATCCTCCGTGTCCTCCCTGGCTTGGGGAAGACCCAGGACTAGGTGGAGAGACGTCCAGCTGGGAGGAGGCCTCGGAGAAGAACCAGGACTAGGTGGAGGGACGTCCAGCTGGGAGGAGGCCTGGGGGAAGACCCAGGGGAAGGGACTAGGTGGAGGGACGTCCAGCTGGGAGGAGGCCTCGGGGAAGACCCAGGACTAGGTGGAGGGACGTCCTGCTGGGAGGAGGCCTCGGGGAAGACCCAGGACTAGGTGGAGGGACGTCAAGCTGGGAGGAGGCCTCGGGTAAGACCCAGGACCTGGAGGGATTATATCTTCAACCTGGCCTGAGCTGGGTAATGTGGCTCAGGAAAGGGAAGTTTGGGGTCCCCTGCTGGAGCTGCTCCCCCCGCACCCCGATACCTGATTAGCAGACAAAGATGGATGGATGGACTAATGTTAACTAGCATTAATCACCCTGTGTCTATGTTATCTCCTTACATATACCTACGCTCTCCGTCTCCTCTCTGGATAATTGACGCTACCTAGCAGAGTTTCAGGAGCAGGGCCACACCTCAGACAGACCTCTTTCGGTATTCACAGTACCCACCTTACCCTCGCCTCTCATGCGCTCCCGCATTCTGCACCTTTCCCTCCCACCCTCTTTCTGTTCCTCACCTTTCGAACCTCATACCGAAGCCTTCATACAACGTAGTCAACATCAACTGGTGACTGCAAGCAACTTTTCCTATTAAACTGTTTAAAACGTGTCTGGTTGATGGTGTGGTCCTTGAAAAGACGTGTTCAAAACGGCGACCGTTACGTTCTCTGGTTTAGATATGAGGCGATGCCTTGTCCCGCTAGGGACGCTAATTTAGGAAACACTCCTGTGGGTCTTCTTAGAGGGGAGAAACTACAGACCCGTATCGTCAAAAGATTTGGAGGATTAGTTGAGCACATATGTGATAGGTGATCTGAATTAGTTTTGACCAATTTTTTTTCCATCTCCCTAAATTCATGCGGTACAAAAAAAAAAAAAAATAAAGACATTGTGGAGGGCTCTTTGGATTAATGAAAGAACATGACTTGAGTACACTTCAAAGACAATCAAGTGAGAGCTAAATCTCCTGGAGTAAGATAGATGGAAGTAGCAGTCGCACACTGTGTGATCTGACATCTTCTCCGCACACTTTAACTCGTATCATTAGAGAGCTTGTCAGGGCGGTTGTGGCCCTGGCAAGACATGTTGGACACACTGCTGCAGATCAGAGGGAAGGGAAGACAAGGGAAATGCTTTAACGCCTCTGGAACAGTGAGGCGAAAACTTGACGAGGAGATGGGGAATTACTGCTGAATTAGGCATGGCTTTGATTGGGGAGTGAGTGACCGATGGCTGGCAAAACATGAAAGGATGACCTTGAATTCTCCAAAGCCAGGATGGATTGGCACACAGCATCCCCCTCTCTCTCTCTCTCTCTCTCTCTCTCTCTCTCTCCTCCCTCTGTGTCTTAAACACATGTGCATAGAATATAATTAATCTTTATTGTCATTGTTTTCAACAATGAAACACAGTTTAGCAGCTCTCAGTGTGACAGTTAAATCACTGACAACCAGAAATATAAAAACAATTAAATAGTAGCCTACAACGTAAAATAACAACAAATTAAGTGAGTAAAATATACCTATCAAGATAAATAAACACGATGAGGTAGCATTGTACGCGGCCCACTGTTTAATAATAATAATAATAGAAAGGAGCACATGTGCAAAGATGAATCGAATGTCAACCAATAAATTCACCGCGCACATCTAATTTGACAATCCATGAATCGGTTTCTGGCATTTTAGAGAGCAAACAAATCGATTAATGGAGAAAATAATCAACATTTAAAATAAACGTTGGTTGCAGCCCTGATATCCCTGCACTGTTCACGTTTTAACTTGATCATCATTACACACAGTCTACAACAGTATCTCACCTTGTCATGGTCATTGCATCTCTGTGAGTGATTTTTATTTTTTATTTTATTTTTATTCTTAGGTATGTGGGATATGTGTGTGATATGTGTGTGATATATGTGTGTATATATGTGTGTATATGTGTATATATATGTATTTATATGTGTGTATTTATGTGTGTGTATGTGTGTATATATGTGTGTATATGTGTTATATATGTGTGTGATATACTGTATGTGTGATATATGTGTGATACACAGTGTGTGTGTATATGTGTGTATATATGTTTGTTGTGTTACAGTTGTCTTGCTACTAGATGCCTAAAATTTCCTTTGGGATGAATAAATTATCTATCTATCTATCTATCTATCTATCTATCTATCTATCTATCATCTATCTATCTATCTATATATCTATCTATCTATCTATCGCTCTATCTATCCACACATTATTGTAGCCTAACTGTGAAAATATAAGTCAGGACACTTTTAAAGAACAATAAAAATGACAATGAATAAATAAAATAAAATGAACACTTTTTGGGCTAAAAAGAAAACTAAAAAAAAGATAAAATGACAATATCAAATAAAAGCAAGTCTATAAGGAGGCACTGATTCAGCAAGCCTTGTCTCCGATATCAACACACAGGAGAGCTCCAGCTCTGCTTTTCTGCCCTCTCTTTAGTGAGCGAGAGGGGGTAGGGATGAACACACCGTCACGTACAACAAGCCAGAGTTGAGAGAGCAACTTCAAAGTAAGGCAGATGCAGGGACAGCACCCGCTGAATACATTTTCTGGCCACCAGTCGATCTGCCTCCGGGCTAAGATTGTGGCTGCTGTTTGCCTCTCTCATGACCCCTCATCAACTCCCAGTTAAAAGCAACCCCGCTCCAAAAAAAGGTATGAGAGAATGGAGCGATACCTAAGTACGTTTAAAGGACCCAAAACCCCCTCTCACGTGTTGCAGGGTATGAAGAAATTATTTCCCATCAAATACTCCATTGTCATTTGCTTTTGATGAATAAATCAGCGTGGGTGAGGGGGTTTCATACCAACAACCAACACAGAACAGACACCTGGAATTTATCATTCAGTAAATATGTAATAATGATGTCTTTGGAGGCGCCTGGGTAGCTCACCTGGTAGAGTGCACGCACATTTACAGAGTTTAAGGCCGTTTTACAGTCGCCACCTGAGACAGTTAAAGAAATGGACCAACAGGTCCCGTTGCTCTGGACCGAGACCAGTGAAGTCTATTAGGAGCTCTTTCCCGGTGATGCTGAGCGTTACTGCGCAGCCTCCAACTGAGCTGGAAGACGTAGATGTGATGTGAGCAACCTGTCTGAAAGCTGTAAGTCTTCTGGTAGCTGTGCAAGAGAAATCTCAATCATCTGAAAGCGTAAGTCTTCTGGTAGCTGTGCAAGAGAAATCTCAATCATTCCCAATCAGCGGAGACGGAGAGGTAGGTATATGTTAGGAGATAACATAGACACAGGCTAATTACTGCTAACTAACATGCTAGTTAACATTAACATAGGCACAGGCTAATTACTGCTAACTAACATGCTAGTTATCATTAACACAGGTACAGGCTAATTACTGCTAACTAACATGCTAGCTAACATTAACATAGGCACAGGCTAATTACTGCTAACTAACATGCTAGTTATCATTAACACAGGTACAGGCTAATTACTGCTAACTAACATGCTAGCTAACATTAACATAGGCACAGGCTAATTACTGCTAACTAACATGCTAGTTAACATTAACATAGGCACAGGCTAATTACTGCTAACTAGCATGCTAGTTAACATTAACATAGGCACAGGCTAATTACTGCTAACTAGCATGCTAGTTAACATTAGTAATGAAACCTAAACAGCTGATGGAAGTCCAAACTGTCTGCGAGCTTTTCCTGACAATACGGTGATATGTCGAAGCTACGGTAAGTTGCGTGGTTATGACACAATCGTTAGCCTATTTTTATAAAAACTTCTGCTATGGAGCCATAACGTGAAGTTTAAGGTAACGGAGCCTTTTTATACATTGTCGTGTTTCTTTAGAAATACACAACAGATAAATAGAGTCTTTAAACGCATCAGATGTAGAGTTATTCACTGTCAAAGTGACGTAAAAATAAATGGCAGTCAATGGGATGCTAACAGCAGGTGATGGCTTATTATTAGCATCGAAATGGCACCATGGGAGCTACGCTTAGAGAGGAGTGGCTGACCCCGTTGGGCGTCACAGCCGAGCTGGTGTGCACCAATGTGACGTCAAAATGACGTAGATCTTGCTTTATTTTTAAAATAAATTATTTTAAAGCTAAAAGCAAACAATTAACATGCTTTATTTTAACGCCCGCAACCATTTTGTAACGTATAAAGGCATCCTTTTGTTTTGTTTTTCTTTCTCACTTTGAAATTTAACATTTCCGACTTACTGGATTTAAATATATATATGTATTATCACAGAAGTGTTATATTTCACTGCACTGCTACAGCTTACTGTGAACAACAGTGTACTCACTGCATGCCAATGGGGCTTAGTAGCATACTTAGGAAACTTGTGCATGTGTGAGAAGTGTCAGTATTTAAGTCAAGACATTGTTATTTATAGCGTATGGCATGTTTAAAACCACAGAAGTTGACCTAAAGGTCTTTGCAGTCGAGGCAGATGGTTTAAGTTCTGCCTTTAAATAGATAAACCACACAAAGACAAAAGCAACAATACAAAATGTAAACTGACATGATAAAAGCAAACTCAAGTAAAGAAATAGGAAATTAGGAGAGAAGGAAATAAAATCAACAATAGACAGAAAGCTGTATAGAGAGAAGAAGTCCCTCCCCATGAGGTGAACCCAATGGGACATAAAACAATATGACCAGGGAAGACAAATTAGATCGTTGGAATTGAGCCATGAATTACACATATGATGTTTGTTGATTTAACCGATAATTTTGGTATAAACAACGTTTCAGTTTAGCGTAGTACCACTCAGTTTTGTGTCAAAACCGCTCAGTGAACTACATCTCTTGTCTAGCACAATATACATCAACCCGAACTCGTAAAACATGGACGCTTGGGCAGTGGCAGTCAGCGTCAGCTACGACCTAAAAGGCACCCTTCTTAGCCCAAAGAGCGACTATGGAAGGGTGACCAGACATCCCCGGTTTCCGGGGACAGTCCCCGATTTTGGTGAGCTGTCCCCGGCTGGATCCGTCCCCGGAAATGTCCCCGGTTTTCACTGTGACTGACAGACCCGAAATTGGAATGAAAGAAAGAAAACTCTGACCAAACGGAGCCGATCGAGCAGCGCTGCTCAGAGCTCAGAGATGTTTTAGAAAGCCGTATTTTACCATGCTAAAATCACTGATTATTTACATGGAGTCTGGTGGAGATATTCTGCTCTATACACGCTAAAATCACTGATTATTTACATGGAGTCTGGTGGAGATATGCTGCTCTATACACGCTAAAATCACTGATTATTTACATGGAGTCTGGTGGAGATATGTTGCTCTATACACGCTAAAATCACTGATTATTTACATGGAGTCTGGTGGAGATATGCTGCTCTATACATGCTAAAATCACAGATTATTTACATGGAGTCTGGTGGAGATATGCTGCTCTATACATGCTAAAATCACTGATTATTTACATGGAGTCTGGTGGAGATATGCTGCTCTATACATGCTAAAATCACAGATTATTTACATGGAGTCTGGTGGACTTTTATGTTTTAAAAAATGATCTTAATCTTTAACAGAAAGGTCAGCCTCCTTAGAAATCCTTTCCATAATGTTATCAGACACTTAGAATATTAATCTGAGTCTGTCAGCAGCAAAACGAGCACTTTATGAACGTAAATACAAGCTGGACAATTCTCCCATTAACTTCCATTGTAGCTTGTTTCTCTGCTGCCGACTGCAGCGATCTCGTTTCATACTGCATCAATGTCAAAGGAACATCTTTCCTCAATAGTTTATATTGTATCTGATACTCAGCTCTAGGTCTAGTGTCCCCGTTTTAAGTTTTCCAAATTTAAAAACATGACGTGTTTTGGAGGTATTTACGCTTCTGAGCTGAAAATGTCCCCGGATTTTGTCTGAGACATCTGGTCACCTTACCATGGTAGCGAGTAGTAGGGTTCCTAAACCCAACCGTCCCATTCATGTCCCGCATGTCATGTAAACGAACCTTTTATAAGCCCACCCACAACCTTTTCCTTAACTTAAGTGCGTCAAAAGTGATGCCATAGTTCCAACAAAGTGCGTTTAGATGTGACGCCAAAGACGACTTTTAACGCCAAAGGCACCTGACTGTGTTTTACGCGACGGGAGTAAGAAAATGTCGATATACTACGTCACCTTGCCAGCTGCTTGTTCCCCTATCTCGGGGAACAAGGGTTAAATACGTAACCCGAGACGTTTTGCTAGCTAGCTAGCTAGCTTAACTAGCTGTTCCACAACACAGGTAAAGTTATCTTACCTGATGTGTTTTACCCAGAGTCTTTATATCAGCCGGGAAGCGAAAGAACTGCCAAGACCCGTTGCTTTTTTAAGTAACATTACAGCACGGTACCAAACACAGAAGCATTGTAGACAAGCGAGACCGAGTTGTCACTTTTATGCAACTTTGGGCTGAGTAGTCTTCCTAGTTTTTTACATATTTTCACAGTCTTTTCAGTCTTATACTTATACAGATTTCCAAAAAACTGCAACTCACTCGACTTGCAAAGTTACCTTTTAGATTGATGAACATCACACATGTAATTCATGGCTTAATTCAAACAGGTTCAAAAAATAATTTGTCTTTCCCCGTTCACTACCGTGCATATTTCTTCTGAAATAATGTCCCATGATGCTCTACCGGAGGGGGAGGGTCGTCACCTTTCGACAGGCAAGGAGGGGGCATGACAGAAGCCAGGCAACCTCAAACGGCACTAAAAGCGAGTGAAAAAAGGGTAGATCTTTAAATTTGATTTAACATTTGAAATTTTGGAGCGTGACTAAATGTTGGGCCGGGAAAAAGCACAGTTTTAGAGATGTTCCTGTTCAGCAACTGCTTATGCATGTCAATATTATTTTTCTCTGTGTTGATGTGTTTTAATATTTTATTTCTTTATTAATCTTTCATAAGGCTATGGTGCAAGAGCACTGCATAATTGTAATTACACCTGCGGGACACGGTACATTACTTGTCTGACACTTGATGCGCTAAGGAAAAAAAAAATCTGAATTTTTCTGTTTTTGTACAGGAAACTGTACTGTAGCTCAGTGTCAAACTAAAGGGTTGCATCACAAATGTCTGTGAATCATTGGGAGAATGAATTCTCTGCATACTGTATTCCAGAAAGAAAAACAATGCTAGTAGCCTTTAGGGCAAATATTCACCTGTGTGCGCATGCAAGTGCAAACATGAGTATCTCCGTGTACAATAAACCCACAACCACCTCGTATGCAATTCAGATAAGATGCGGTCTGCAACTACAGTATGTTGCTTTTGAACTGAATACAAATACCACACTGACATACACACACACACACACTAACATCCAGGAGGAGTGTGGATCTAATGAGGCCCTTGGAGACTCTGCTGAATTGTCAGTCAACCCTCAGCTTGCTGACACGCAGTCGACAACATCAATGACTTCTTTTTCTCAAATGGGGGAAGCCTGTCGGATTGCATCAGAAGCGAAGAGAAGTCTGAGGTCCATTGGACTCATGACTGAGACAGGTGAAGATAGGACGAGGTAAGACAATGTTCCAAAAAGAGCTTCAGGGACACAGGAGAATAGTACCTAACTTTTGTGTTACACCCATAGACTGTAAAAATAATGGATGAAGCTTCCGGCCCTTAAACGCAGAGCTCCTTAAAACTGCATTCTATCTTATTTTGTGTATTAAAACACAGAAATAAGTCTGTTTCTATAGAAGACTATGAGAAAATGTCAAACGCTAGTTTCAAGTCTTCTTCAACACAGCATGATGTTCATTGACGACATGATAAAGTAGGGGATGCTTTAGGAACTGTCGATCAGGACAGAGGCTTAGCAATGCTAACCATGCTAACACTGTGGACATTGTTATAGACTTCAACTTGTATTTGAGTGCTCTCTGTGTTTTCATCTTCACCTTTGACCCTCTCATTGTGTGCACTTCATCAAAGTTAACTGGAATGTTTTGGTCGTCTGAAAATGTCTTGTTCAGCGTTATGCCAACCAAGCTAGCTAGCTAGATACTACTAGTGTTAGCTGGGTATTTTTGCAGCAATTTGCAGATTTTCTGTTCTGGCGTCCATGCAGATGATGGCACCAGCACCCGGAGGACCGCCGGTAAATCAGCAACTTTCCCTCTTTAGCATTTAGCTTAGCACAGCACCATGAAACCATAAGCAACACTAGCTCTCTCATCCTCCCCAGCTCTAGCCTGGACGCCAGCCGAACTTAGATCTGTTGCTCTGATTGGTTGTTGGTCTATCCGTTGTCTATCCGTTGCTCTAATTGGTTGTAGGTCTTTCCAATGCTCTGATTGGTTGTAGGTCTATCCGTTGTCTATCCATTGCTCTAATTGGTTGTAGGTCTTTCCAATGCTCTGATTGGTTGTAGGTCTATCCGTTGTCTTTCCATTGCTCTGAATGGTTGTAGGTCTTTCCAATTGAGTGCAGAGGTACAACAGTGTCAGGCTACCCCAGCTCCACCCTCTTGTCAAAAATAATCACGTAAGGTGACATAAAAACCGAAGATGGTGACGCTCGTATCTCCAAACTCAAGGCTTCAAAAAGGCAGTCCACAAATCAGTCACGGATGCTACGTCTGTTATTTCCCAGCCTGTGGCTACACCCAGCTCTGGTGTTAATGTTTAATGCTTGGTGAGAAAACATTTATTTTTCAAAACACATCTCCAAGTCATGGTTGTGATTTATGTGCAGGTTACTCGACAGGAACAAACAAACAAAGAAAAAAGGTGGTAACCACATCCCTTCTTCCAAGACTGCTTGCAACATGGCCTCCAATCCTGTTCCTCAAATCAACAATGGGGCCATGTATTTTAGTCTAGAGAGAGAGAGAGAGAAAGAGAGAGAAAGAGAGAGCTTCTGTGACAAGAAAAAGACATCCAGTGGAATAAAACCACCATGAACACAGTCATCTGTGTATTCCTGCACTGACCATCTGCACTGTGCTGATCTCTGTACATAGACACACTGTACAGATACCTCGGAAATGTGACGTTACGTTATTTCTATGTATTTTAATCTTAAAATATCTTTACTTATCTGTATATCACAGAGCCGCTAAAAGGACATGGGTTTATTTTTCCTCTTGTGAGCACGCAACAATATCTCGTTCTCACAAGAAACCAATCCAGGGCTAGCAAAATTATGCTAACGCTATATGGCTAAAGACAAGTAAATAGCTCACATTCACAGCATGAATTTTTTTAACAGCTACCTTTAAGCTACATTCCTTTTAAGTTTGTTGAGTTTGGGTTAGCTCAGTTGGTAGAGCAGGGGCACACATATATATGTCTACTCCTCGACGCCGCATGTTGGACTCCGACATGTTGCCTAAAGGCCTAAAATGCCCAAAAAGTAATCTTAACCCTCGTGTTGTCCTTGGGTCAAATTTGACCCTTTTTCAGTTTTTTTATCACAAAAAATGGGCCTTCTAACTAAGTGCTGAAATGTCAACATTAAGAAATATCAAATAACTTTAGAAAAAAACATCAAAAAAAGCACCCACAACATTGAAAAAGTGACAAAGATGTCGGAGAAAGCGATAATTGTGTTTCATGGTTGACGAGACGACAACACAAGGGTTAAAAAATATTTTTTTTGTTGATGACACTGTCAGGTGCCCTTTGTTGTGCTTTCAGGAAGATGAATACCTCCTCCGCTGCAGCCGTTCTGACTGGTACTCAGATTGGTTTCTCCTGAGCATGAGAGAGAGAGACAGAGAGAGAGAGACAGAGAGAGAGAGAGAGAGAGAGAGAAGGCCTGGATGTTCAGAGGCTTGTTGCCTCCCTCTGTCATGCCTACAGTTGTGTCATAACGGGCCCGTGTTTATCCCAGGTGTTAGAGAGCTTTGTCTTTCCCAGGGTATTGTTTCGGGACACGCAGACGTGCAATTTACACGGCAGTGTGTAATTAGGACTTTCTCACTTAATCCTGGTCTGTCATTTTCACACACATGGAGGCGGTGTGGTCTCCTATCCTGACAATAAACGAGATATCAGCTCGGCATCACATGATACACTGCTGCTAACGTTTACTTAAAGCTCCTACATCATGCACATTTTTAGCTTCATTCCCATATTTTGGATTTTTACTGAACATTTTAGCATGCTTTGAATACACCTGTATTCACCCTCTTTCTGAAGGTCTTCCGCAATGAATGTAACGGTGCTGTATAGACACTTTTTACCTACACATGGTATAGTTGTGACATCACAACCATACAGAAGCATAGACAGTTAAAGAAATGGACCAACAGGTCCCGTTGCTCTGGACGGAGACCAGTGAAGTCTACTAGAAGCTCTTTAGGAAGTGAAGTCTACTAGGAGCTCTTTCCCGGTGATGCTGAGCGTTACTGCGCAGCCTCCAACTGAGCTGGAAGACGTAGATGTGATGTGAGCAACCTGTCTGAAAGCTGTAAGTCTTCTGGTAGCTGTGCAAGAGAAATCTCAATCATCTGAAAGCTGTAAGTCTTCTGGTAGCTGTGCAAGAGAAATCTCAATTATTCCCAATCAGCAGAGACGGAGAGGTAGGTATATGTTAGGAGATAACATAGACACAGGCTAATTACTGCTAACTAACATGCTAGTTAACATTAACATAGGCACAGGCTAATTACTGCTAACTAACATGCTAGTTAACATTTACATAGGCTCAGGCTAATTACTGCTAACTAACATGCTAGTTAACATTAACATAGGCACAAGCTAATTACTGCTAACTAACATGCTAGTTAACATTAACATAGGCTCAGGCTAATTACTGCTAACTAACATGCTAGTTAACATTAACATAGGCTCAGGCTAATTACTGCTAACTAACATGCTAGTTAACATTAGTCCATCCATCCATCCATCTTATCTGCTTATCCGGTATCGGATCGCAGGGAGGGAAGCTTCAGGGGACACCAAACTTCCCTTTCCCGAGCCACATCAACCAGCTCCGACTGGGGGATCCCGAGGCGTTCCCAGGCCACGTTGGAGATATAATCCCTCCACTTAGTCCTGGGTCTTCCCCGAGGCCTCCTCGCAGCTGGAAGTCCCTCAACCTAGTCCTGGGTCTTCCCCGGGGTCTCCTCCCAGCTGGAAGTCCCTCCACCTAGTCCTGGTCTTCCCCGAGGCCTCCTCTGAGCTGGACGTGCCTGGTCCTCCCTAGTGACCCCCCAGGAGACATCCTTACCAGATGCCCGAACCACCTCAACTGGCTCCTTTCGACGTGAAGGAGCAGCGGCTCTACTCCGAGCTCCTCTCGGACGACTGAGCTTCTCACCCTATCTCTAAGGGAGACGCCAGCCCCCCTGCTGAGGAAACCCATTTCGGCCGCTTGGACCCTGGATCTGGTTCTTTCAGTCATGACCCAGCCTTCATGACCATAGGTGAGGGAAGGAACCAAAACTGACCGGTAGAGCAAGAGCTATCCCTTCTGGCTCAGCTCCCTTTTCGTCACATTAAATCTAAACAGCTAATGGAAGTCGAAACTGTTTGTGAGCTTCTCCTGACAATACGGTAATTTGTCGACTTTTTCGCTAGCCTATTTTTACAACAACAGACAAATATAGTCTTTAAATGCTTCAGATGTAAAGATATTTGCTGTCAAAGTGACGTAAAAATGAATGGGAGTCAATGGTTGGCTAATGGCGGATGATGGCTTGTTAGCATCAAAATGGCGCCTCAGGATCTACGCTTCATGCAGGCTGGCTTACCCCCTGGTACAGAAGTCCTAAAGTTCTCTGTGGATTGAGTATTTACAGTGTATATGGGAATGGAACTGAATTATTTTTTTTATTTATAGATAAGTGGTTTGGTCTCTAAAATGTCAGAAAATGGTAAAAATGTGGATCAGTGTTTCCTTAAGTCCTCAAATGTCTCGATTTGTCCACAACTCAAAGGTATTCAGCTTACAGCCACAGAGAGAAGAAACTAGAACATATTCACATTCTACTTTACTAACAATAAACAATAATGAAAATTGTAATTTCCTCACTGGGGATCAATAAACAGTATAAATTAAATTAAAAAATTCAATTCACGCTGAAATCAAAATCTAGCATTAATCTTTTCATTAAAAAATGACAACACGATTAACCGATTATCGAAATAGTTGGCGATTCATTTAACTAATTGATTAATCATTAATATTTGCAACCTCAAGCTTTAAAATCAAAAGCTTACATAGAAATGTCACTTTTTTTTTTTTACACAACATGGAACATATAAAACTAGATTGTTTTCTAAGTCACATCTGCTGACTTCTCCCATTAATTTTGGATATACTCCGCAATAATATAGAACTATGACTCATTTTGAATACATAAAAATGCCATTCATCTGTATCTCTATTTACACCATGTGCAATCCTCCACTTTTCTGTGCTAATGGCCTTATTTCCCTGCGTGGTGGGGTGGCTGGAGGCTGAAGAACAGCTGATCTACATGGCGCTGAATGGAGTGTCGGTTTTCAGTGCTAACTCCTCCCCTACGGACGGGGCTGCGCTTTTTCTTCCACTTGAACAACCAAGTAGTTTTTCAGGGCGCATTCCCCGGCAGCAATGTGGAGGGAAAGGGCGACTACATCCAGCTGAACATTTGATTTTTTATACGTTTGCATCCTTTTTTTTTTTCCTATTTTGTAAACTTTAGCGGTTCTTTTTTTTTTTTTGGAGGGTAAAGCAAGCGAGTGCCTGATCCTCTCGTGTTAATTTAATTTTTCTTTGCTTTTTTATATACAAAACCAGACATTGTTTTCTCACACATGGATATTAGGAGATGAAATCGGACGTGCATCTTCTTTCGCTTGAGTAACCCCTCTTGGACTGTGTCGTTTATGTGGTCCCCGCGGGCTCCGTAGGAGGAGGAGAGAGAGAGTCCTATTCCTCGGAAGCACAACCAGGAGAGACACGCAGGGGCCACAAGTTGTCCACAGGCTGCGAAAGGAGACCAAACTTTGCCAAGTTGCTGCGCATCCGGCCGCAGACGCCAAAACACTTATCGATATTTTTTCGATCTCCGTCTCGACTTTTAACCGTGTGGATTATCATCGCGAGGTTCGCCATGGACTACTGGAGCCCGTTCAGAGGATGAAGAGGGTCTTTTAAAAAAAACATACAAAAAAAACACAAAAAATCGACACTTTCTTGTAGTTATAGTTCACTACGGAAGGGACACTGATCTGATAAAAAAAGTAATTTGTTATTGCGGTTGTTTCCTCCTTCCATCTTTTGATATCTAACGTTATCCTGCAAACATGCCACAGTTGAACGGAGGCGGTGGGGATGATTTGGGGGCCAATGATGAGATGATCTCGTTTAAAGACGAAGGGGAGCCGGAGGAAAAGATATCCGAGAATGTGTCAGCGGAAAGGGACTTGGATGATGTGAAATCTTCCTTAGTGAACGAGTCGGAAAACAACAGCAGCTCCTCGGACTCAGAGGTAAGCACACTGCCGAAAGGCTCGACGTGGAGACTAATACGGTTCAGAAAAAGTAAAACAACCATAGGGGCACTTTTTCCACTTTAATTTTTCATTTGTTCTTTATAATGCACGTTTTCTATAGGCTACTGTGAGCCTATAGTTTGCCTGACTTCTGCGCTATTTAGCATTTAGTATGTGTGTGCTACATTGTATACATTAGGCTATCTTTTACATGCTAACGTCACTTGTTGTGCATAGCCTACATGTTGCACCATGGGTCGGATAGAGATATATTTGGACTCATTTATATGCACAAACATATAGGGGAATTGGCAATAACGTTGACTTGTCTTGCTTTAATGCTGTTGGAAGTTTGACTAGTTTCTTCCCCTCCTGTGTGTACATGTCTCCCCCTGTCAGCAAGCAGAGAGGCGCCCTCAAACCAGACCCGACTTAGAAAGTTATGAGAAAGCAAGGGACTACTTCAGTGAAGGTAAAAAAAAACCCAACAACAACCACCCACAAACACCCGGTACTTTGTGTGTTTTAGCTAGCATTTATGTGTCTATCAAAGCCTGACTTTTCCTCTCTCTCTCGCTCCCTTTCTCCCTCCTCCTGCAGCTCTGAGGAGGCAGCAAGATGGTGGCTTTTTTTAAGAGTCCTCACTATCCTGGCTACCCGTTTCTCATGATCCCAGACCTCAGCAACCCATACATATCCAACGGGTCACTGTCTCCGAGTGCAAGAGCAGTAAGTGTCCCCCCTGTCGTCGACATGTTTCTCTTCTTCTTCACTACGTTTCAGTCTCTTTCACTCCGTGAAAAACTTTGTCTGGCCGTGCGTTAAAGTTCCCCGTGCACTGCCAGACCGCCATATTCCCTCCGAGTGGCCTCTCAAGGAGTACTAACTACTTCTTTGTTCTTTTTTTGGGGATATAAATGTCTCCCTGGCTGCCACCACCCCCTCCCCTTCGACAAGCCTCGCATTTGACAACATCTCATTCGGCTCAAAGTTCAGACACATTAGCCTTTCTTTGTCATTTTTGAAGGATTTATGGCATTTTTTTGTCGACAATACCCTCATACACATGCTGCATATTGATTGCATAGACCACAGCCCATACAATCAATATGCATATTGTATAGGTCACAGCTGTAATCTATTAGTTGTCAACTATTGAATTAATCACTAACTATTTTGATAATCAAATCCATTAGGTTGAGTCTTTTTTTTTAATGAAAAAAGTAAAATATTCTCTGATTGCAGTTTGATAAATGTGAATATCTTGTAGTTTCTTCTCTCCTCTGTGAAAGTAAATTGAATATCTTTGAGTTGGGGACAAAATGAGACATTTCAGGACGTCGTCTTGGGCTTTTTGGGAAAAACACTGATCATTTCTTCCATTTTCGGACATCTTACTCAGCAATCAATCCAGAAAATAATCAACAGATTTATCAACAGTGAAAATAAACGCTAGTTGCAGCCCTATACGTCACTGTGAGGTTCCTATATGGACTTAAATTTTGCACTGTAGAGGCTAGTATTCTTCTAAGATACATTTTAGATTTTGCAAGATATTTTAAAGTTGGCCGCTACATTGCTTTCCATTCAGTACTTGTGTTTGTAATGAAGGCTTTTCTTTAGCAAGCAGGATAGTAACTAGCAGCTCTTTAAAACCCTGCAGGCTGTTTGTGCACATTCTGTGCAGAAAATTGAAAAAAAAAACAGCAACCAAGCTGTCCCTGAAGTCATCGCCTACAGTAACAACAACCTAATATCTCGCTCTGACACACGCAGGAGGCATTTCACTGCAGTGTCCGTGACAACTGTTGTTCAGAGACTTTTAAGAAGTCTAGATAAGGTTGACAGTCTTAAGTGAGTGTTGTTGATGTAGTTTTTTGCAAAGGTTCAACCGACTTGTGGCGTTGCGCCAGCTGTCAGCTATAAATGCTGCGTTGGTTTCTGCAGTTGAATCCATACATATCGCTTATTAAACATAACCTAACAACCGGTTAATAACAATAGTTGGCAATGCTGCAAACATGAGGCACGTCAGACAATTCATGATTTAAAAAAAAAAAAAAAATCTTAAGGTTGTGAAAAATACTAGGGCTGCAACTAATGATTATTTTTTATTATTAATTAATTTTTTGGTCTATGAAATGTCAGAAAAAAAGGAAAAAATGTCCATCCCAGGTTCTCCAACTCCACGTTGATGTCTTCAAATGTCTTGCGTTGTCCAAAAACCCAACGCTATTCATTTTAATATGATATATAAAACAGAAAACAGAGCTGAAAATCTCCATATTTATGAGACTGAAACAACATTTTTTGTGTGGAAAAATGACTTTAACGATGAATCGATTATCAAACTAGCTGTCGATTTATTTTTCGGTCGATTGACTAATCGTTGCAGCTCTATAAGAAAGTTCATGTTAAAAAAATAAAAAATAAATCTCAATGTGTGTGATTTTAAGCTATTTAACCAATGGGAATATTTGGAATGCTAACCTACTAAATACAATTGAACTATGCAAACTTCCTTGAAATAATCCCTGCTGGAGAGCTGTGTTCTTTGGAGCTCGTCCATCCCCCAATCCATGTCACACATCCACCCCATACCCCCCAAAAAAAAGTACTTTCGTTAATGCCTGGCAGGCATCTGACTGAAAAGACGCCCCCTTGCCCTCCCTTCTTTTCTGTCTCCTTTTCACTGTTCCTGGCCCACTCCCTTTGCCTCCCTCTCTTTACCTTCCATTCAATTAGAAAGGCGTTAGTTGACCATTGTTATTCTGAGCAGTCTTGATGGCTTCATTGGAGGTCTCCGTTGGGGCTCATTAACTAAATGGCTACTCTGGTGATACATAGATTGTCTATCTTGTTTTTGCTTTTGGGCCGACAGAGTTTGGCAGGAATGTTGTCAGAGGTTTTAACACGAAGGAATGCAAAGACATTGTCATATGTTGTGCTTTTTTTCTGAAAGATTTTAGCAGGAAAAAAATGGTTGAAAAAAGTAAAAATGTCTGTGGTGTCAGCGTGTTAAATGTGAATATGTTCTAGTTTATTCTCTCCTCTGGGACTGTAAACTGAATATCTTTGAGTTGTGGACAAAATGAGACATTTGAGGACGTCATATTGGGCTTTTTGGGAAACACTGATCCACATTTTCTGACATTTTAGAGACCGAACACCTAATCTATTAATCAACTATGAAAATAATCGTTAGTCTCAGACCTAGTTTTTTGGTATAATCGAGGAACAAACCTAACACTGAAGAAATTGACTGAATTTTGAGCAGCCTGCTATCTCGTCTGTGCTTTATGTTTTGTGTCTCTGGTATGAAAGCCTCTCACTCTTCCTTGTGTTTTTATGCAGCATAGTAACCCTGTTGTTCTTGTTACTTGAGGCAAAGTAGCAAATAATTGGAAAGGACTTAAAATTCAGAGGTATAAGCCCCCATATGAGGAAAAAGAAAAGAATGAGGTCAATGGGACAGAGGGAGCTGACTGTGTCAATCATCAGCGTTGCAGAAAACATGCAGGCAGACAATGGCCGGCTTACTCAGCAGACGTCTTAAAGTCCTCCATATTGCTCATGGCTCTTACTGCCAACGCAGTGAGTTTGATTGATTGATTGATGAGAGCGTCGACTTAGCGCCTCTTAAGGGTCGCATTCGGGGATAGGGGGGGTGAGGGGGTGTGTGTGGGTGTTTACATACAGTCAGGTGATATTTACCAGCCGCTCACACCCATGTCTGGCCAGCAAAGTTAGTTCAACTAACTCTACATTGATCATGCATCTCTGGTCTGTGGAATACGCTGATTGGCTCTTAGGCTCCAACTAGACATGGGGCCGGTTCAAGGGCTGTGGTCTGGCTTTGCCGGGCCAGGAGGGTCTGGCTAGTCCACACCGCGTTCTGGCATGGGAGGAATAAAGTGCTCTGGTTTGTTGACATTTCTTTAAACCAGTCACACTCGTCATTGGCGGCGCTAAGCTCCGCACGGAGCCGCTGGGAAGTCATGCAACAGAGGGGTGTGTATTATGCACTTTGTATTTTTCTTTAAAAAAAATTTAAATTAAGGCATAAATTTCCAAAAGATGTTTTTTATTCCTTATTTTTTAATCAACTTTAGCATGGGTGTGTAAACTTTCTCAAGCCACTCTGTGTGTGTGTGTGTGTGTGTGTGTGTGTGTGTTTGTGTGTGTGTGTGTGTGTTCTGCAGCATTTCTCAGATTGGACAGATAGTCTAGCTAGCTGTCTGGATTTACCCTGCAGAGATCTGAGGACCAGGTAACCATAGTCCTCAGATTGGACAGATAGTCTAGCTTGCTGTCTGGATTTACCCTGCAGAGATCTGAGGACCAGGTAACCATAGTCCTCAGATTGGACAGATAGTCTAGCTAGCTGTCTGGATTTACCCTGCAGAGACCTGAGGACCAGGTAACCATAGTCCTCAGATTGGACAGATAGTCTAGCTAGCTGTCTGGATTTACCCTGCAGAGATCTGAGGACCAGGTAACCATAGTCCTCATGAATCCACCGGAGGTTAGAACACCGAGACAGAGAAAGGGGACGGACATCGTCTAAAAGACATGCATCCGGCAATAAATGTCGTTGTTTGAAAAAGTCATGTCAAAATAATACGTTTTTAAAGCTGTAATTGCAATACAGTAAAACTGATATTTTTGCTGATTTTTTTTTATTACCCATTTAATTGTTTGGTCAATAAAATATCAGACAATAGTGACACGTCCAAGTCTCAAAAGTCCAAGCTGGTGTCTTTTTAATGTCTTTTGTGTCAGTCCAAAACCCAAACATATGTTTTTGGTTTTCCTCTTCCAACCGTTCATCAGAAGTCTGCTGTGTAAATCAAAATTAACATCAAAACGATCCATTGTATCCATATTTTAGGCTAACGTTACTGTTTTTTATTTTTTATTTTTTTTATTCAGCCCTGGAAGTGACAATGTTGCCATGGAAATGGCAGAGTACTATTTTAAGTTAAACGCCAGGTGTGCTTAAATGGCTCTGGGTGTGCTGTCAGCAAGTTTTTTTTTTTTTTTTTTTTTTTTTTTTTTTTTTTTTTTTTTAGAGGAATACTCATCCCTGATTGGCTCGCCCTGACATTTTTACCCTAACCATAACCAATCCAGCCAGAGCAGGCAATGAGTACAAGCCATTCAGGAATGAGTTCCCTAATTAATATTCATGAGTCTTCTCCTACATGCAGTTGACCAATCAGATTGCCTGGTGTTGTATGCTATAATATAAAACAGAAAAGAGCAGGAAACCTCCATGTTTGAGAGGCTTAAAAGCAGCTTCTTCTCCAATTTCTGCGTGAATTATTACTTGATAACGATTATTGAAATAGTTTCAGGCGGTCAACTGTTCGTTGGTCTAGAAAATGTCACGAAATAGTGAAAAATGTCCATCCCAGTTGTCTTTAACCATGAACTTGTCCTTCCTGGTCAAAATTGAAAATGAAGATTTTTTTGTGCTTTTTATGATGTTTTTGTCACTTTTTCCGATTTATTTCTCACTTTTTCCAGCTTTTGGTGCTGTTTTTTAAAACCTGAGCTGGTTTAATAACAGGTTTTATTATTCTTATTCTCGGAATTCATGGTCAACAAAGCTCATTTATATACAATTATACATACGTTTTTAGTTAAAAAGGCAGAAATTATGAATTATTTTGACTAATAGTTAAGATCTGAAGATGTTGAGTGGATCTCAGATGGGTAGATGTCAAAGTTTGCTGTTGAAAGAAATCCATATTTATGATGTAAAACACTTAGAAACGGGACAATTGGACCCGAGGACAACACAAGGGTTAAATGTCTTGTGTTGTCCAAAACCCAAAGGTATTAAGTTTATATATTTATGAGACTGAAAGCAACATTTTCATGACTTTTAATGATGATAAATGTCCATCCCAGTTTCTCAATATGCTACGTGATGTCTTTAAAATGTCTTGTGTTGTCAGTCCAAAACCAAAAAATATATCAAGTTTAACA
This sequence comes from Etheostoma perlongum, assembly GCA_026937815.1. Lineage (NCBI taxonomy): Eukaryota > Metazoa > Chordata > Actinopteri > Perciformes > Percidae > Etheostoma > Etheostoma perlongum. The sequence goes on along the minus strand of CM049375.1, from coordinate 3,000,016 downwards.
TAATATTAAACAAAACAAAGCAGGAAATCTTTATATGCTTTTTGGAACCAAAACTTTTGCTCTTTAGTCAACTAAGATTTCTTTAGTTGATGAGTCGTTCTTTGAGGAGAAACTCTAATCTAATCCATTCATCCAGAAACCAACCAACAGATTAAATGACAATGAAAATAATCGTTAGGTTGCTCTATCTATATATATATATATATATATATATATATATATATATATATATATACATACATACATTGTATGTGTGGCCAAGGGAACTTTATGCATAGTATCCTGATCCATGAAATAACTGGACGTGTTTGAGAGGCTGAAACAGCATTTTCTGTTATTTAACGATTAATTAACACTCATGTTGTCCTCGGGTCAAATTGCCCAGTTTTCCTATATCAATGTTCTTTTTAATTCCCCAAAATAACATGATTGATTCCACACGAGTAAAAGTTGACATATTCCAGTCTGTGATTATCATCAACTTCCATTCCTTTAATTTTAGTCTAAATAATTCCTAATTTCTGCTTTTCTAACTCAAACATTAGATATAATCTCCTATAAATGAGATTTATTGAACATAAATTCCAAAAATAACTAAAGTTAAGAAGTTAGTGTAACGTGGTGTTAAATGTCAAAAAAAGTGACCCATCTGAAAAAGCGTCAAAAGTGTTGAAAAAAGGGACAAAAAAACGTAAGAAAAAGTTAAAAACATCGATAAAAAATGATATATTATATTATTTTCTCATAATATTTTCTCTTTAGCTCATTATGTCGTCGCCTCTCTCCAAACAGTCCCAGTTTATTGTGTGTGTGTGTGTGTGTGTGTCTTGGAAGGCCTTGGTGGGTGTGACCGGTTAGTTTTATAAGTGTGTGTGTGTGTGTGTGTGTGTGTGTGTGTGTGTGTGTGTGTGTGTGTGTGTGTGTGTGTGTGTGTTCTCGTGCTGCATGAGACACACAAAAGTTACTCCAACAGATTGTGTGCTTCACGCCAGGTCGATAGACTGCTTCATAGCTCTGAGGGTGGTGTAAATATTTCTGTAATAACAGACAGAACAATGTGTCTTTTTTTTAAATATTTCCAGCATGTGTCTACTTACAACTTCTATCTAATGTTAGCATCTCTCTCTCTCTCTGTTCTTTCTCTCTAGCTCTATCTATCTAGCATCTCTCTCTCTCTCTCTCTCTCTCTCTCTGTTCTTTCTCTTTCTCTAGCTCGCTCCACCACTTTATTCTATCTAATGTTAGCATCTCTCTCTCTCTCTCTCTCTCTCTCTCTCTCTCTCTCTCTGTTCTTTCTCTAGCTCGCTCCACCACTTTGTTTTATCTAATGTTAGCATCTCTCTCTCTCTCTCTCTCTCTCTGTTCTTTCTCTAGCTCGCTCCACCACTTTGTTTTATCTAATGTTAGCATCTCTCTCTCTCTCTCTCTCTGTTCTTTCTCTAGCTCGCTCCACCACTTTATTCTATCTAATGTTAGCATCTCTCTCTCTCTCTCTCTCTCTCTCTCTGTTCTTTCTCTAGCTCGCTCCACCACTTTGTTTTATCTAACGTTAGCACCTCTCCACATAGCGCTCTGGGATACTGTAGCTGTTGTTATAGCAACAAAAGATGCTATCAGCTGCTTTTTGGAACCAAAACACTTTCACAGCTTTTTGCTCTTTAGTCAGCTAAGATTTCTTTAGTTGATTTAAATACATATACACATGTGTGGCCAAGGGAACTTTATCAGGATGCATAGTATCCTGATCCATAAAATAACTGGTCTTTAATAATAAAAATCTGCCTCTATGGGAATTTAACATAGGGGGTGTATACTTATGCCCCCTGTATTTTAACATAGGGGGTGTATACTTATGCCCCTGTATTTTAACATAGGGGTGTATACTTATACCCCCTGTATTTTAACATAGGGGGTGTATACTTATGCCCCTGTATTTTAACATAGGGGGTGTATACTTATGCCCCTGTATTTTAACATAGGGGGTGTATACTTATGCCCCTGTATTTTAACATAGGGGGTGTATACTTATACCCCCTGTATTTTAACATAGGGGGTGTATACTTATGCCCCTGTATTTTAACATAGGGGGTGTATACTTATACCCCTGTATTTTAACATAGGGGTGTATACTTATGCCCCCTGTATTTTAACATAGGGGGTGTATACTTATGCCCCTGTATTTTAACATAGGGGGTGTATACTTATGCCCCTGTATTTTAACATAGGGGTGTATACTTATGCCCCTGTATTTTAACATAGGGGTGTATACTTATGCCCCTGTATTTTAACATAGGGGGTGTATACTTATGCCCCTGTATTTTAACATAGGGGGTGTATACTTATGCCCCCTGTATTTTAACATAGGGGGGTGTATACTTATGCCCCTGTATTTTAACATAGGGGGTGTATACTTATGCCCCCTGTATTTTAACATAGGGGGTGTATACTTATGCCCCCTGTATTTTAACATAGGGGGTGTATACTTATGCCCCCTGTATTTTAACATAGGGGGTGTATACTTATGCCCCTGTATTTTAACATAGGGGGGTGTATACTTATGCCCCTGTATTTTAACATAGGGGTGTATACTTATACCCCCTGTATTTTAACATAGGGGTGTATACTTATACCCCCTGTATTTTAACATAGGGGTGTATACTTATACCCCTGTATTTTAACATAGGGGTGTATACTTATGCCCCTGTATTTTAACATAGGGGGTGTATACTTATGCCCCCTGTATTTTAACATAGGGGGTGTATACTTATGCCCCTGTATTTTAACATAGGGGGTGTATACTTATACCCCCTGTATTTTAACATAGGGGGTGTATACTTATGCCCCTGTATTTTAACATAGGGGGTGTATACTTATGTCCCCTGTATTTTAACATAGGGGTGTATACTTATGCCCCTGTATTTTAACATAGGGGGTGTATACTATACCCCTGTATTTTAACATAGGGGGTGTATACTTATGTCCCCTGTATTTTAACATAGGGGTGTATACTTATGTCCCCTGTATTTTAACATAGGGGGTGTATACTTATGTCCCCTGTATTTTAACATAGGGGGTGTATACTTATGTCCCCTGTATTTTAACATAGGGGGTGTATACTTATGCCCCTGTATTTTAACATAGGGGGTGTATACTTATGTCCCCTGTATTTTAACATAGGGGGTGTATACTTATACCCCCTGTATTTTAACATAGGGGTGTATACTTATGCCCCTGTATTTTAACATAGGGGGTGTATACTTATGCCCCTGTATTTTTACATAGGGGGTGTATACTTATGCCCCCTGTATTTTAACATAGGGGGGTGTATACTTATGCCCCCTGTATTTTAACATAGGGGGTGTATACTTATGCCCCCTGTATTTTAACATAGGGGGTGTATACTTATGCCCCTGTATTTTAACATAGGGGGTGTATACTTATGCCCCTGTATTTTAACATAGGGGTGTATACTTATGCCCCCTGTATTTTAACATAGGGGGTGTATACTTATGCCCCTGTATTTTAACATAGGGGGTGTATACTTATGCCCCCTGTATTTTAACATAGGGGGTGTATACTTATGCCCCCTGTATTTTAACATTGTATACTTATGCCCCCTGTATTTTAACATAGGGGGTGTATACTTATGCCCCTGTATTTTAACATAGGGGTGTATACTTATGCCCCCTGTATTTTAACATAGGGGGTGTATACTTATGCCCCCTGTATTTTAACATAGGGGGTGTATACTTATGCCCCCTGTATTTTAACATAGGGGGATGTATACTTATGCCCCCTGTATTTTAACATAGGGGGTGTATACTTATGCCCCTGTATTTTAACATAGGGGGTGTATACTTATACCCCTGTATTTTAACATAGGGGGTGTATACTTATACCCCCTGTATTTTAAGGAAGAACATTTATTTATTCATGATACTTAATTCATTCACAAAGAAAATTGGTGTCATTAAAGGTTGGATTTTCCTAAATATTTTGAATGAAGGCATTACGATCAATTTCCAAAAGAGTTATTTTTTATTCCTCTTTTTAATCAACTTTAGCATGGGGGTGTAAACCTTCTCAAGCCACTGTATGTATGAATGTGTGTATGTGTGTGTGTGTGTGTGTATATATATATATATAATATAGTGCAGCATTTAAAAAAAAACCGCTGCAGGTGTTGCACGTTGTGTTGGGATCTAAGACCCGAGAACTTAAAATTTGGATGTGGCAACCCTATCGTGAGCCATGAGAGACAGGCGTACATGGGATCAGCGCAGAGTTCCCCCCCGAAGGGCCGAGTATAACTGATTTAAAGCCTGCTCCGAGCTGACATTCTGCTGTAATCCACTGAGAGCGGAGGAGGAGGTTTATGTTTGGAGAGAGAGAGAGAGAGAGAGAGAGAGAGAGAGAGAGAGAGAGAGAGAGAGAGAGAGAGAGAGAGAGAGAGAGAGAGAGAGAGAGAGAGAGAGAGAGAGAGAGAGAGAGAGAGAGAGAGAGAGAGAGAGAGAGAGAGAGAGAGAGAGAGAGAGAGAGAGAGAGAGAGAGAGAGAGAGAGAGAGAGAGAGAGAGAGAGAGAGAGAGAGAGAGAGAGAGAGAGAGAGAGAGAGAGAGAGAGAGAGAGAGAGAGAGAGAGAGAGAGAGAGAGAGAGAGAGAGAGAGAGAGAGAGAGAGAGAGAGAGAGAGAGAGAGAGAGAGAGAGAGAGAGAGAGAGAGAGAGAGAGAGAGAGAGAGAGAGAGAGAGAGAGAGAGAGAGAGAGAGAGAGAGAGAGAGAGAGAGAGAGAGAGAGAGAGAGAGAGAGAGAGAGAGAGAGAGAGAGAGAGAGTGTGAGTGTGAGTGTGAGTGTGAGTGTGAGTGTGAGTGTGAGTGTGAGTGTGAGTGTGAGTGTGAGTGTGAGTGTGAGTGTGAGTGTGAGTGTGAGTGTGAGTGAGTGTGATTTTTTTCCAGTGGTGGATTGTAACTTAGTACAATTACTCCAAGTACAAATGTGGACGTGTACTTGACTTGACTCTTTTTGCACTCTAAACACATGTAGTTAATAAAATCTGATGTTTTATTATAAATTAAACTACCCAACGATATATAGACCCCAAGATGAAATGATTAAACCATTAAACACACAGTTTGGATCGTATTCAGGTTTTAAAATGAGGATTTTTCTTGAAACACTTCCCCTTTTAATGCTTTAACTACATGTTCCTGATGATACTTTGACTTGAGTATTTTGTACAGTGTGGTATTAGTACTTTTACTTAGTATTTGGACACTTCCTCCACCGGTGGTCCCCCCTCCACCGAGTCAGCTTGTTGTTTGTTGATTCATTGATGTGATTATCGCCTCATTGTTGCCGTAGTGACAGATTAGTGCCAGATTTAATTGGCGAGCCAAACGCTCTGCTCGACGCCACCGCTTGTCAGCTTCATCAGCACTTTTAGAGAACTCTGCGAGTACTTCGTCATCATCGGCGCCGAGGAGTGAAATGCCTCTTGTGTGTGTGAGAGGTGGCACGTTAGCGAGAGCGAGGTTAGCCACACAGATACATCTTCATCAAACCCTCCCGAGCAGGGCTGCAAGTAACGATCCTTCTCATTGGCTGTTAATCGGCGGATTATTGTCTCCATTAATGGATTAGGTTGTCTATAAAATGTCAGAAAATGGGTATATGTGGATTATTGTTCCCCAAAAAAGCCCAAGATGACGTCCTGAGATGTCTTGATTTGTGCACAACTCAAGATATTGAGTTTACTGTCACAGAGGAGAGAAGAAACTAGAAGATGTTCACATTTAATCAGCTGATATCAGAGAATTAGAACTTGTTTCCCGTAGAAAATGCAGGGTTCAACAGGAAGGGTTGCCGGATGGCGCGGGGCATGTAGAACGCCGCTTTAGGCCATTAGGTTATATATATAATAATACATTTTATTTATATAGCGCTTGACATGGCACTCAAAGACACTTTACAGTAAAACCAGCCCATTAAAACAAGCATGTTAAAAACAAATATGTTTTTTTATATACATATTATATTAAAAATCGTATCACAATCATTTGATGTGAACATGCCGTTAGCCAATAAAGAAATTAGTTGACGCCTGATGCTTTTGACATCTTTTTTTTAATTGTTTTTGGATGTTTTTGTTTACATTCGTGATGATTTTTGATGGTTTTTTTTGTACATTTTTTTGTAAATATTTACTTTTCGAAGTTTGACTTTTTGTTCAATATTCAACACTTTTTTTGACACTTAAAAAAAACACTTTTCGATGTGGCCAGTAAAAAATTGATTGTACAGTAAAATCACACACACACACACACACACACACACACACACACACACCCTGTTGGTTATTCTCTCAATAGTTGACACTGCTGTATGAATCTCTGCAGCTCTCCTCCCGAGCACGCTTGTTGGGAGATTGAGGTACGAACCTCAGCCCGTATGAGTCCGAACATGTCGGTGGCTACGACTGCACGCCTCTCTGACTTCTTTTTTCTCTCCATTCTTCTTCTTTTCTGCTGCTTTCGGTGCTTAAAAATGTGCAGACAAAGAAAAAGTCAACACAGACATTGTCCCGCCGAATAAAAGAGCCTCTCCCTGCATAAGCAAACGCTGTTTGTGTGGAGGTGTCTTTTCATCAGGTGGCTCCCTTTGGCATTTCACTGCGTGTGTGTGTGTGCACACATGCATCCATGCATGCTGCACGTTTGTGTGTGTGTGTAAAGTGTGTGAGTGTGTGGGGGGTTGGGGTGGGGGGGGGGGGTTCAGGTGAGGCTCTGTGGATACTCAGAGAGGCGACAGTGTGCAGGGCCTCACATTCTGACAACCCTCAGTGTTGTGTTCCTGAACGTCGGCGCACAAATATTTTTTCAACCAAGCGCTGTGTCAACAGAGCCAACATATTTTCGACGAGATTTGTAGTTTTTAAATTGATTTATTTTTTTTCCCTTCAAAGGAAAAACACACATCTGCATCACTTTTTGTGACAGCGTTCAATTAAAAACAGATTGCGAACGACCGCCATCGCCGGCTGAGAGCGCTCGCCTGGAGGGATTCATTCGGCAGTGAACTCAGTGCTAGGGCTGGGGGAAAGGAAATGAAGTTTTATTTTTTATTTTTCTCTCCAAAAATTGGTTTTGAAATATTAGATTAATCATGATTTAGTTTGAGAAGGAGGGGCAGATGTTTGGACTGATTTTTATAGCACTTTTAATTATAAGCATTTTAAGTGGTTACAGTTGAAACTGTTGCATATTTTGTTGAATATTTGTCTCAGCTGTTTTTTTTTTGGAGCTTTTCCACCTTTTTAAAAAAGAATTTGACAGGACAGTTAGGTGAGAGAGAGAAAGAGAAGACATGCAGGAAATGGTCAAGGGTCAGATTTGAACCATGGACCTCTGTGTTGAGGCATAAACCTCTCAGTACATGTGCGCCCGCTCTACCACTGAGCCAACCTGGCCACCCAGCTGTTATGTTACACAGAAATAATCCACGTCAGGTCTAATTAGTGCAACACAAACCAAAGTAGTCCTGCACGATTTGGGGGGGGGAGGGAGGGGGATATATGAGCTTAGAATTGTTATTGTTTATTGCACACATGACGCCATGACAACACAAATTGGCAGTACCACACTGATTCATAAGATAAGAAAACCTTTATTTGTCCCACATTTGTGGGGAAACTGCAGTTTGCAACAGCAAAGGCAAGAGCAGAGATAGATGTTCATACATTACTGAAAAGCTTAAAAACTGGAAGTACGCGTCAAATCGTCATTTTTCACAGTTTTTGGGACATTTTATAGACCAACATCTAATCCATTAATGGAGAAAACAATCGTTAAATCAGTCTTTTATTCTATTTAATTAACCTTTATCTAACCAGGAAGTCCCTTGAGATTGAAATCTCTTTTCCGAGGGAGACCTGGCCGAGACGGCACACCGGTTACAGTTTAAACAGAAATACAGCAGAGTCAACACAAACAAACAAGCATCACACACAGAGGAAAGGAACAGGTCACATGTGGCGGTTTCATTTTTGAGTTACATGGCATTTTAACACGGTCTTAAAATCATTCAATGAGACTACATCATTTAGATGGAGCAAGTTTGGCAAGTTATTCCAAGACCATGGAGCGAAGTAAGAGGCTTTTTCCACAGCTCAGTAAAAAGTAGATGATGATGATGATGATGATGATGATGATGGTGGTGATGATGATGATGGTGGTGGTGGTAATCTGCAGCGTTAGTAGCTCCACATGAGGTCGTTCTAACGGAGTCTAAGAGGAGCCCGCGCGTCGTCTTCACGCCGCCGACGCTCACGCTGACTTCCTAACATCGCTTGTAAAGAACCGTGTCAAACGGGGTCGGTCCGGATCTGGATCCCTCCCTCTCTCGTCTCTGTCGGAAAGCACGAGCTGGCGTCAAATCCTCCCTGTACCCCGTACGCCGCTAGTTCCCTATGTTAGCCCACACACCCGCGCGCCCGGCATTACAAATTCTGTTTAAAGCGCTCTCTGGCTTCCCGAGCACGCGGCCCGCCAGGAGCACCCCGGCACCCTTTGAGGAAACCATAACCAACATCTTCCTCCGTGTTCAGCGACATCAATGAATCCCTTTGATGTGCCCAGATGAATATGTGTGCAAATGTGTGTGTGTGTGTTTTTTTTTTTAAATATCAATTAATGTGTTTTTCTCTTTGGCTGTGTTGGGCCAGAGTTACAGAGCGGCACAGTTTGGTACGTTGCTTTTTCTGTTTGCCCTGTGAAAATTTGGGTGAAGTTGTGTGTTGAGTTGAGACATTTTGCCAAAGGTGAACATGTGTAACATGTGTAACATGTGTAACACGCCTGAGTTCACTCCAAAATATCTTCTAATGCTTCGAAAACCATTTAGAGATAATCCCGCCTGGATGTATTCCAAACACAAGGAAAACTGTGTGTTCGCTCTCTACTTTCAGACAATTGCAATCCTTGTGTAGTAGATGGACACTTGAGTTATTCAGAGACTCGAAGACAGAGTCGAGGTTAAAGCAGCGGGGGGGAGTACGTCTGTCCGTAGGGAGTTGGGTTGGGAACCGGAGGGTCGCTGGTTCAAGTCCCCATATAGACCACAGTAGGGTGGTGGACTGGTAGCTCCGGTGCCAGTTCACCTCCTGGGCACTGCCAAGGTGCTCTTGAGCAAGGCACCGAACCCCCACCTGCACGGGGCGCCTTTCCATGGTCACCTCCCCCTCCCTTCACACACACACACACACACACACACACACACACTCTGACATCTCACCCTTAGTGCATGTAAAGGTACTGAGCATGCAGGCCTGGGTGTAACGTGTATAATTAGAGTGAAAACATGCAGGATTAATAAAGTATGCATTATTAATATTATTTATTATTATTATTTATTATTAATATTATTATTATTTCTCATCTTCCACAGCTGCTTGTTATCAAAAAAAGTAAAAGTTGCAAAAGTTCAGCTTTTGGTCAAGACCTTCATCAGAGTAAACAATAGCAATAGATATTATAGTTAGATAGATATTAGATAGATAGATATTAGATAGGTAGGTAGGTATGTAGATAGATTATATTTAACTTGGGTGCTTTTCAAAATGAGACTTTAAGCTTTAATTTGTCCCATTCTTTGTGTAGCACCTGCTCGTTTTTGCTAGCTTGCTGTCACCATGCGGGGTGTAGCTTGATTGAGCATGCTAATGCTAATGCTAATGCTAATGGAGGAGGTTTTAGTTAAACTCTTTCCATTCATTCTTTATCGTGAAACATTGCTTTTATAAATTCGTTGCCCACTTTAAAACCTCAAAGTTTGCTACACTGCCCACATTGTCGGCTCGAATTCTTTTATAGTACCTTTCCTGGTTAGCTAACTCGCTAGCTCACTAGCTCGCTATCTTCCCACATGGCACATCATGCATTGTAGGCTGTGAATTTGACAAATGAATGGATTAACTCGTTTTATGATATAGTAAAAATGTCTCTTTCTTTCTGCTTATGACATGGTCAACACAGCCTGAGCAAATAATCCTTTTGGTATTTTTTTTTTTTTTTTTTTGTCCTTTTTAATTTTGCTTTAATTTTCCTGTTAAGTCACATGGAAAGTTTCCCCCTTGAATATTTCTGGAATCCTACTCTGGGGGATAGAGATGTGGGAGGGGAGACACAGATCATGTGTCATGTGAATACCAGCTTAGTCATGTCTGTTCTGTGGTGTTAACCTGGAGCCCTGGTGCAGGAAGGGGGGCGGGGTTTATCAGCACAGACTCACTCCCAGGAGACCAGAGTCCTGAAACTATTTCTGATTAATCGTTTAACTGGTTATTGACTCTCTGCAGCTTCTTCCCTGTGCATATGTTGGCGTATGGTCTGTCAGTCTAAATAAGTGGTTTGAAAACATTGTAGCTGCAAGTAATGATCATTTAGTTAATTAAATTAACCGCTTAATCGTCTAGGCCAGGGGTCTTCAACAGGGGACCGCGACCCCTAGGGGGTCCGCGGAGGTACTGCATGGGGGTCGCGAAAGTTTTGGTTGATTAGACTTTTTTTTATATTCCCCCCATTTATGTTTTAAAAATGTCCATTTGAATAGCTTTTATGCATGATTACATGCAATTGACAGACATTGTTGATCTTGGCAGGTATCAGTTTATTGTGTTATGTTTATAAATGGCAGTGGCATGGCCGCCCTACTCACTGGGCCTCGCACATGTTTAAAATAAAAACATGAATATATGAACCTGTGTATTATTTGAGTATCTTAGTATTGAATGCACAATAACAAGGTACATTTACACATGGCACTATAGGACCAGTTTGATATAACACAATTTTATACAATATATATAATTAGGGGGTCCCCGCTCCATCTCGCCATCAGTTTGGGGGTCCTTGGCCTGGAAAACGTTGAAGACCCCTGGTCTAGGCTGTAACATATTAGGAAATATTGGAAAACAGCCATTTGATTTTCCAAGAATTTTTCCCAAATTGACACAGTTGTAAAGCTGGAAGGAGTGAATTTGGGGAGTTTTTGCTTTGGAAAATAACTACGGATGAATTAACTTATCAACTTATCAATGGACTAGTGGTCGAAGGCATCGCTTCACGTCACTCGCGTTACTCGCAGCCATTTCCACGCTTCCTATTCGTTGTCTCTGTTGGCAGCCGTGCAATGCATTCTGGGTGCGTTGAGGTGACTTTGAGCTCCTTAACAGTTTAATGTGCTGTTGCACCGTTGTGTATATAAGTACATAAGTGTGTATATGTAACAACCCCCTCATTGCCATAACCACTACTGTTCAGCTCACATAAAGAAATGTTTTCCCCTCTGTAATTGTACCTTAAACGCTTCGCTCCATGCTAATAAAACGAGATTGTTCAGCAGGAAGAAAAAGAAAAGCTCCAAACAGGATTTCATCAGTCTGGTATTCCAAGCAGCTGTTTTCACTTTGAGAGAGAGAGAGAGAGAGATGGAGAGAGAGAGCTGGGGCAGATACGGGTCTTGCTATTCTTTCGCCTGTTATCCCGAGGTGGGCCGGCTTCCAGACCTTGAGGCACTCACTTATCGGGATTCTGTCTCCCACAGAGCGCCCTAGTTTCTCCACCGTAGCCCACAATGCTTTGCCATTCCTTTACAGCCACAGCCCAATCAGCAAACAGCAGGAAGTTATCAGATCTAGCCCATCACTACTTCCATAGGCGTAGATTCCTGGGGGTATGTCCCCCCCACCCCAATACTTAAAAGAGGTAGATCCTTTCTTTCTTTCAAATGGAGCTGCCTTAAAGTGGGGTCGCAAGTGTAAAGACCTGTACAGCTTTTTGCTTAACTCTCATGTTGTCCTCATGTTGTCCTCATGTTGTCCTCATGTCGTCCTCATGTCGTCCTCATGTCGTCCTCATGTTGTCCTCATGTTGTCCTCATGTCGTCCTCATGTTGTCCTTGGGTCAAATTGCCCCATTTCCTTATATCGGTGTTCTTTTTAATTCCCCAAAATAACATGATTGATTCCACCCAACGCTCTTTGGCAAGTACAAATCTCTACTTTCATTAATTTTGGGGGCGTTTTATTCATATTTATATTATATTACATTTTTATATTGAGTAAAAGTTGACATATTCCAGTCTAAATAATTTCTAATTTCTGCTTTTCTAACTCAAACATTAGGTATAATTTCCTATAAATGAGGTTTATTGACCATAAATTCCAAAAATAACTGTAAAACTAAAGTTAATAAGTTAGTGTTACGTAGTGTTGAAAACATCCATAAAGTCAAAAGTGTTGAAAAAGGGACCAAAACATAAGAACAAGTTAAAAACATCGATTTTAAAAAGCATCAGCAAAAGTCTTGATTTAAAAACAATAATTATGTCTACTTATGCTACACACATTTTTGCATAAAAGAAATCTCCAGAATGCAGGAAAACGAAGCGTTTCACGCTCGAATCTTTCTGTGGGACGACCTCCAGACCCCCCGGTTATAAAGTGGCCCCTCCAATGTTGATACAAAACCTACACCCTTATGTACTAGAAAGAAAGAAAGGTGTTCTCCGTGCACCTGGTGTGATAAAGGCCATGTCACACAGTGTGTGCGTCGCATCAGTGAGGTTGTTGTGGTCACACTAAATTAAGAAGCGGATGGATATCCGTCTAGGACGAGGTTAGTTGCAGCTGTTCTTCTGGTTGGAGTTATAAATCAGTTTGGCTGCTTCTCCCTGACTCCGGCCCTGTTATGGAGCACCGAGTTTGGACTCGGGTCCCCCCTCCCCGACGGACCCACGTCACGTCAGCCCACACTGCACCTGCGGACACGTGCATGCTTGATGTAATTTAGCTTTAATTTGTGTAGATTATCACTTAACCTGATTGAACGTCTGCTCATTTCATTTAACCCTTTATGTTGTCCTCGGGTCAAATTTGACCCGTTTTCAGTTTTTTTTAATTACAAAAAATGTGCCTTTGTCATGTCATCATTAGAAATATCAAATAACTTTGAAAAAAAACATTAAAAAGCCCCCAGAACATTGAAAAGTGATTAAAAAAAAAAAAAAAAAAAAGTCAAAAAAGGCGAAAATAGTGATGAAAACACCCTTTTTTTATTTATTTTTTGACGGGAAGACAACATAAGGGTTAATTTGAAGTTGCAGCATAAATCAGTCTTTACCTTTTTAATACCTCCTGATTATAGGTGAAAACGTACATATGCTACATAAACTTCCAGCTGTATCCGATGATGTAACCGATGAGACTGACATGACATCTGTAATCTGAATTTAGCACAAGTGGAGTGTGTAATGGATCGTATACATAAATCACACAGAGAAATCTCTCCATGTTTTAATACACTTATATATAAGCAGGACACGTGCTACTTTGGGATTACTTTTACTCACTTTGTCTTAAATACAAAAGGGGAAAGGATGAGCTAAAGTCTTACAAGCAGCTTTGGAAGTAAAACCAGTTAAAAAAAATAGTTCTTTTAGCTGTAATTGTGGCATACTATGCATAGTATTGGTTTATATTCTACAAAACTTATTATTATATCGGTAAAATTTCTATAAATGTATTTGTCAAACAACTTTGGAATTGCCTTGACTTATTGGATTAAGTCATGAGTCTGTTTTTCAAGTTAAAGTAGATTAAAAACAACTTTTCGGTTTGGGATAATTGTTCTTTTGTTACATGTCATACACTTAAACTCAATTTTCCCACGGGATCCGCCTGCTCGTCCTAATACTGCTAAGAACGTAACCTTTGGGCGCCCCTTAGCTTCCCTTAGTTGCCCTCATAACATAAACCAATTGTACTTGTTAGGAAGTCACAATGTTCCGCTGAGCGACAAATTCGATTAAAGGCGAGCAAAGTCATCTTAAAAATGTGTAGCCTCCTTATCTGGAAGCAGACTCCTGTTAGAATAAACAGCAGAAAGGCTTCTGATATCTGTTTACATTGGCTTCCACAAGCGAATATCTCTCTTTCCTGACCTTATCTGCTCAATTGAGCTAATGAAATGTTGATTAGTTTTGAGTAATGGCTGCAGTCGAGGGCCTTGTGCTCCTCAGACGCAGGCCCAATCCCGAAGTGAGCCCTGAGGACTAAGGACTCGCAGGCTTAATTGATCTCAGGTGCTAAGTGTGTGTGTGTGTGTGTGTGTGTGTGTGTGTGTGTGTGTGTGTGTGTGTGTGTGTGTGTGTGTGGCCACATGGGCTCAGAGAGGTACAAACTCCAGATCACATGCTACCTCGGAGACATTTAATAACAAAGATGTCGCAGACACTTGCCGGTTTGGGTGTTTTCATTTTAAGCCTTGTGTTGTCTTCCTGTCAAAATTGAAAAATTAAAGAGTTTTGTTGACGCTTTCTGTCCATGTTTTTAACTTTTTTGTCCCTTTTTTTTTAACACTTTTTACAGTTATTTTTGGAATTTATGGTCAATAAACCTCATTTATAGGAAATTATACCTAATGTTTGAGTTAAGAAGCAGAAATTAGGAATTATTGAGACTAAAATTAAAGGAATGGATGTTGATGATAATCACAGACTGGAATATGTCAACTTTTACTCAATACTATTTCAAAAACACTTCCATTTGTTTTACAATGCTATAAAATTGAATAAGACACCCCAAAATTAATGAAAGTAGAGATTTGTACTTGGCAAAGAGCGTTGGGTGGAATCAATCATGTTATTTTGGGGAATTAAAAAGAACATTGATATAGGACAACATGAGGACAACATGGGGACGACATGAGGACAACATGGGGACAACATGAGGACAACATGGGGACAACATGGGGGCAACATGGGGGCAACATGGGGGCAACATGGGGACAACATGGGGACAACATGGGGACAACATGGGGACAACATGGGGGCAACATGGGGACAACATGGGGGCAACATGGGGACAACATGGGGGCAACATGGGGACAACATGGGGACAACATGAGGGCAACATGGGGGCAACATGGGGACAACATGGGGACAACATGGGGACAACATGGGGACAACATGAGGGCAACATGGGGACAACATGAGGGTTAATTTGTTGTTTTCCACACGGCCAACGCTTTGAACTGTGGGTAATTCCCTTTGGTGAAGTTGATGCAGACTCACAGAAAGGGCTCGATAAGTGTGTACTCACCCTCACGAGTACTTTTTTTAAAATCGAAAACCAAGTAAAGAATCTCTGTTTCCAGCTTGTTAAATGTGAATATCTTCTAGTTTCTTCTCGCCTCTGTGACGGTAAACTGAATATTTTTGCGTTGTGGACAAAACGAGACATTTGAGGACGTCATTTTTGGCTTTTTGGGAATTACTTGATCCACATTTTTCACCATTTTCTGACATTTTAGAGACCAAACAACTAATCCATTAATGGAGAAAATAATCAAAAAGGAAAACGATTGACAGTTGCAGCCCTAGTCGGATGGCAGCTCCACATAATCCCGCATCCATTTCCATGGCTTTACACCAACCCCCCAACCAAATGTGACTTATTTGCTTCAAATTTAGAGTAGCTACATTAGGAGGAAAAAAGATCTAATCAGCCTTATATGACATAGAGTAGGCCAAGGAGCCCTTTTGTTTGATTTGTACATGGCTTGGAGGGGCAGCCCATTGGAAATCCCTGAAGCAGGCTTTAGGGGCAGGTCTGATTCTCGTGTGAAATGGGAAGGCTCTATAGCTCTCGGCTGACTTGACTGGGGCTGTATGGGTGTGTTGGCAGGGGGAGCGCCGGTCATGAATAGGGTCTTTGACTACCTCAGACTTGCCCTGAAAAGGCAGGACAAAGACCCTAGGGCAACGGCTTAGAGCCTCACAGCTGAGCTGCAGAATGCTTGGCCCAGTCGTCCTCCCTCCTTGCCTGATTTAAATACTACAGTGGCTTTCAGCATTCTGGCGACGGAGGCTCGCATTCACCCCGAGCACATTTACCAGTCAACTTTTCTCCCTGTTTTTGTTTACAGTGTGCTGACGCCCCCCAAAAAAGCTTTTGTTTTTACGTCATTATGCATTGTGTAGAATCCATCCGAGGTGCACGTGAATATGCATCGGTGACCCTCTTAAAAACCGCTCCATGTTGTTCATATTAAGCATTTGGATACACACCAACTGCTGGCATGTGTGTGTGTGTGTGCGTGTATCTCCCCTAATCACAACTCGACTCTTAAGACGTTAATTATTATGGACCGTTTTAAGTTTGCAGTTCATCTCCGTGCATGATGGAAATACTGGCTAGTGCTCAAGACGAAACGTGCTGCACACACGTCTAAAGGCTTGATTATTTTTGACAGACCGTCATCACCGTCGAGATTTTGCGAGAGCAGAATATTAAAAAAAGAAAAGAAAAAGAGGAAAAAAAAGCCATCAATCTTTTTTCTTTTTCCTGCAGAGTTAATGGGGTTATTTGAGTCGCGTCCAGACACTCTCTCCCCACAGAGTGTCTAGTTTCAGATGTCACTCAGAGCTTTGTTGGCCCCCCCAGGGTGAAGGGTTACAGGTCAAGGTTCAGGGCCAGTTGGCTGAGTGGCCACAAAAGCCCAGGCTTCCCCTCGGCACATCCGATCTCTACCTCCACGCCAGCCTGCAGCCGCCATGCCAGACTCACTTTGCAACGTTTGTCTTTTCTTATTTTAACCTGAAAGTTAATTTTCACTTCAACGTCACGAGTGAAATTCTATTGTTATAGACCACAGTTTCACAAGGAGGTCATCAAAATGTCTTTCTCCAGTGGAAACTTGTGTGATTGTGCTCCAAACTGCAAAGATTATTCAAATAGTTGTCAAATAATCAATTAATCGCCAAATCTTTTGATAATTGATTAATCGCTTTGAGTCATTCTTTGTGAAAAAAAGGTTAAATGTGAATATCTCCTAGTTTCTTCTCTCCTCTGTGACAGGAAACTTAATATCTTTGAGTTGTGGACAACATGAGGCATTTGAGGACGTCATCTTGGACTTTTTGCGAAACACTGATCCACATTTTTCACCATTTTCTGACATTTTAGAGACCGAACAACAAATCGGTTAATCGAGAAAACAATTAATAGATAAATGGCCAATGAAAACAATCGATGATAAATGGCCAATGAAAACAATCGATAGTGGCGGCTCTGGTCGGATGGCAGCTCCACAGAAATAAGACATCTGAGGACGCCGTCTTGTTTTTAAGGAACACTGATCCACAGTTTTCACCCTGACATTTTATAATAATCAACAGATTAATCAACAGTGAAAGTAATTGCTGCAGGGAGTGTAATTATAAAGTTATAGTTCACTATTTCACAATGATGTCTTAAAACTGTCTCTTTACTGTTCCTCAGTGGAAACCTGTGTTATTATTGTTTTGGAAAAGCTGTTGTTGTTGTTGTTGCATTCACGGTCCGGCTACTGTGCACTCCCACTTACAGAACCCAGTCATTTAATCGGCGTATATATACTCGCGATGAGATTTCTGCTCGGACCTTTCTCTCTTTCTCATCCAGAATGGCACCTTGGCAACAAAAGGGAAAAAAAGAGAGTTCTGTTTCTTTGTTCCAAACACCTTCGAAAAGTTCGGCATCAGCCCCCACGCCCACAAACTCAACTCTCTCCCCCCCCGCACCCCACCCAAACATGTCCTCCAGCCAGGTTTATTATGCCGTTTCACGCAGACCAAAATTGCAGCTGCATGGAGAACAATCTGGAGCGCATTAGCTCAGGCGCTGTGATTTATAAATTGTTTCTCAGGCCATAAATCCCTGCTGTAATTGTGCACAAGCACCCCGCTCTCTCTCTCTCTCTCTCTCTCTCTCTCTCTCTCTCTCTCTCTCTCTCTCTCTCTCTCTCTCTCTCTCTCTCTCTCTCTCTCTCTCTCTCTCTCTCTCTCTCTCTCTCTCTCTCTCTCTCTCTCTCTCTCTCTGAGCAGTGTACAGTTCTGGGGTTAACACTAATTGTTTGCAGGAGTGTGCAGTTTGCATTCAGTACAAGTTTGTTGCATTGTGGCGCACATTTCATTTGAGGTTGGTAGAAACAACTCTTCTTCACCAAAGATCAACTCTCCGACCGGCGGTCGCGTGGTGTGTGCCAGCGGTGGAATGTGGTGGAGACTAAGTACATTTACTCCAGTACTTAAGTCCAAATGTTGAGGTACTTGTACTTCACTTGAGTTTTTTCTTTTCATGCCTTTTTCTACTCCTATCCCGCTACATCTCAGAGAGAAATATTTTACTTCTTACTCCCCTACATTCATCTGACAGCAAAACACATGCAGTTTATAAATGATGTGTTTTATTATAAATTAAACTTCCCAAGAATATAACAGGCTGATATGATGAGACCATCAAACACACAACTGTTTGGGTCGTTTCCAGTTTCTACAATGGGAGGATTTTAGTGCATTGAGTACTTTAAATACTCTAAGTACATTTTCCTGATGATACTTACAGACTTTTACTTAAGTTACATATTGAATGCAGTGTGTGTGTCTGTGTGTGTGTGTGTGTGTGTGTGTGTGGTGTGTGTGTGTGTGTATGTGTGTGGGGGGTGTGTGTGGGTGTTTGTCTATGTGTGTGTGTGTGTGTGGGTGTTTGTCTGTGTGTGTGTGTGTGTGTGTGTGTGTGTGTGTGTCTATGTGTGTGTGTGTGTGTGTGTGTGTGTGTGTGTGTGTGTGTGTGTATTTGTCTGTGTGTGTCTATGTATGTGTGTGTTTGTCTGTGTGTGTGTGTGTGTGTGTGTGTGTGTGTCTGTGGGTGTCTATATGTGTGTGTGTGTGTGTGTGTGTGTGTCTGTGGGTGTCTGTGTGGGTGTCTATATGTGTGTCTGTGTGTGTGTGTGTGTCTGTGTGTGTCTATATGTGTGTGTGTGTGTGTGTGTGTGTGGGTGTGTCTGTGTGTCTGTGTGTCTGTGTGTCTGTGTGTCTGTGTGTCTGTGTGTGTGTGTGTGTGTGTGTGTGTGTGTCTGTCTGTGGGTGTGCTTAGCGTCCAGAATGGGATGTGAGTATTTAGTCTCCAGCTCCATGGTGCTGTGGTTCATGCTCTGCATTCCTGAGTACTGTGTAATTGTGAAAGGGGGCCTCTCCTAAAACCCGGTCCTTGGGAATCTGATATTTACAGCAGCCCCTGATCGTAATCACCTCGCCGTTCTCATTAGATTGGATTGGAACTGAAAGATAGCAGCAGCTGTATATATTGTTTTTAAAAAAAGCGCGTCCAGCCTTGAGTTCTCTCAAAGGTCTGGTTTATGTTATGAAGACATTTTTCTGCAACTTTGCAAACTGGAACAGCTTGTGTAAAAAAAAAAAAAATAGATAAAATAAAAAAAATCAACGTTAGGAACATCTTGGGGCCGCTCGATTATGGAAACAAAAAACATAATCTCAATTATTTGGCCAATACCGAAAAATAAGGATTATTGAACACGATTACTCATTGACTTTTGGAAAGATGTTGCATGTATTGAGATAAAAAAAACAGGGAAACAGTTCAATAAATGAACAGTCAAAACACTGTGACATTTCTTATAACTTGTCCTGTTTTGGACTTTTTGTATTAAAATAAGAATCTAAAACTATATCCACATCTGGGCTGAGTGAGTCGAGCCTTCGGGAGGGGCAGAAGTGCGTGTGTCATCGAAATTTGATTAATTGCCCCAGAACATCTGTCTTCACAAAACATGTACGAAGTATTCACGACGGAGCAAAAAAAAAAAAAACCACGACATTCTCAGGAGATAGACAGTCCCATGCTTAATGTTTGGCTTCACAAGAGACCTGATGACGTGAAGTATTCGGATCCTTTACTGCAGTAAAAGTACTAATACCACACTGTCAACGGACTCCGTCCCCAGTTAAAGCCCTCCTAACCCTCCTGGTGTCCTCGGGGTCAAATTGGACCCATTTTCAAAAAAGTTTCTCAAATCAGAAATTTGGGTTTCCTTCAACCAAATTGTAAAAAATAAAAAATGACGCTCCTCACAAGTTAAATAACTGACCAGTTACTATTTTCATTGAATCTGGGTGTTTTTATTTAATTTATAGCATTTTAAGAAAAAGAAAGAAACTGAAAAAAGTGACAAATGTAGGGGAAAAAACAACAAAAACGTAAAAAAAAAACCCAAAGAAAACATTGTAAAAAGAGAGAAAGAACGGGAAAAGTTAGAAAATGTCAAAAAGTGACAACAAATGTCGGAGAAAGCTTTAAAAACTTCAAGAAACAGAAATGTCCAAAACAAATCGACAAAGACTTTTGGATAAAGGAGGATTTAACACGAGGGTTCATCAGGAAAACGCAGGCCTCGTTAAAGTACTAGAAGTAAAGTACACGTAGGCCTCGTTACAGTACTAGAAGTAAAGTAAACGCAGGCCTCGTTACAGTACTAGAAGTAAAGTAAACGCAGGCCTCGTTACAGTACTAGAAGTAAAGTAAACTAGGCCTCGTTACAGTACTAGAAGTAAAGTAAACGTAGGCCTCGTTACAGTACTAGAAGTAAAGTAAACGTAGGCCTCGTTACAGTACTAGAAGTAAAGTAAACGCAGGCCTCGTTACAGTACTAGAAGTAAAAAAACGTGAGGCCTCGTTACAGTACTAGAAAAGTACTAAAGTAAAATAAACGCAGGCCTCGTTACAGTACTAGAAGTAAAAAACGCAGGCCTCGTTAAAGTACTAGAAGTAAAGTAAAAAGTACTAAGCAGGCCTCGTTACAGTACTAGAAGTAAAGTAAAAGCGCAGGCCTCGTTAAAGTACTAGAAGTAAAGTAAACGCAGGCCTGTTACAGTACTAGAAGTAAAAATAAGCGCGGGCCTTAAAGTTAAAGTACTAGAAAGTAAAAGTAAACGCAGGCCTGGTTACAGTACTAGAAGTAAAAAACGCAGGCCTCGTTACAGTACTACTAGAAGTAAAGTAAAAAGCGCAAAATAGCGGCCTCGTTAAAGTACTAGAAGTAAAAATAAACGCAGGCCTCGTTAAAGTACTAGAAGTAAAAAAGTAAACGCAGGCCTTAAAGTTAAAGTACTAAAGTAAAGTAAACGCAGGCCTCGTTAAAGTACTAGAAGTAAACGCGGGCCTCGTTAAAGTACTAGAAGTAAAAATAAACGCAGGCCTCGTTAAACTAAAAGTACTAGAAGTAAAAAAGTAAAGTAGGCCTCGTTAAAGTACTATAAGTAAAAAACGTAGGCCTCGTTACAGTACTAGAAGTAAAGTAAACGTGGCCTCGTTACAGTACTAAGTAAGTAAAATAAACGCAGGCCTCGTTACAGTACTAGAAGTAAAGTAAACGCAGGCCTCGTTAAAAATACTAGAAGTAAAGTAAACGCAGGCCTCGTTAAAGTACTAGAAGTAAAGTAAACGCAGGCCTCGTTAAAAAACGCAGGCCTAACGCAGGCCTCGTTAAAGTACTAGAAGTAAACGTAGGCCTCGTTAAAGTACTAGAAGTAAACGTAGGCCTCGTTAAAGTACTAGAAGTAAACGTAGGCCTCGTTAAAGTACTAAAAGTAAAGTAAACTTAGGCCTCGTTAAAGTACTATAAGTAAAGTAAACGTAGTCCTCGTTAAAGTACTATAAGTAAAATAAACGTAGGCCTCGTTAAAGTACTATAAGTAAAATGTAAACGCAGCCTCGTTAAAGTACTAGGCCTCGTTAAAGTACTAGAAGTAAAGTAAACGCAGGCCTCGTTAAAGTACTAGAAGTAAAGTAAACGTAGGCCTCGTTAAAGTACTAGAAGTAAAGTAAACGCAGGCCTCGTTACAGTACTAGAAGTAAAGTAAACGCAGGCCTCGTTACAGTACTAGAAGTAAAGTAAACGCAGGCCTCGTTAAAGTACTACTAGAAGTAAAAGTAAACGCAGGCCTCGTTACAGTACTAGAAAGTAAAATGGTCCTCAGTAAAAGTAAACGTAGGCCTCGTTAAAGTACTAGTTAAACGCAGTACTATAAGTAAAATAATGCGCAGGCCTCGTTACAGTACTAGAAGTAAAATAAACGCAGGGCCTCGTTACAGTACTAGAAGTAAAGTAAACGCAGGCCTCGTTAAAGTACTAGTTAAAGTACTAGAAGTAAAGTAGAAGTAAAGCGCAGGCCTCGTTAAAGTACTAGAAGTAAAATAAACGCAGGCCTCGTTAAAGTACTAGAAGTAAAGTAAACGCAGGCCTCGTTAAAGTACTAGAAGTAAACGTAGGCCTCGTTAAAGTACTAGAAACGTAGGCCTCGTTAAAGTACTAGAAAAATAAACGTAGGCCTCGTTAAAGTACTAGAAAGTAAACGTAGGCCTCGTTAAAAAGTACTAGAAGTAAAGTAAACGAGGCCTCGTTAAAGTACTAAAAGTAAAGTAAATGTAGGCCTCGTTAAAGTACTAGAAGTAAACGTAGGCCTCGTTAAAGTACTATAAGTAAAGTAAACGTAGTCCTCGTTAAAGTACTATAAGTAAAGTAAACGTAGGCCTCGTTAAAGTACTATAAGTAAAGTAAACGCAGGCCTCGTTAAAGTACTAGGCCTCGTTACAGTAAAGTAAAATAAACAGGCCTCGTTACAGTACTATAAGTAAAGTAAACGTAGGCCTCGTTACAGTACTAGAAGTAAAGTAAACGCAGCCCTCGTTACAGTACTATAAGTAAAGTAAACGTAGGCCTCGTTACAGTACTAGAAGTAAAGTAAACGCAGCCCTCGTTACAGTACTAGAAGTAAACGTAGGCCTCGTTAAAGTACTAAAAGTAAAGTAAACTTAGGCCTCGTTAAAGTACTATAAGTAAAGTAAACGTAGTCCTCGTTAAAAATACTATAAGTAAAATAAACGTAGGCCTCGTTAAAAACGCTATAAGTAAAAAAATGCGCAGGCCTCGTTAAAGTACTAGAAGTAAAATGTAAGTACAGGCCTCGTTAAAGTACTAGAAGTAAAATTGTAAACGTTAGGCCTCGTTACAGTACTAGAAGTAAAAGTAAAGTAAACGCAGGCCTCGTTACAGTACTAGAAGTAAAGTAAACGCAGGCCTCGTTACAGTACTAGAAGTAAAGTAAACGCAGGCCTCGTTACAGTACTAGAAGTAAAGTAAACGCAGGCCTCGTTACAGTACTAGAAGTAAAATGCGCGCAGGCCTCGTTACAGTACTATAAGTAAAGTAAACGTAGGCCTCGTTACAGTACTAGAAGTAAAGTAAACGCAGGCCTCGTTACAGTACTAGAAGTAAAGTAAACGCAGGCCTCGTTAAAGTACTAGAAGTAAAGTAAACGCAGGCCTCGTTAAAGTACTAGAAGTAAAATAAACGCAGGCCTCGTTAAAGCCTCGTTAAAGTACTAAAGTAAAAAAAATAAACAGGCCCTCGTTAAAGTACTAAAAAGTAAACGTAGGCCTCGTTAAAGTACTAGAAGTAAACGTAGGCCTCGTTAAAGTACTAGAAGTAAACGTAGGCCTCGTTAAAGTACTAAAAGTAAAGTAAATGTAGGCCTCGTTAAAGTACTTTAAGTAAAGTAAACTTAGGCCTCGTTAAAGTACTATAAGTAAAGTAAACGTAGTCCTCGTTAAAGTACTATAAGTAAAGTAAACGTAGGCCTCGTTAAAGTACTATAAGTAAAGTAAACGCAGGCCTCGTTAAAGTACTAGAAGTAAAGTAAACGCAGGCCTCGTTACAGTACTATAAGTAAAATAAACGTAGGCCTCGTTACAGTACTAGAAGTAAAGTAAACGCAGGCCTCGTTAAAGTACTAGAAGTAAAGTAAACGCAGGCCTCGTTAAAGTACTAGAAGTAAAGTAAACGTAGGCCTCGTTAAAGTACTAGAAGTAAAGTAAACGCAGGCCTCGTTAAAGTACTAGAAGTAAAATAAACGCAGGCCTCGTTAAAGTACTAGAAGTAAAGTAAACGCAGGCCTCGTTAAAGTACTATAAGTAAAGTAAACGCAGGCCTCGTTAAAGTACTAGAAGTAAAGTAAACGCAGGCCTCGTTAAAGTACTAGAAGTAAACGTAGGCCTCGTTAAAGTACTAGAAGTAAACGTAGGCCTCGTTAAAGTACTAGAAGTAAACGTAGGCCTCGTTAAAGTACTATAAAGTAAAGTAAATGTAGGCCTCGTTAAAGTACTATAAGTAAAGTAAACTTAGGCCTCGTTAAAGTACTATAAGTAAAGTAAACGTAGTCCTCGTTAAAGTACTATAAGTAAAGTAAATGTAGGCCTCGTTAAAGTACTATAAGTAAAGTAAACTTAGGCCTCGTTAAAGTACTATAAGTAAAGTAAACGTAGTCCTCGTTAAAGTACTATAAGTAAAGTAAACGTAGGCCTCGTTAAAGTACTATAAGTAAAGTAAACGTAGGCCTCGTTAAAGTACTAGAAGTAAAGTAAACGCAGGCCTCGTTAAAGTACTAGAAGTAAAGTAAACGCAGGCCTCGTTACAGTACTAGAAGTAAAGTAAAATGGTCGGATCATCTCAGATGGACTTGTAGACATTATGTTGTTAGCTAGTTTTATTTATAATAAAACATCAGATTTGATAAACTGCATGTGTTTTGTGTGCAGAAATCCTAACGTGTGAAGTAACTAAATCTGTCAGATGAATGTAGTGGAGTAACTAAAGTAACTAGTAACTAAAGTAACTAGTAACTAAAGCTGTCAGATGAATGTAGTGGAGTAACTAAAGTAACTAGTAACTAAAGTAACTAGTAACTAAAGCTGTCAGATGAATGTAGTGGAGTAACTAAAGTAACTAGTAACTAAAGCTGTCAGATGAATGTAGTGGAGTAACTAAAGTAACTAGTAACTAAATCTGTCAGATGAATGTAGTGGAGTAACTAAAGTAACTAGTAACTAAAGCTGTCAGATGAATGTAGTGGAGTAACTAAAGTAACTAGTAACTAAAGCTGTCAGATGAATGTAGTGGAGTAACTAAAGTAACTAGTAACTAAAGCTGTCAGATGAATGTAGTGGAGTAACTAAAGTAACTAGTAACTAAATCTGTCAGATGAATGTAGTGGAGTAACTAAAGTAACTAGTAACTAAAGTAACTAGTAACTAAAGCTGTCATATGAATGTAGGGGAGTAAGAAGTAGAAAGGGGCAGGGAAAGAAAAGATTTGAGTAAAGTACAAGTACCTCGACATTTGGACTTTAATACAATAGATAGATAGATAGATAGATAGATAGATAGATAGATAGATAGATAGATAGATAGATAGATAGATAGATTTTTATTGATCCCAAAAAATGGGAAATTCCAGTGTTGCAGCAGAAGAATATCAGACACATATACAGAAGATACATGAAATAACAGGATACAGTATGAGAACAAATCATTTCAAATATACACAAGTTGGGAGTAAAAAATAAAAATGTTATTGCTCAATCGGTAGATAGCGTAAATATTGTATGGAAATATCGTGCAAGTTGCATTTAGTGCAGATGTGTACTGGAGTAAATATACATAAATATACATAAATACACTTAGTTCCGCTCGGTGTGAGACGTGGAAGGGGATCCCTGGATTTACAGCCAGACCCTATCCCCTGCTCAGGATTTAGGACTCGATACTGCGACTCACAGCGGGATGGAAATGAAACCTGTAGATGGCACGGGAATGACTTTTACAAATGTTTTAAGGTATGGAGAAAAACAGAAAAAGAGAAAGAAATGCGTTTGGCGCCCGCAGTCTGCTGACAACACACATAACTAATCCAGGGGAATGTCACGGTAGGAAGTTGTGCGCTTTGTTGCGTCCTTGCAGAAGTTTGAAAATGACTTTTGAAAGTATTTTGTTATTCAATTAGACCCCCACCCTCCACCTCCACCTCCACCCCCCCCCCTCCACCCTCCACCACCCTTTATTGTACAAACGCTCATATACAGAGGTACGAGCAGATACATACATGAAGGGAAACAGGAACAACAACAACAAAAATCTGCATGCTATACTGCCAGAGTGTGTTATATGCATTATTTTATAATTATTTATTAACCCTTGTGTTGTCCTCCTGGGTCAAAAATGGACAAAAAATCTACATTTTTGTCCCTTTTTTCAGACTTTTTTGTAGTTTCCACTACCACCACCTTACTAGTTTTACTCTACTTTTTGGAATTCATGCTCAATAACCCTCATTTATACAGAATTATACTTAATATTTGAGTTAAAAAAGCAGAAATTATGAATTATTTGCAGTAATAGTTAAGATCAGAGAAATGAAAGTGATCAATTGTATTTACAAAGAGCGTTGGAAGGAATCCAAATCCATTTTTTGTGGTAATTTGGTTAAAAAAAAAATCAATATCTGAAATATGGGTTTCTTTTTAAAGGGGTCAAATTTGACCCGAGGACAACAGGAGGGTTACCTTAAAGGTCTTAATGGCTTTTTTGTTTTGTTTTGTTTTGAATATTCAATAAAAGTTAACTTCATTCCTGGCCATTTTTTCCTCATGCATGTGGAGCTTTATAGTTGTGTGATTATACACCATGTCACACCCAACCATATTTCTCAACATGCATCTTGTAAGTATGTATTTTCATGCAGATGGCATGCATTTCGTTAGTACCAGTCAGTCCGTGTGTCCCGGTGCGAAACCGCGCCCAGGGTGGAACCGTACCTGTGGCGTGTGAATATGTCTGTGTGTGTGTGTGTGTGTGTGTGTGTGTGTGTGTGTGGGTGGTGGGTGGAGGGGTGGGGGTGGAGGGGTGTGGGAGTGAGTGGAGTTAGCAGAGGGGTGATAGCGATGTCAGGTAGTAAAAAGTGAGATGAGGCAGGGCCTGGGAGTCTGCGGGGTCTGGAGGTTTGCCCCTGCACTCTGAGAGCAAACACTGGAGGCATCTGCAGGCAGCTGTGTGTGTGTGTGTGTGTGTGTGTGTGTGTGTGTGGGGGTGTGTGTGTGTGTGTGTGTGTGTGTGTGGGGGGGGGGGGGTGGAGGGGTGTGGAGGAGCTGGGTGGTGGTGAAGAGAGGGGGAGGGGGGGACTTGCAGAGTGAACACAATCAGCCCTCTGTTTTCATAAGACTTGTGGTATGTGAGAGCAGAAACAAATGTGTTTAATTTAGGCCCTTTACTCTCTCTCTCTCTCTCTCTCTCTCTCTCTCTCTCTGTCTCTCTCTCTCTCTCTCCACTACACCCACTTATGCCCACCTCCAGGCTTTTCAGGACTGACTTTTTCCCCCTCCAAGACGCCCCACTGACTACGTCTACATGCACATAACCTTCTGTTTTTATGTCTTTATTCTGAAAAAGACTCTGTTCCCACTAAGCTGTTTACACGGCCAATGAAGGGGAATATTTCGCTGATATTCCCCCAAAATAGGATTATTCCAACGTTCTCCAGCGGTGGAGGACTTGTTGGAGCGTGTGAACACGGCCTCCCTCTTTCATTCCTTCAACCGGCTTCTTGAAAATGTTCGGCGTTGCGATGGTGAATCCCAAAAACCTGTTGATGTCCAAGTCTTTCATCCTGTTTGAAAGTAGCCGTGTTTCTCCTTCTTTTCCGTGAAGTGTCACAGAATGCAGTAAAAACCTCGAAATCTAGACGCGACTGCCCGCAGCAAACGTAATCTGCAGCCAGGGTCCGTCTAGCAACTCTCCGCTGGCTCGCGAGCTGGAAAAGCCAAAATCCTAGTCTGGCCAATCACATCGTGTGTAGAGTTGGTGGGCACCATGCTACACCATGCTACACCATGCCATGCCATGCTCTACCATGCTACTCCATGCTCTACCATGCTATGCCATGCTACACCATGCTCTACCATGCCATACTATGCCATGCTATGCCATGCTACGCCATGCTCTACCATGCTACGCCATGCTCTACCATGCTATGCCATGCTACACCATGCTCTACCATGCCATACTATGCCATGCTATGCCATGCTACAACATGCTACACCATGCTACACCATGCTACACCATGGTATGCCGACCTTTTCAAGAAGCTGGTGGAAGGAATGAGAGCCACGCTGGGTTCACGCGCTCCAACAAACCCTCCGCCAGGTTCAAAATCCTGCTTTACACATTCATTCTCCTTAGCCGTGTAATAAAGCGCAGTCAGAATATTGCCTTTTTTAGAATAAGGGCAGCAAACTGAACATTACCTTGCATTTTCTGCTGCTGTCAGCTGCACTTAGGAAGTACAAAAATAAATAAAATAGTATCAGCGAGACAATCGGCCCCTGAGACAATCAGGTTGATGGGGGGTAAATATTTACCTTCAGGTTCTGGGAATTTTTTTATGGGCCCAGAGTTGGGAGTGATTTCCGCTGTGGTAAACGCCTTTCAGGCAGGATGGGGGGGTGGGGGGGCATTTGGGGTTATTGGCTCCTAAACGCCTTGGCAGGAGGCGCTGCGTCGTATTGTAACCCGGGCTGTCTCCAGTCGTGTTGTGTTTGGTCATAAATGAAAAATTCAAGTCTCACTTGTGTGTCATTGGCGTGGACTCGGACACACACTCATGGACACACACGGACACACGGATACACACACACGGACACACACTCACGGATACACACACACACACACACACACAGACAGACAGATACACGAACAGAGACAAACACACACGCACATACACACACACAGATAAACACACACACACACACACAGAGAGAAACACACACACACACTCAGAGACAAACACACAGAGACACTCACATACACACACAGAGACACTTACACACACACACAGAGACACTCAGACACACACACAGACACACACACACAGAGACACTCACACACACACACAGAGACACTCACACACACACACACAGAGACACTCACACACACACTCACACACAGAGACACTCACACACACACACAGACACTCACACACACACAGAGACACTCACACACACACACACAGAGACACTCACACACACACACAGAGACACTCTCACACACACACAGAGACACTCTCACACACACACAGAGACACTCACACACACACACAGAGACACACACACACAGAGACACACACACACACACACACAGACACTCACACACAGAGACACTCACACACACACACAGAGACACTCACACACACACAGAGACACTCACACACACACAGAGACACTCACACACACACACAGAGACACTCTCACACACACACAGAGACACTCACACACACACACAGAGACACTCACACACACACACACAGAGACACACACACACACACACAGAGACACTCACACACACACACACACACACAGAGACACTCACACACACACACACAGAGACACTCTCACACACACACAGAGACACTCTCTCACACACACAGAGACATTCTCACACACACACACAGAGACACTCACACACACACACAGAGACACTCTCACACACACACAGAGACACTCAGACACACACACAGAGACATTCTCACACACACACAGAGACACTCTCACACACACACAGAGACACTCAGACACACACACAGTGACATACACACACACACACACACACACACCCGAACGGAAACAAACAGACACACACAAACACACATTTACATTTAATTTGTAAGTCAGTCTTTACAGGAAACTGGAGACAGTTGTGTGTTGTAATGCTCTCATCATCTCAGCTTGTTATATTCTCGGGATCTTTAATTTATAATAAAACATAATTTTATAATTTATAATAAAACATACTTTTATAATTTATAATAAAACATAATTTTATAATTTATAATAAAACATAATTTTATAATTTATAAACTAAAGCTGTCAGATGAATGTAAGGGAGTAAAAACTACAATATTCCTCTGAAATGTAGCGTAGTAGAAGTAAAAAGTGGCATGAAAAGAAAAGACTACAAGTGAAGTACAAGTACCTCAACATGTACACATGGAGTAGATGTACTTAGTTACATTCCTCAGGTAACCACCTCGTGTTCTGGAGTTAATTACACCGACGTTTACGGCTGCGAGTTTCAATGAAAACGAGCTACTCCCCAAACTATAAAAAGTCGTGTCCCTGTGTGTTTTGGACAAACAGCGCCACAGGACGTGGGGAAGGAGGACACCTTTGACATTTTGGGGTGCAGCCTGTCCTGACACCAGATCACGTTGACATTAAGCGGAGCAGTCTGTGACAATTGAAGGCAGCTCTCCCATGTACGGGAAACCGCATAACTGACTGCACATAATTGACTTAAATAGCTTCGCACCCTCCTCTTTGTCTTTATGGGACGGCCTTGCCCTCACCAGATGCGTAATTATGTTCTTGTGTGTCTAATTATACAGTGAGTTTTTATACGGCCTGCTGTTTGTGCTGCTCTGTAACAGAATTACTCACTTATTCCTCCTTAAGTTCCTCTTCCTTTAACCCGTTCTGTGTCAGAAATATCATGGATGGTTCCATGTAATCGCAGGTAAAACAGATGAGTACTTTCATATTTTTCGAGGCGTTTTAGAGCTTTTTTTACTGGTAAGAGGACAGCTTAGGCATGAAGGGGGAGAGAGAGAGAGCGGGGGGAAGGACCTGCGGCAAAGGGCCGCAGGTCGGAACCGAACCCGCGGCCGCCGCGCCGAGGACCGAGCACCTGCACTGGGGCGCAAACATGGGACTAAAACAGGGTAAAATGTGGACAAATGTGGACAAATTTGACTAAAATATGGAAACATTTGACTAAAATGTGGAAAAATGTGAACCATGACATCATTTTTTCCACACATTTTAGTCCCTTTTTTAATGTTTATTCACATTTCCCCACGTTTTAGTCACTTTTTAAAATGTTTATTCACACTTTTCCACATTTAGGTTACATTTTTAACATTTGAATCACATTTTTAATGTTTTACTCAAATTTTTTTAAGTAACATTTCCCCACGTTTTAGTCACTTTTTTATGTTTGTTCACATTTTTCCACATTTTAGTAACATTTTTAACGTTTGTATCAAATTTTGATACACTTTTTTCACTTTTTAGTCATTTTTTCCACATTTTAGTCACTTTTTTTAAATGTTTAATCACACTTTTCCACATTTTAGTCACATTTTTAACATTTGAATCAAATTTTTAACATTTTACTCAGATTTTTTATGTAACATTTCACTACGTTTTAGTCACTTTTTTCACATTTTAGTCATTTTTTTTAATGATTATTCACATTTTGTCACATTTTTCCACCCCCCCCCTCCACTCTCCTCTCTCCCTCTTTGCACTAATAGTTCCTTTGTGTACAAGAGCATGTTGAGAGGCCAATGAGCCTGGCCTTAATAGACCACGTTGCCATAGAAACAGCACTCTGGATGTCTGACCTTTGACCCAGTTTTAGTTTTTTAACCGGCTGTGAATAAGAGTGCAGGGAGACCGACCGGGTCACAATGGAGGCCCCGGCGGACGGAGGGAGGGCCCCTGTCATACTCACTTAACTTCATTCCTCTGGGGACTAATGGACACTTCAGGAAGACGCTCGGAGAAGAGCCGGGGGGGGGGCTTCGCTTCGGTTAGTCGACTCATCGGGTGTTTTGGTCAAAGTCGGGCGAGGATTGGTTAACCCTCATGTTGTCCCCATGTTGTCCCCATGTTGTCCCCATGTTGTCCCCATGTTGTCCCCATGTTGTACCCATGTTGTCCCCATGTTGTCCCCCTGTTGTACCCATGTTGTCCTTATGTTGTCCCCATGTTGTCTCCATGTTGTCCCCATGTTGTCCTCATGTTGGCCCATGTTGTCCCCGTGTTGTCCTCATGTTGTCCTCATGTTGTCTTCATGTTGTCCTCGTGTTGTCCTCATGTTGTCCCCATGTTGTCTTCATGTTGTCCTCATGTTGTCTTCATGTTGTCCTCGTGTTGTCCCCATGTTGTCTTCATGTTGTCCTTGTGTTGTCCTCATGTTGTCCCCATGTTGTCTTCATGTTGTCCTCAGGTCAAATTGACCCGTTTTCCTATATCAATGTTCTTTTTAATTCCCCAAAATAACATGATTGTGTGAGGTGTATTAGATGTTTATTGAAGTATTTTATAAGAGGAATCACAGTGAATAATTAGTAATTAGTGGACTAATCGGACGTTGTAGACGTTATTTATTCTATTTAAAAATACATTTATTAAAATATATAAAAAAATAGATTTTGTAAGCCGTTATAAATGCCGATAGTTCGGGAAATGCCTAATATCGGCCGATAATATCAGGGTCGGGCTTTAATACGGGGGGGGGGATTGGATGTTCATTGAAGTATTTTAGGAGAGTAGTTAGTGGACTAATCGGACGTTTTGGGTCTTTTTCAACTTTGATTACTTTAGTCAATCAACCTTTTTTTAATTTTATTTATTTTAGTCACATTTTGTAACATTTTCATCACATTTTTCCACGTTTTAGTCATATTTTTCCATGTTTTAATCACATTTTTATTTATTTTTTCACAATTTCATCACATTTATCAATGTTTCAGTCACTTTTACTGTTTTTAGTCATTAAGAGATTTTTTACGTTTTTCTCATTCTTTTACGTTTAAGTCACATTTGTCAAAGTTTTAGTCACTTTTTTTTTACTGTTTTTAGTCACATTTTCCCACATTTTCCTACATTTTAGTCACATTTTTTAACAATTTCCTCACATTTATCAATGTTTCAGTAACTTTTTTTTAATTGTTTTTTGTCACAGTTTTCCACATTTTAGTCACATAGTGTTTTACAGACAGGTACCAGGGACTGAACAGCATCTAAAGAAAGATCAAGCACATCTCCACTTATAAAATTACAGACGCCAGAAAAACAGAAACTGAAGTCTGTGATCACACCCACACTGAATATATATTTCTCTCTTTTTTTTTTTTTTTTTTTTAACTCTTTGTACCTTTCACTTTAAAATAGCTTTAATTAATAACTTCCTCCATGACTAATCTACTTACTCCACAGTGAACCGGATAATGGGACATGGTCCCCATTCAGAAAAATTTGCAGTGGCCCAGCAGTGCATTGTGGGTCTGAGCGGCTGAGCTGCTAGTCGTTTCCCCATCAATTACACACTAATTAGCACAATGGCCGCCGAGGTTTGCTTAAGAATTGTGGCTGTAATTGCCTCTAATGTCGGCAAACAATGAGCCTTAATGCGGACGCTGGCCAGGCGGGGGCTGCTCATCCCAATGTCTTTGTCCCAAAAAGCTTTTAATTGTGATCCGCGCATAGATCAGGTTGAGGTGTCAATGGCCCCCGCGTGGGCAGGTGATATCAGCAGAGCAAACCAGGGAGGGACAGTCGGCATTGTCTCACTGTTGCTGTTCATATGGAGCAGGGGACGGTAATTAACACCTCGACCAAACAGCAAGCTGTGCGGCCCATTTGTTTTCTGTTGGGGGGGGGGGTGAAAGAAAACAATGGGGAGGGGCCCTGCACACAGGAGGTGATGGAGATTATCTGCCGCAGTGATCCGGGGAGGCATTCCTGCCGCTCCACATGCCGTTTCACCAGCGTCTCGGCTACATAATCACTCTCTTATCATTGGGTCTTTGTCTTTGACTTTGTCTGCTCTCGACGTCTCCTGCATGAGATGCAATAACATTTAGATGCTGTTTAAGATAATTACGGGGCTGCAAATAACTATTTTTTTTTAAGTTGATTAATCCGTGGGTTCATTTCTGGATAAATGGATTAGTTGTTTGGGCTCTAAAAGGGTGAAAAATGTGGATCAGTTTCCCCAAAAGACCAAGATGACGTCCTCAGGTGTCTCGTTGTGTAGAGGACACTAGTAGTTGTTAGGGGGGTCGATACAGCAGTATGTATGTATGTATGTATGTATGTATGTATGTATGTATGTGTGTATGTACGTGTATGTATATATGTACATGTATTAATGTGTATGTATGTGTGTATGTACATAAATGTATGTATATATGTACATGTACTATATGTATGTATATATGTACATGTACTATATGTATATATGTACATGTACTGTATGTATATATGTATATATGTACATGTACTGTATGTATGTGTATATGTATATATGTATATATGTACATGTACTGTATGTATATATGTACATGTACTGTATGTATATATGTACTGTATGTATATATGTACATGTACTGTATGTATATATGTATATATGTACATGTACTGTATGTATATATGTATATATGTACATGTACTGTATGTATATATGTATATATGTACATGTACTGTATGTATGTATATATGTACATGTACTGTATGTATGTATATATGTACATGTACTGTATGTATGTATATATGTACATGTACTGTATGTATGTATATATGTACATGTACTGTATGTATGTATATATGTACATGTACTGTATGTATGTATATATGTACATGTACTGTATGTATGTATATATGTACATGTACTGTATGTATGTGTATATGTATATATGTACATGTACTGTATGTATGTGTATATGTATATATGTACATGTACTGTATGTACATGTACTGTATGCACATGTATGTATATATGTATGTATATATGTGTATGTACATGTACTGTATGTATGTATGTTTCCATCCATATTATTCATGTGATTTGTTTATTTGTTATTGTAACATCCTGTTATGATGTATGTGTGTGAAGTCGGTAAGCTAATGGGACCTGGGGGGGGGGGGATCACTAAAGTATCTATCTATCTATCTATCTATCTATCTATCTATCTATCTATCTATCTATCTATCTATCTATCTATCTATCTATCTATCTATCTATCTATCTATCTATCTATCTATCTATCTATCTATCTATCTATCTATCTATCTATCTATCTATCTATCATGTGATTGCAGTAGACACACAATAAAAACATATGAACTGATTTTGAATCGATAGAGCTTGAATAGCGATTTAAATAAAAATTGATTTTTTTTTTGCACACCCATAAAAAAAGTATAAGAATCTGGGATGTGAGCGTGTTTAATGTGGATATGTTGGAGTATCTTCTCTTCTCTGACAGTAAACTGATCAATCAACAAATCGATTAACTGAGGATTAATGAAAATAATCCTAATTTGCAGCTCATATCTGCTGTTTTCTAGAATCAAGACATGTTTTAAGCCCATTTTATAGAACTACATTGATTTTACTCCTGAGTTTACTTGTGAGTGTCGTTCTAACTTCTCAATGCAGTCCCTGAAGTCGCCAAACTAGCAAAGTTTGGGACTTTTTTTCTCTCTCTCGGTCCCTTTGGCAGAGGGTCTGACTTAGTTTGACAGCAAATGTCCAGACATCTGTCTCTCCTCGGCGCTCTGATGTTGGCCTGCAGTATGGCACCACACACTTCAGAGATGACAAAGACTCTTGGCTGAGTTTTCCTTCGCTCTGTGAGAGCGATGTAACAATTAGATCCCAGCTCTGGCAGGCCACATGCCCCAGAGCATATGTCGCATTCTCTGTGTTCAAAACACCAAAGGGCTCCAGTGTGGCTTTTTTTGGAAAATTTCGGTGGCATCACTGCCACCTTTGTCGCATCTGGGTCCTGTAAAAGTAGCACAGTCTACTGATGTCTATTCTGAGTGTTGGAGGCAGCAGGGAAAGCTGGAAGACAATTAGAGAAAGCTGTGAAAATGGATCAGCTAAACTTCACTTTGGTTGCTCGGTTCTTTCAGTAGTCGGTCCGAGAGTGTTTACCCAAAGCTTC
Source organism: Etheostoma perlongum (assembly GCA_026937815.1). Classification (NCBI taxonomy): domain Eukaryota; kingdom Metazoa; phylum Chordata; class Actinopteri; order Perciformes; family Percidae; genus Etheostoma; species Etheostoma perlongum. The sequence continues at coordinate 2,964,507 of CM049375.1, read as the reverse complement.
CAGCTCCCATGCTGCAGCAGACGTCGCGATGCGCCCCGGCCATATGCCTGCATGTGTTTCTACGTAAAATAAGGGCATGTGGAAAGCATCTCTTCATGTCCTGCAGTTACATTGAGTATGTTTACATGCACACTAATATTCAGAATTTGATACAGGGTAGTTACTCGGCATGTTCGGTGTGGAATAGGGATGTAACGCTAGGAAAATGTATCCTCGTTGTTATAGGGACCAAAATTATCACGTTTTTCAGCATTATCGTGGTATTTTTTAAAAGTGTGTTCAATGCTTTTTAGCAGCAACTTTTTTCCGGCATGTTCTGCAGACAGCATAACTATCTTCATTCAGCTGTCCTTCGACATGCTTATAATAACCAGAATATGGCCACGCTTCAGACTTATTCCTCTCAGAGGGCTGAAAAATGTCCTGAGCACCGTCATCTCCTTCAGCCGTGATTCCAACTTCAAGAAACTCACGTTGGAGGCTACGCAGTGATCCCGACTCAGAAACTCACGTTGGAGGCTACGCAGTGATCCTGACTCAGAAACTCACGTTGGAGGCTACGCAGTGATCCTGACTCAGAAACTCACGTTGGAGGCTACGCAGTGATCCCGACTCAGAAACTCACGTTGGAGGCTACGCAGCGATCCCGACTCAGAAACTCACGTTGGAGGCTACGCAGTGATCCCGACTCAGAAACTCACGTTGGAGGCTCCCGACGAAACTCACGTTGGAGGCTACGATCCCGACTCAGAAACTCACGTTGGAGGCTACGCAGCGATCCCGACTCAGAAACTCACGTTGGAGGCTACGCAGCGATCCCGACTCAGAAACTCACGTTGGAGGCTACGCAGCGATCCCGACTCAGAAACTCACGTTGGAGGCTACGCAGTGATCCCGACTCAGAAACTCACGTTGGAGGCTACGCAGTGATCCCAACTCAGAAACTCACGTTGGAGGCTAAACAGTGATCCTGACTAAGAAACTGATGGATATTTAGATTAAGGCCTTTTTCCAAATTGATCATTTTCAGATTACATATATGATTTCCTGGTTTTAGAGGTATTATTTGGACAACAGGGGATTCAGAATCTGCGTTTTAGTCAGGGTTTTTACTGCAGTTTGTGACAGTTTACGGCTTACCTTACCATACTTTCCTGGATATGCTCACACATCGCTACACTGGCCCTTTAAAGAAAGGGGTTGAAGTAATCAAAGAGCACACTCCAACTAGTCCACCACCGGTGCAAAACTGAAATAATCCTATTCAAAACCGCTTCGTATAAACAGGAATATTAGGGGAATAGCCATTTTTATCAGCTAAAATGGAATATTATGAAATAAGAGCATAAAAAACCAGAATATTACATGCATCACTGTGTCATTGGCTCTCCTGCCGCTGTCCGCTGCTCATAGGAAGTCGTCCCCCCCGACCAATTTCAAATACACTTTTAGCAGACGTGCTCCAACGTACTCTCGAGCTGCAGTTTCTATATCTCCTGTTTTAATCTTTTACAAACATTTAAAATCACACGTCATAACTATTTGAATCCTCCATTGTAAGTGCTGCGTCTGTCCTAACTTTTCTTTTTCTTACACTTCCCCTGGCTTGTGTTTTCTTCCCTGCAACAGTGAGAAAGTTTTGGCTCAGCAGCACGGTGCACAATTCCTCGCCTTTTGTTTCCTGAAGCAACTCCTAGACCCAACCCCCACTTCTCTCTCTCTCTCTCTCTCTCTCTCTCTCTCTCTCTCTCTCTCTCTCTCTCTCTCTCTCTCTCATGTGTTAGTGAGTGGTGTGCTGCTGCCGTAGTCTGCGCTAGAGCTAATGTGACAGTGAGCGGCTTCGCATTACCCGGCTGGATGTTCCAGCGAGTGTGCGAAACAGTTGCTCCATAGGGCACGCTGGCAATTAAAAGGAAAAAGTAGGTGCCTCCCAAACCAAAAAAGTGCCCGGGGGCATGTTCCCCGGTGCTGGCAGAAGCTGTCAAAATAAAGGATGGATTTGGGCGGGGAGAGCCGGTGGTGGGCACGGCCCGGGCAGGACCAAACGCTCACAATGGCGCTCGTTTCATTTGTGGAAGGACTCATGATTGACGTAGATTAGACGGAGAGAGAGGAAAAAAACTGCATTGTTTTTGGATTTCTCTCTCTCTCTCTCTCTCTCTCTCTCTCTCTCTCTCTCTGGAGAGCGGCATTCATTAGGCGCCGTGCACACAGCAGAGTAAAGTCTGAATGTGGGAGCTAGCAGCCTCTAAAGGCAACGGCCCCCTGACAGTTGTATGGTCTCGGGCCCATTAGTAGGGACCCTACGATTCAGCCTTGAGCAGTATAGTGAAAATGAAGAGGGCTGATGTCAACTACAAGAATTTCCCCCTCTTTTTTTAGTTTTTTCGAAAGGGAAAAAGGGTCCTCCTCCCCCCGCCTTGGTTCTCTGTTGGACCCCAGCTGTCAGGAAACAATACCCTCTGCCTGCTCCGACAAACTCATTCCTCAAAATGTTTTTTTTTTTCTCTCCCTCCTCTCTTTTCTCCCCCCTCTCCTTCCTCCTTCCCCCGTCCCCTTCCCCCCCGCCCCCTGCTATAATGTCTTTTCCATTTTTAACCCGCACAGCCATCCAAGCTTCCTTCCTCCTTACAAACCCCCCGAGTGATGAATGAAGTTTTTAATCCGAACGTGAATGCACGACTCCTTTTGACGTCTTTGAAAAGCAGACAAAGACTTTTTTTCATTTAAAAAAACAACAACAACAAAATAAACCCAGTCTTTTTTCTTCTTCCATCTGTCCGATGTGTGCGATGGGTGGACGTCAAACTGTTTGTGCATAGGAACTTGCGAGCGCAAAGCTATGTAAATAAAAAGGACTGTGTACGTTGTAGAATAATAACAGAGGATGCACGGCGAGATTGTGTAATCATCACTTACAGACACATTTAATAACTCATAGTACGCTCCCGTGCCCAAAAGGCAAATCTTAAATAACATTAAGGTCATTTTCACGGACCTGTATGAGCAAAACATAACCTACCCTATCATATAAAACCCCTTTTAATTAATTTCAGATTGTACAAGAGAGGAAAAAAAATCCACATGCATGACAAGCTGCCGTGTCCAGTATGTAAACTGATTCATAAACCAGATGGTTGAGCCGTGCTCTCCGAGCTCGGGCTTCATGCTATCTCCATTGCTGGAGGACAGAAAAAAAAGCAAGAAGAAGAAGAAGCTTGTTGCATGAAGCAGTAAATCACCAAAAGACACAGCGGCGAAGGGATGGGCAGCGGCAAAACGGTTGTTGGAAAAGGGGGGCAAACACGTCCACAAGCCCTGCATGATAACTTTGATACATGTGTGAAAACACATGGACACAGAGAAGGAGGACGGCCTGCATCCGACGGTTCAAAAGGCCAAAGCAATGGAGCCCAGAGTGAGCTCCGAGTCCGCAGCCCCAGCCTCTTCCTTCCGGCTGTCTCTTCCCACCACCCGCTCAGCGACGGGGTGCCCACAGCTGGGCCCCCCCCACCCCACCCACCCCACCCTTGACAAACGGCAATTTCACGGCCCTCCACCAGTCCGCTGTGTTCACATGGCTCTCCACACTCTCCCACCGTGCCAGAGTCTCCCTCGGACTACAGCAGCGACGTGGCTCTGCTGCAGGTGGCTCCACAACCCGGTCATAACACCGCTGCACGCTTCAGTCCCTCCGGTTTATATAATAATAATAATAATAATAATAATAATAATAATAATAATAATAATAATAATAATAATAATAATAATAATAATAATAAACTTTATTTCTATAGCATTTCTTAACAAGGTTACACAGTGCTTTTCAGAAAAAAGCATGAACAACACAGCCAACAACAATGAAGTCAAATACAAAAAACAGAGGTGTCATAAAGCATGGGGGGGGGGTCACCAGACGCCTCCCGATACGATATCATCACAATACTTACGCCATAATACGATATTATTGCGATTTTTAACACATTGCAATATTCTGCGATATATTGCAATTTATAACCTTTTTTCTAACTTCTAATTTTTCCTAACTATATTATATAATATAAGATCCAGACTTGGTGTGTGTGTGTGTGTGTGTGTGTGTGTGTGTGTGTGTGTGTGTGTGTGTATTTCAGGCCTGTGTGTAGTGAATTCTAACAAAAACTTGTATTTTCCCCACTGGTGATCAATAAACAGTATAACTTGTAAATTAATTACTAATTATTTAATGGTGTTAAGTGATTCATTTATAAATGTATTACTTAAATACCATTAAAAAAATTAATTAGTAATAAGAGCTTAGTTTAAAAAGGTTACAGAAGAAACTAGAACATATTCTCATAACAAGTTGACGCCAGACCTTTCTGTCATAGAACATGTCTCAAACCGATTATTAAAATAGTTGGTGTTAAATCCATTAGTTGTATTTGTACAATAATGTTTTCTTCTGTCTCCCTCGCAGTACCTGCAGATGAAATGGCCTCTTTTGGACGTCCCTGGATCGGCAGGACTGAAAGACTCGCGTTCTCCAACGCCGGGGCATTTAGTAAGTGGACACTCAAAACCCAAAACTGGAATGGATTGAATTAATGACAAGATGAAGCTTAAAAAAGAGGAGTAAAACCAGAGAGTAAAACCAGAGAGTAAAACCAGGGAGTAACACCAGGGAGTAAAACCAGGGAGTAAAACCAGGGAGTAAAACCAGGGAGTAAAACCAGGGAGTAACACCAGGGAGTAAAACCAGGGAGTAAAACCAGGGAGTAACACCAGGGAGTAACACCAGGGAGTAACACCAGGGGAGTAACACCAGGGGAGTAACACCAGGGAGTAACACCAGGGAGTAACACCAGGGAGTAACACCAGGGGTAACACCAGGGAGTAACACCAGGGAGTAACACCAGGGAGTAACACCAGGGAGTAACACCAGGGAGTAACACCAGGGAGTAACACCAGGGAGTAACACCAGGGGAGGGGAGTAACACCAGGGGAGTAACACCAGGGAGTAACACCAGGGAGTAACACCAGGGGAGTAACACCAGGGAGTAACACCAGGGGAGTAACACCAGGGGAGTAACACCAGGGGAGTAACACCAGGGGAGTAACACCAGGGAGTAACACCAGGGGAGTAACACCAGGGGAGTAACACCAGGGGAGTAACACCAGGGGAGTAACACCAGGGGAGTAACACCAGGGGAGTAACACCAGGGGAGTAACACCAGGGAGTAACACCAGTAAGTAACACCAGGGAGTAACACCAGGGGAGTAACACCAGGGGAGTAACACCAGGGGAGTAACACCAGGGGAGTAACACCAGGGGAGTAACACCAGGGAGTAACACCAGGGGAGTAACACCAGGGAGTAACACCAGGGGAGTAACACCAGGGAGTAACACCAGTAAGTAACACCAGGGAGTAACACCAGGGGAGTAACACCAGGGGAGTAACACCAGGGGAGTAACACCAGGGGAGTAACACCGGGAGTAACACCAGGGAGTAACACCAGGGGAGTAACACCAGGGGAGTAACACCAGGGAGTAACACCAGGGAGTAACACCAGGGAACACCAGGGAGTAACACCAGGGGAGTAACACCAGGGAGTAACACCAGGGGGAGTAACACCAGGGAGTAACACCGGGGAGTAACACCGGGGAGTAACACCAGGGGAGTAACACCAGGGGAGTAACACCAGGGAAGTAACACCAGGGGAGTAACACCAGGGGAAGTAACACCAGGGGAGTAACACCAGGGGAGTAACACCAGGGAGTAAAACCAGGGAGTAACACCAGGGAGTAACACCAGGGAGTAACACCAGGGGAGTAACACCAGGGAGTAACACCAGGGAGTAAAACCAGGGGAAGGGTGTTTGACAAAAAAGCAACATGGCCGGTTGGTACCTGTGTGAATTGATTAGGTATTCCCTCCGGGACATTGACCTAATAATCTAATTAATAATGTCGACTTATTGGGGTGGGAATCGACTCACAGTGAACCATATGCAGTAAATGCTTTAATTACACAATCCCCGTAATTGGTTATTTTCACAATAATAAAGTTTTATGGCGGTTTTCCATTACTTGGTACTAGCTCGGCTCGGCTCGGCTGCGTGCCCCGTCCTCCTTTTTCCGTTGCAGATTTAGGGTTGGGGTCTGGTCGTCATAGCAAAGCTGCTGCAAACTGCCGTGACGTAACGCAACACACATAGAAGGTGGAAGGTGTGTTTTTGTGTGTTCTTGTGAGGTTGCCAGAAAAAGACGGAAAACTTGTCCTGTTGTCTTTTTTTGTATTTTTTACTGTCCAACCAGTACATGTCCTCTTCTGTAGACACGGTCCTCATTTAAATATTTTTTACTGTCCAACCAGTACATGTCCTCTTCTGTAGACACGGTCCTTATTTATATATTTTTTACTGTCCAACCAGTACATGTCCTCTTCTGTAGACACGGTCCTTATTTATATATTTTTTACTGTACAGCATGTCCTCTTCTCTAGACATGTTGTACCAGTCCAAATATGACAGTCCATTGAAAAAAAAACAACCTTGTTATGGATCTATTTTCATGCATTTTCCCGTAACTTTTTGTAATTTTAAATCTTTCAAAAATATCAAAATTAATATCAATATTGCAATATCACATTTTGTTAATATTGTGCAACCCTAGCAGGTACCAGGGACTTTTTAATCATAATACCGTACATATCCACACTCCTTATATTTCTTTCTTTATTTATATTTCTACTTGATATTTATACAATTTGTGCAACTGCAACACAGAATAAAATATTTATGATTTTGATAATGGAAAAGGAAAAGAAAGGCGAGTAAAGGCGAGTGGAGCAGGTACCATGTAGTGGAAAAATGCCGATAGTGCTCATGTAAATGTGCTGGTTCCCATCCATCCCCCCCCCCAGCGCCTGCAGGTCTGTCTGTCTTTACCACAATCACTCCCGTCTCCCCGCCATAAATCTCTTAACTTTCGAAGCTCTTTGCCATTCTTGAACCTTCCCACACAGGCGCGAACTAGTCATCCCGGTGTCTCACTCGGGTTAGACAATGCGGGGCCTCGGCAGACCTGTTTGCTCTGTGGCTTCGCTGAGGGATGTGTGTGTTTGGGATTGAAAACATTTTTAGATGACACAGGCATCTGTTTGGCATCCCACCTGCCTGATTGTATCAGGGCGTTTCCTAAGTCCGGGGTAAGTCCTTACAGATCCTGGCTAGACGTGCATGCTGAGGCTACATTTACACGTATGTTTTTGTTCTTTTTAAGCGGCGTTTTAAGACAAACAATCTTTTTTTCTGCTAAATTGCTTGATTTTAAAGGTCCCATGACATGGTGCTCTTTGGATGCTTTTATATAGACCTTAGTGGTCCCTAATACTGTATCTGAAGTCTCTTTTATATAGACCTTAGTGGTCCCTAATACTGTATCTGAAGTCTCTTTTATATAGACCTTAGTGGTCCCTAATACTGTATCTGAAGTCTCTTTTATATAGACCTTTTTAGTGGTCCCCTAATACTGTATCTGAAGTCTCTTTATATAGACCTTAGTGGTCCCCTAATACTGTATCTGAAGTCTCTTTTATATAGACCTTAGTGGTCCCCCTAATACTGTAATACTGTATCTGAAGTCTCTTTTATATAGACCTTAGTGGTCCCTAATACTGTATCTGAAGTCTCTTTTATATAGACCTTAGTGGTCCCCTGTATCTGAAGTAATACTGTATCTGAAGTCTCTTTTATATAGACCCTTACTGTATCTGAAGTCTCTTTTATATAGACCTTAGGGTCCCCTAATGTATCTGTATCTGTATCTGAAGTCTCTTTTATATAGACCTTAGTGGTCCCCTAATACTGTATCTGAAGTCTCTTTATATAGACCTTAGTGGTCCCCTAATACTGTATCTGAAGTCTCTTTTATATAGACCTTTATATAGACCTTAGTGGTCCCCCTAATACTGTATCTGAAGTCTCTTTTGAAGTCTCTTTATAGACCTTAGTGGTCCCTAATACTGTATCTGAAGTCTCTTTTATATAGACCTTAGTGGTCCCCTAATACTGTATCTGAAGTCTCTAATTTTATATAGACCTTTATATAGACCTTAGTGGTCCCTAATACTGTATCTGAAGTCTCTTTTATATAGACCTTAGTGGTCCCCTAATACTGTATCTGAAGTCTCTTTCCCAAAATTCAGCCTGGGTGCAGAGTTCCAGCCTCTAGAGCCAGTACCACATTGAGCTTTTCCTTAGTATGTGCCATTTCTGAGTCTGTAGCTGGGGGCATAGGCAGGCTGGGGGGACGCATATTAATGTTAAAAACCTCATGAAGTGACATTTTCATGCCATGGGACCTTGCCATGCCATGCAAAAAGATGTGAAACGTAGGAGTGTAGCTGTAGATTGAGTTAGCGACTGATTCTCTGGATCCCGTGATCTCAGCGATGCACATGACAACGTCCTCACTGAGCACATTGTCAGATTTGGGAACTTGTTGTGTTTGCTGATGGGAAGCCAGGACTGAATTTAAGTCTCAATAGAAACCAATTCAATCCATTTTAAATAGAATAAATGCTGACCTGCCAGCGACCCTGTTGGCACACAGCAGCTGCTGTGTGACGTTCGGTTGCAGCAGACTCGGTTTAGCTTAGCTAGACAATGTGTTTTACAACATTTTGACATCTGTGCATCCACAAAGCACAGAGACAGAATTAAGAGAAGAAGTCAAACCATTTTCCGATTTGTTTCTATTCTTTCCCTTTGGCGGTTGCTGTCATTTTTATCACGTGGCTCTGTTATAGTTGTTTTTCTGTTGCCTTCGTCTCTTTGAGCGTCATTTAAAGCTATACAAACTAAAAAATCAATGCGGAAAGAAACTTTGTAGAAGACTGAGAATGTGAGGGAAGAAATGTTACTCACATTGTCAGAATAATAAGTGGCCTTCACCTTCTGTGTGCGTACATATGTACTTTTCTTTAAGTTTGTTCTTTTGCTGGATGCAAGTCAATGTTATTCAGTTGAAAAAGGAGGTCCAAACACACAAAATAATACGATATATTGTAGGATTTACAGGCTGTTGCACCAATGTCGTCTTACTCTAGAAGTCTATAACAGCTTTTCAGAGGACTGACAAGGGACTACATGTCTGTAGTAGTAGTAGTAGTACTAGTAGTAGTATCTGTAGTATATCTGCACATAGGAACTTGTACTGTAAATATTAGCCTATATGTTAGCATGGGTAGAAGCTTTCTTTGTATATTGTTTTTATAAAATTAAAGACACTATTTTAATGCTTTTTAATTTGATTATTTTAAGGCTCGTACTCAGATTATTTCATATATATATTTTATGGTTTCATAATGTGTAAGTGCTTGAAACCAAACAAGTATGCTCACCTTTACATCCGTCTCTAAAATGTCAGAAAATGGTGAAAAATGTGGATCAATGTTTCCCAAAAAGCCCAAGATGAGGTCGTTGTTTAAAAAATGACTCCAACAGATTTATTGATTATCAAAACAGTGGGCGATTAATTTAACTAACATCTGATCGATTCCTCTCTGCAGCTCTAGATTAGATTCAACTTTATTGCCAAAGTACAAAGACAGCGAAATGCAGTTTATGTGCAACCAGAAGTGCAAAAAAAAAAAAAAAAAAAGCAGAAAAGTGCAAAGTCTAGATCATTTAGCTGGTTTTATTCCAGTTGAATATCACGACAGACATCTCCAATGAAACACTTAAATTGGCGGGAAACGTATGAGAGGTAGAGTTAATAACAAAAAGGATTGGCAGAACAGAAGAGATGGGTCTTCAGACGGGACTGAAACATGGTGAGGGACTCAGAGATGCGGATCTCATGGGGGAGGGAGTTCCAGAGCCTGGGAGCTGTCCTGGAAAAGGCTCTGTCCCCAAAACTGCAGAGCTTTGACTTGGGGGCGTAGGAGACCGGCTGAGGTGGATCTGAGGGACCGTGAAGGTTGGTAGGGGGACGTAGAGGAGACCGGCTGAGGTGGATCTGAGGGACCGTGAAGGTTGGTATGGGGGAGAGGAGGACAGTGAGGTAGGACGGGGCAAGGTGGTGTATGGCTTTGTAGGTAAGGACCAGGATTTTGTATGTGATCCGGTGAGAAATGGGAAGCCTGTGTAGCTGTTTCAGGACCGGAGTGATGTGGGTCCAGGATGTGGAGCAGGTGATGAGTCGTGCGGCTGAGTCCTGAGCCGAGTTCATTTTTACAAAGCAGAATTAAAGGTAGGGAAGTTCACTAGAAGTGTAACAGCTTTCAGTATGGGAACGAAAGGAGGAAGTCAAGCCGGATCTGACAACCTCTGACCACAGTACGGGTGTAAATCCCAAGTTGTGTCACAGTATTACATCATCTTGATTTTTAGACACTGATATATTTTAATATTTACTGATATCTGTTTCGATACGATTTTGATTTGATCAATTTTTTTGGGGCCTGAGATCGATACGGGCCTGGTAATTATCATTAAAGGTGCCATGCGACACAAAACCGCATTTACTTGCATTATTTGAAATCTGTGAGATCCGTGTGTGTGTGTGTGTGTGTGTGTGTGTGTGTGTGTGTGTGTGTGTGTGTGTGTGTGTGAAGATGACCTGCTACCTCCTCTGTCAGCTCGAGCTATTTATAAAGAAATAAGAGGAGAAATCAGGCCAATCACAACAGCTGGTCAGTCTGACGTCATGCTGCCTGAGCTCATTAATATTCATGAGCTGGGTGAAGGATGCTGATAGCCAGGCTCTCATTGGCTAGCTGTTAGCCAATCAGGCTTTCTATACCACGCTTGAATGGCTTGAAACAAAGTCCATGGTAGCACCTTTTTAAAGCCTATTCAACCCAATCAGTTCCATGATTGATGCAGTATCTGAAGTCTCTTTTATATAGACCTTAGTGGTCCCTAATACTGTATCTGAAGTCTCTTTTATATAGACCTTAGTGGTCCCTAATACTGTATCTGAAGTCTCTTTTATATAGACCTTAGTGGTCCCTAATACTGTATCTGAAGTCTCTTTTATATAGACCTTAGTGGTCCCTAATACTGTATCTGAAGTCTCTTTATATAGACCTTAGTGGTCCCTAATACTGTATCTGAAGTCTCTTTTATATAGACCTTAGTGGTCCCTAATACTGTATCTGAAGTCTCTTTTATATAGACCTTAGTGGTCCCCTAATACTGTATCTGAAGTCTCTTTATATAGACCTTAGTGGTTCCTAATACTGTATCTGAAGTCTCTTTTATATAGACCTTAGTGGTCCCCCTAATACTGTATCTGAAGTCTCTTTTATATAGACCTTAGTGGTCCCTAATACTGTATCTGAAGTCTCTTTTATATAGACCTTAGTGGTCCCCTAATACTGTATCTGAAGTCTCTTTTATATAGACCTTAGTGGTCCCCTAATACTGTATCTGAAGTCTCTTTATATAGACCTTAGTGGTCCCTAATACTGTATCTGAAGTCTCTTTTATATAGACCTTAGTGGTCCCCTAATACTGTATCTGAAGTCTCTTTTATATAGACCTTAGTGGTCCCTAATACTGTATCTGAAGTCTCTTTTATATAGACCTTAGTGGTCCCCTAATACTGTATCTGAAGTCTCTTTTATATAGACCTTAGTGGTCCCCTAATACTGTATCTGAAGTCTCTTTTATATAGACCTTAGTGGTCCCCTAATACTGTATCTGAAGTCTCTTTATATAGACCTTAGTGGTCCCTAATACTGTATCTGAAGTCTCTTTTACATAGACCTTAGTGGTCCCCTAATACTGTATCTGAAGTCTCTTTTATATAGACCTTAGTGGTCCCCTAATACTGTATCTGAAGTCTCTTTATATAGACCTTAGTGGTCCCCTAATACTGTATCTGAAGTCTCTTTATATAGACCTTAGTGGTCCCTAATACTGTATCTGAAGTCTCTTTTACATAGACCTTAGTGGTCCCTAATACTGTATCTGAAGTCTCTTTTATATAGACCTTAGTGGTCCCCTAATACTGTATCTGAAGTCTCTTTTATATAGACCTTAGTGGTCCCCTAATACTGTATCTGAAGTCTCTTTATATAGACCTTAGTGGTATAACATACTTGTATTTTACGACATCTCCATAGATGGATTCATCAGGGTGTGATTCCACTGACAGACAATAAATGTTGAGTTATTGCCCCGCCCTGTTTCAGAGCAGAATTAAAGGTAGGGAAGTTCACTAGAAGTGTAACAGCTTTCAGTATGGGGACTAAAAGAGGAAGTCTCCAAGCCTGATCTGACAACCTGTGACTAGGGGGGGTCATTTGATCCGTTGTGAGACTCTCTAATAAGGGGCGTGGTGTACCCAGGGCACGGAGGCTAGAAAGTGACCCCCCTCCTCCCCCCGTTGGTCCTCAGCTCTGGGCCAGGAGCCCACATGCCCCTCTGGTGTGCTGCTGCTGACAGCAAGCCAGGCTGATTATGTGCTCATTACGCCAGCCGCAGAGAGAGAGACAGAGAAGGGGGCCGGGGGGGGTCTGGCTCAACAGGCCTGCAGGCTCCCCAGGCCCCCAACACTGCACTAATGAGAACAGGGGGAGTGGATGGGCACACACTGGGGGGCCGAGGATTACTGCCCAGAGAGAGAGACACACACCAGCAGGGACTCCTGAAGCAGACCTGGACGGTTACTTTCACTGTCCGCTGATCGGCTCATTATTTCCTGGATTAATCGATTACTTTGGTCTCTAAAATGTGGATCAGTGTTTTTCCAAAGCCCAAGATGACGTCCTCAAATGTCTCGTTTTGTCCACAACTCTCAGATGTTCGGTTTACTGTCACAGAGGAGAGAAGAAACTAGAAGATATTCACATTTAACACGTTGGAATCAGAGTTTTTAGTCCAGAAAAATAGACTCAATAATTAATTAATTATCAAAATAGTTGCCTATTAATTAAGGATTTATCTCCAGTAATCTGCGTCCGTAACACTTGAAACACACGACCATTTTAGTATACCGGCCATGCGTGTGCCGGTGTGAACAGGAAGCAGTATCAATACTGCAAAGATTAATTGTAAACTGTGAAATTAATCTATTTTGATAATGGATTCATTGTTGAGTCATTTCTTTACAAAAAGAAAGGTTAAAATTCTCCGTTTCCAGCGTGTTAAATGTGAATATCTTGTAGTTTCTTCCCTCCTCTGTGACAATAAACCGAATATCTTTGAGTTGTGGACCAAACGAGACATTTGAGGACGTGATCTTGGGCTTTTTGGGAAACACTTGATCCCCATTTTTCACCCTTTTTCTGAGATTTTATTACCCAAACAACTAATCCATTCATGGAGAAAACAAACGACCGATGAATCGACCGTAAAAACAGTCGTCGGCTGCAGCTCGAGATGATATGTCTATTATTTCTGTGTTGGTAATATGGTGTTTTGGAGATTGCTTTGAGATTTCTGCCATTTCTTGTTCCTGGTGGAAGAAGAATTAGAGGATGTTTAATAGAAGGAGCATCCTGTGGCGGTACAGATTGGGGCCATACGGGCCCTATGCTAATGGGAGCCGGCTCCGGCCTGAGAGCCTCAATTATTCAACAGGCAGGTTTGTTTAGGATTCAGGTGGTATTGCTTTTGGTAGTAATGGTGGTGGTGGGAGGACTGGGAAGAAGGGAGCGAGCTTTTCTGTGAACGCACGGCACCCCGGCATCAATATATACACACACACAAGCACACACACACACACACGTACAGACACACAAACGTTAGCACGCACCCACCGTTCAACACCCCAAAAACCACCAAAAAGACCCCTGTGTTCAGAGGGCTGCCTCTTCATGAATAAAACATCTAAGGCGCTGCAGGGCCAGGTGATGCAGTATGGGTAACATGTCAGCTGTCAGGAGTCACTGAGGAGGGGAGGAGAGGAAACGGGAGGAGAGGTTTTCAAAGTCTCTGTATTGGACCATTTCCAAAGAGAAGTACAGTCAATGCACATTGAATCCTAAAGGAAGGAAAGGAAATGATAGGAAAGGAGAGGAGTTAAGATGATAGTGGAAACAAGCAGAGGAAAAGACAGAAAGGAAACGGAGAGAAGAGGACATGAGAGGAAAGGAAAAACAAAAGAAAAGCCAGGCGCGCTTGGACCTTGGAGCATTGCTATTATGATGGAGGATTTGAACAGTAATATTTATATTTGTAATCTTTTGCATGTGTGTGTGCTGATGGCCTTCTGTGTGTGTGTGTGTGTGTGTGTGTGTGTGTGTGTGTGTGTAACAAGGATAGTGTGAGTCCCTGTGCACGAACCTAGACGCATTTTACTAATGTGCTGTTAAAATAACAATGAAATGCTGCGTCATTGACTTGAGACCAGGTTTTTGTTGGTCACTTCCTGCTGCTTCAAGATAGCAATACGCCCAGAATGCACCTGAACACACCTCCCTGTAAGACCAGCACGCCCAGAATGCACCTGAACACACCTCCCTGTAAGACCAGCACGCCCAGAATGCACCTGAACACACCTCCCTGTAAGACCAGCACGCCCAGAATGCACCTGAACACACCACCCTGTAAGACCAGCACGCACAGAATGCACCTGAACACACCTCCCTGTAAGACCAGCACGCCCAGAATGCACCTGAACACACCTCCCTGTAAGACCAGCACGCCCAGAATGCACCTGAACACACCTCCCTGTAAGACCAGCACACCCAGAATGCACCTGAACACACCTCCCTGTAAGACCAGCACACCCAGAATGCACCTGAACACACCTCCCTGTAAGACCAGCACGCCCAGAATGCACCTGAACACACCTCCCTGTAAGACCAGCACACCCAGAATGCACCTGAACACACCTCCCTGTAAGACCAGCACACCCAGAATGCACCTGAACACACCTCCCTGTAAGACCAGCACACCCAGAATGCACCTGAACACACCTCCCTGTAAGACCAGCACACCCAGAATGCACCTGAACACACCTCCCTGTAAGACCAGCACGCCCATGGGCGCACAGATTTGCTATTTAATCGACGTGGGTGCAGGACGGTCTTAAAATAGCAAAGACACTTGCGTTGGGCTTTGCACAGCGCTGCAGGATAGGACCCACTTAGGGCGAAGGGCGCGCCGGAGCGTCCAATGATGTTTGGACAACAGACAACACCACTGTTCTAAAAGCCATGTTGCAAAATTTCATTCACTATTCTATTCATATATTACACTACTTTTGTGAATCTAAGACTTTGGGAAACTCATTTCAAGCAACAAAACAATTTGTCTACATGAGTAAAGGCTTGTTTTCATTTTCACAGGATTTGAGGAATTCCAAAAAAAATTCACTTTTCGGCTTTAGGGTCAAATTCTCTCATTACATTCTCATTCTCTCTTGGGACCACTTTTGAACAATTTGATGTGCAACACACGGGATCAGGTTATATGGAAATACCCTTAAAAGGAGTATTTAAGAAGATGTGTAAAAATTGAGAAAATGCCCTTAAACCTCAGAGGGTTAACATAAACTAAAGTTGAATAAAACACTTCTAGAGACAATATATCTTTAAGAAGAGTGCACATCACAAGTCAGTCAGTCTGTTTCGATTCTGGGGAGAGGAATCTTAAAAACATTAAAAATCACGATGCACATGTGAATCTATTAGGTTGCAGTATTAACTGAAAATCTGCTGTTTTTTTTCTCTTCCTAAGAGATAAATATGTTTGCTTTTTGACCCATTTTCTTTAACGGAGCTTTGAGTGGGCGCCCGGTGAGATTCTCTCGTTTTGCATTAGGCAGTGAAACCCGGGATCCATCGTGAAATCAAAGGCTTTGGGAGGACTGAACTGAATACTGATCTGAGGTCTGCAGCCCTGCTGGGCCACTGCAGAGACGAGATCCTATTCAGAAAATAGGAACGAGAAACCAGCGCTTGGAGTAGAGAGATTTAGGAGCGCAGAATGAGGTTGTGAAATTACAGTCTGTCAGTTTACAAATATATATATTTCCACACTAGATCCCTCTGATGTTCGTCCATATCCCATGCTGATTTTATTAAAATCTTTCTCTCAGTTTATTTAAAAGCGCCCATATTCGGCTCATTTTCAGGTTCATAATTGTATTTTGAGGTTGTACCAGAATAGGTTTAACATGGTTTTCTTTTTCAAAAACAGCTCCTGTTTTCACCCGGTGTGTTTAGGTCTCTGTTTTATCTCCAGAGTGAGACATCTCACTAGTTTTATCTCCAGAGTGAGACATCTCACTAGTTTTAGCTCCAGAGTGAGACATCTCACTAGTTTTCGCTCCAGAGTGAGACATCTCACTAGTTTTATCTCCAGTTTTAGTTTTATCTCCAGAGTGAGACGTCTCTCTAGTTTTATCTCCAGAGTGAGACGTCTCACTAGTTTTCTCCATCTCACTAGTTTTATCTCCAGAGACATCTCTCTAGTTTTATCTCCAGAGTGAGACATCTCTCTAGTTTTATCTCCAGAGTGAGACATCTCTCTAGTTTTATCTCCAGAGTGAGACATCTCACTAGTTTTATCTCCAGAGTGAGACATCTCTCTAGTTTTATCTCCAGAGTGAGACATCTCTCTAGTTTTATCTCCAGAGTGAGACATCTCACTAGTTTTATCTCCAGAGTGAGACATCTCACTAGTTTTATCACCAGAGTGAGACATCTCACTAGTTTTATCTCAGAGTGAGACATCTCTTTGTTGGGGAGCTGCACATGCTCAGTAGCTCGGTAAGATCCATCAGCTGATAACTCTTTCTCCAGCTTTGGTCAGTCCAAGGCAGGATCAGCTGGGAGACTTCTTCTAGACCAGGGAGACTTGTGGAATACCTGCACAACAGGGACAGGAAGTAGAACAGGGACGTGAAGTAGAACAGGGACGTGAAGTAGAACAGGGACGGGATGTAGAACATGGACAGGAAGTAGAACAGGGACAGGATGTAGGACAGGGACGTGAAGTAGAACAGGGACAAGATGTAGAACAGGGACAGGATATAGAACAGGGACGGGAAGCAGAACAGGGACAGGATGTAGAACAGGGACGGGAGGTAGAACAGGGACGGGATGTAGAACAGGGACAGGATGTAGAACAGGGACAGGATGTAGAACAGGGACGGAAGGTAGGACAGGGAAGTAGAACAGAGACAGGATGTAGAACAGGGACGGGATGTAGGACAGGGACAGGATGTAGAACAGGGACGGGATGTGGAACAGGGACAGGATGTTGAAAGGGACGGGAAGTAGAACAGGGACGGGATGTAGGACAGGGACGGGAAGTAGAACAGGGACAGAATGTACAGGGATGTAGACAGGGACGGATGAAGAACAGGGACAGGATGTAGAACAGGGACGGATGTAGAACAGGGACAGAACAAGGACGGATGTAGAACAGGGACGGATGTAGAACAGGGAACATGGGACAGGATGTAACAGGACAAGGACAGGGATGTAGGACAGGGACAGGATGTAGAACAGGGACAGGATGTAGAACAGGGACGGGATGTAGAACAGGGACAGGATGTAGAACAGGGACGGGATGAAGAACAGGGAAGGGATGTAGAACATGGGGACAGGATGTTGAACAGGGACAGGATGTAGAACAGGGACGGGAAGTAGAACAGGGACGGGAATCAGAACAGGGACAGGATGTAGAACAGGGACAGGATGTAGAACAGGGACAGGATGTAGAACAGGGAAGGAGAAACAGGGACAGGATGGGACAGGATGAACAGGGACAGGATGTAGAACAGGGACAGGATGTAGAACAGGGACAGGATGTAGAACAGGGATGGGAAGCAGAACAGGGACGGAAACAGAACAGGGACAGGATGTAGAACAGGGACAGGATGTAGAACAGGAACAGGAAGTAGAACAGGAACAGGAAGTAGAACAGATTTAGGAGATTATGGTCAACTAGTGACTGTTGGAGCAGTGTTTTCCATTGAGAACGAGCTAGCATGCTAGCGCTAACAGCTCACCCGGAGACAGAGGACAGAGGACATCCAGGAACCGGATATCACTCAAAACACCATGGATAGTTTGTTTGTTTTTTTCCAAGTTTGTATGCGTGTGCAAGCACCAGAGACACTAAATAACACCCCAAATCCCAGAGAAAAGTGATTTATTTGTTATAATATGGGCATTTTAATGATCACTGGGGATATTGTAGAGATGCAAAGATTTGATCCATCAATCGATTTCATTGTCTATTAAATTAATCACTATTTTGAAAATCAATTAAATGTCCCTGATGTCAGCGTGTTAAATGTGAATATCCTCTACTTTCTTCTCCCCTCTGTGACAGCAAGCTGAATATCTTTGAGTATGTTTGAGGATCTTAGGCTTTGGAAACCACTGATCTAGATTTTTCCCCATTTTCAACAACTGATCTATTAATCCAGAAAATAATCGCCAATGAAAACAGTCCTCGGTTGCAGCCCTGGGATATGGGACGTTTTAAACCACAATATCACTCCCATCGACCCCTTGTTTTCAGAGGTGATGACCAGACGCAGAGCACACGTTGTCTGTTTATTTATTTATTTGTTTATTTCAAAGGATCCCCATTAGCTGACGCCAAGACGACAGCTAGTCTTCCTGGGGTCCAAACAATACATCCAAAAGACAATAAATACAACCAAAATTACTCACAAATATATCATATATAAATTCACAAAAAAAAACTAACAATACAAAAAGTACTAACAACCTAAATATAATAAAGAATAATATAGCACATGATACAACCTCACTCAACCGATCCAGACAATATTATGATATCGAAAACAAATGTAGTCTGAGTCTTTTTTTAAAACCAGTTTTTCCCTTGGTGTCCCGAATCCAACTGACCTATAAAACACAGTCCTCTTCATACAGTCAGATTTAGGTAAAGAAATCTGTCGACTATTCGCCCCTCTTGTATAATGTGAATGCATATCTGAGCAATAAGTTACGTTATCGTAAAGAAATTTAGGAATCCCAGTATTAATAATTCCATGAAAATATACCAACATATTAACAGATAGTCGATGCTTGACCTCCAACCAAGCAAGACGTTCATGCACCTCTGCAACCCTAGTTCTCAAAGAACAACCAAGATGGATGAATGGCACAGTTTTGGAGTTTTTTAGTTTTTTTTTTTTTAAAGACATACGACACGGTCAGTCCCCTCTCACGTCCGCTTCCTGTTGCCGTTGACAAACCCAAGGCTTGGATTTCTCAGCATGCCAGGCATTCTTTTCAGCCCCGTCTTTCCTGGAGTTTTTTGAAAGGCCTCCCTCCGAAGCCTCCCACCCAGAATCACCGAGCATAAAGACACACAAAGCTGCGGGGTTATTCAGTTTGTTCTAAGCTGTCTTCCCCATCGGCTGTTTGCCTAGTAATTCAATTCAGATGTGCAGGGTCCAAAAAAACATGTTTGCTTGAATGAAATCCACCCCTCCACCCACACTGACCAAGGACGGTGCTTTTCTTAGCGCCGTTCCAAGTCGGACAGCAAAGCGAGGTACTGCCACCTCGGCTCTTTTTAAGCTTCAAACCCTCTTAAACCTTCCTCTTACTACATCCCAGTTCATCAAACCAATGTTTACACCTTCATATATTTATCTATTTATTACTGAGGCTGCTAACTTCTCAGGAATGTGCCATACCTTATCCTTATCCATTATCTGTAATGTGCATTATCTACTGCTGCTGGGACCTTTTCACTTTTTTCTCTGCTGTAAATGCCTTTTCCCCCCAATTGTTAGTTTTTTTATTGCGTTTTTGTTGAATACTCAAGGAGTACCGACATCATTTTCTTGTAATAAATCAGAATCCGAATACTTTATTGATCCCCCTCAGGGAAATTGTTTAGTTGCAGTTGCTCAAAGTCAACTTTAAGGTGAAATAAGATTAAAAATGTTAGGTAAAAGTCAAGTGAAATTAGGGTTTTTTTTAAACAATGGATTGTAGAAATGCTATCTTAGTGCATTGTGAGAACACTGTCAAACATAAGCTTTCTATGCTAATTCTGAGCATATCAAACACTTAATTTTCTGTATTCTGGTAAATATTTCTGCAACAGTTTGTGCTTTTTCTGCATATTTCTATATTCATGTAAATGTGGCCAGTTTTTTTTTTTTTTTTTTTAAGATAATTTTTGGGGCATTTTTACGCCTTTTAATGACAGGACAGCTGAAGACATGAAGGGGAGGGGTTGACATGTAGCAAAGGCCCTCAGGTCGGAGTTGAACCTGGGCCCGCTGCGCCGAGAAATAAACCTCTATATATGTGCGCCCACTCTACCAACTGAGCCCACCGGGCGCCCAAACTGGCCAGCTGTGACATTGGCCAGGGCCCCCATCTCCCCTGTATGTTACGTCTGTGTCTCTAACACCAGCTCTGGGTGTTTTATACTCGCCAGCGCAGACGTACACACCACCGCAGACCTGTTTGCAGCAAGCACGTCTATGTAAAGAGCACAGATTCCGTCTGTGGATGGAGATACCATCTGGTTCCAGGTTGCCCTTTATCCGTCCTATTGCATGGATGTTGTTTATATTTAAAACGGCTCGTGTTCCTCGCGGTTTCCTCATTACACTCTGCTTGTAGATGGTGGAACTAGACGTATGGAGCTCTCACGGGCCGGAGGAATATTCCCTCCACGCATGAAGCCAGTGAAAGAAGGGCATTGATGCGCCAGTGTTTGGTTTTAACTCATGATTGAGGCATTAGTCTAGCTTTTTTTTCTTCTTCTTTTTAGTGATTCCATATAACCACGTTATGCTCCTCAGATCTCTGCAGAGCGTTTGAATTTGATCACAAAGCGACGCTGATTTTGATTGATTTCACTCAGAAATGTTCTGATTTAAAGAGAGGGATTGTTGCTTGTTGCATGTTTTATTGCTAATGGAGACACTCTGGCAGGTAGGATACAGGTCCCTATAGTTTTGCATATGTGCAATTTGAGTTCTCCGTCTCTTTCTCTCTCCACATTTTGGGTTCGGGGCTGCTGAACTGAACAGGGCATGCTTCATTCACTGGCTTCTACCGGAGTTGAAACTAGTGCCTTCAAAAACTTAGAGAAATATGTGTAGAGCACACGATTGGTGTATTCCAAGATATGAATAATTAATAAGCAGCATTTTGAAATTCTCACTGAAGTGCTTCCCAAAAAATGTGTTGGCACCCAGGTCTAGAGGTCTCAAACAGCCCTCACAATATAGGGAAACAACCCAGGAATATTGTACATTAAGTAGAACAACAAAGCACAACTCAAATATACATGACATGGGGGAGTTGGGGTTTTCGAGCCAGCAGGTCAACACTACTCCTGCCGCGAAAGCCTCATCAAAGCCTTTTTTCTGTGTTGCGCGTCGTCGTACTCGTTGACCTTATGAGCTCTTTAAGTCTGGTGAAGCCAAAAAAAAATAGAAAAACAAAGTCCCGAGCAAAGAGATCTTAATATAGCCGTGTTTAAACACCAGTAAATATTTTTCCTCACTCCATCTGGCATTAGTAGAATCAAAGCGTGCTTTAGACACGGGAGAAAATCCAATTTACTGCAGATTTGAAAAGGGAGGAAAAGGTTGGACCTTTCTTATTTATTTATTTATTTATTTATTTATTTTAAGTGGCAGGGGAAAAAAAAAGCAAAAGATTTGGAACAATTCTTAGCAGCGTGAAGCAAGAGAGCGCACAGGCGTCTCAATGCAAACCTTGTTCCCCAGCAGACCACGTTGGAGAGGTTGAGAAGGGGGTTTGGGGGGGGTGGTGGGGGGTTTGAAGAAAGGTTAGCCTGGAGGAACAAGACTCCTTTCTCCCTCCCTCCCTCCCTCCCTCCCCCACCCCCTCCACCCCCCCCTTGACCCTCCCATGTGACAAGTTGAGCCAACAAGTGCTCCATTGAGCCGGGCAGCCAGGGGAAATGACTGCAGGACGGAGCGCTGCCTAATGAAAGTAGAGACGCTGGTTATTATTATGGTCTTCCCCGTGTTAGAGGGGGGGCGGGGGGTAGAGGGGGGGGGGGGTCGGGGGGTCGGAGGAGGGGGGGGGGGGGGTCGGTGTGGCTGCTACTTACTGAATATTTTCATTTTACCAATTAATCTATTAGTCGTTTGATCTATAAAAATGTCAGAATATGGTGAAAAATGTCCCCCCCCCCCCCCATCAACCCCCCCCCCAAAAAAAGCCCAAGGTGATGTCCTCAAATGTCTCGTTTTGTCAAGTCAAAGTATTTAAAGTAAAAGTACTCGATGCAGAGAAATCCTCCCATTGTAGAAAGTGTGAAGAATCCAACCAGTTGTGTTTAAAGGTCCCATCGTATGGTATTGTTGCTATGGTTACTTTATAATTAAACCTCAGATTGTATAGACTACACGTGTGTTTTGTGTGCAGAAATCTGTAAAAAGTAAAAGTATGTAAGTAGCATCAGGAAAATGTACTTCACCTATATAAAGTAAAAGTACTCGATGGGAAAGTAAAGGATCCAACCAGCTGTTTAATGACATCATCACCTCAGCTGGAGGTTGTTGCTATGGTTACTTTATATTAACTCATTAGATTTATAAACTACATGTGTTTAGTGGTCAGGAATCTAAATGTGGAAAGTAAATAGTAATTAAAGTAAATAGTAACTAAAGCTGTCAGATGAATGTAGTGGAGTAACTTAAGTAACTAGTAACTAAAGTAACTAGTAACTAAAGCTGTCAGAAGAATGTAGTGGAGTAACTAAAGTAACTAGTAACTAAAGTAACTAGTAACTAAAGCTGTCAGATGAATGTAGAGGAGTAACTAAAGTAACTAGTAACTAAAGTAACTAGTAACTAAAGCTGTCAGATGAATGTAGTGGAGTAACTAAAGTAACTAGTAACTAAAGTAACTAGTAACTAAAGCTGTCAGAAGAATGTAGTGGAGTAACTAAAGTAACTAGTAACTAAAGTAACTAGTAACTAAAGCTGTCAGATGAATGTAGAGGAGTAACTAAAGTAACTAGTAACTAAAGTAACTAGTAACTAAAGCTGTCAGATGAATGTAGAGGAGTAACTAAAGTAACTAGTAACTAAAGTAACTAGTAACTAAAGCTGTCAGATGAATGTAGAGGAGTAACTAAAGTAACTAGTAACTAAAGTAACTAGTAACTAAAGCTGTCAGATGAATGTAGAGGAGTAACTAAAGTAACTAGTAACTAAAGTAACTAGTAACTAAAGCTGTCAGATGAATGTAGGGGAGTAACTAAAGTAACTAGTAACTAAAGTAACTAGTAACTAAAGCTGTCAGATGAATGTAGTGGAGTAACTAAAGTAACTAGGAACTAAAGTAACTAGTAACTAAAGCTGTCAGATGAATGTAGTGGAGTAACTAAAGTAACTAGTAACTAAACTAACTAGTAACTAAAGTAACTATAAACTAAAGTAACTAGTAACTAAAGCTGTCAGATGAATGTAGTGGAGTAACTAAAGTAACTAGTAACTAAAGTAACTAGTAACTAAAGTAACTAGTAACTAAAGCTGTCAGATGAATGTAGTGGAGTAACTAAAGTAACTAGTAACTAAAGCTGTCAGATGAATGTAGTTGAGTAACTAAAGTAACTAGTAACTAAAGTAACTAGTAACTAAAGCTGTCAGATGAATGTAGAGGAGTAACTAAAGTAACTAGTAACTAAAGTAACTAGTAACTAAAGCTGTCAGAGGAATGTAGTGGAGTAACTAAAGTAACTAGTAACTAAAGTAACTAGTAACTAAAGCTGTCAGATGAATGTAGTGGAGTAACTTAAGTAACTAGGAACTAAAGTAACTAGTAACTAAAGCTGTCAGATGAATGTAGTGGAGTAACTAAAGTAACTAGGAACTAAAGTAACTAGTAACTAAAGCTGTCAGATGAATGTAGTGGAGTAACTAAAGTAACTAGTAACTAAACTAACTAGTAACTAAAGTAACTATAAACTAAAGTAACTAGTAACTAAAGCTGTCAGATGAATGTAGTGGAGTAACTAAAGTAACTAGTAACTAAAGTAACTAGTAACTAAAGCTGTCAGAGGAATGTAGTGGAGTAACTAAAGTAACTAGTAACTAAAGTAACTAGTAACTAAAGCTGTCAGATGAATGTAGTGGAGTAACTAAAGTAACTAGTAACTAAAGCTGTCAGATGAATGTAGAGGAGTAACTTAAGTAACTAGTAACTAAAGTAACTAGTAACTAAAGCTGTTAGATGAATGTAGAGGAGTAACTAAAGTAACTAGTAACTAAAGTAACTAGTAACTAAAGCTGTCAGATGAATGTAGTGGAGTAACTAAAGTAACTAGTAACTAAAGTAACTAGTAACTAAAGTGCTCTATTTCTCTCTGAGATGTAGTGGAGTAGAAGTAGACAGTAAATGAGTAAATGTACTAAGTTATGTTCCACCAGTGCTCTGGACTTCCTGTTCCTCCCCACTTTATCAGACCTTTCAGTGTTGTTCTAACTATAACTATAGTTAGGGCGGCCTGCAGTGTAATCCACCCATGGGCGTTTGCTTCTTCTTCTTCTTCTTCTTCTTCTTCTTCTTCTCCCCCCATCGGTTGACGTCCCTCAGACACAGGGGGATGACGACGTCTCCCCTTGTTTACCTTCGGCTGGTGGTGTTTGTCTGTGGCTCCGTGGTGTGACTTCTGGACTGCGTGGCTCTGTTGTTTTTCTTCTCAGATTGAACAAACAGTTCTGTGCTCGGCTTAAACAGCCGTAATGGTCTTGGCATGTGTCAGCAGGGCTTCTTGGTGTTCCTTGGTGCCGGTCCAGGTTGCGTCACAGGGCCGGTCACACGCACACAGACTGGTGTGATGTTTACCGGAGACGGCATTCACACATGATGCCTTCCTATTACACCGTGGGTTGCTTTTGAGCAATGGGCGACAGAGCTGTGGTTTCCACTGAGGGATTGTTATAAGCTTGGTTTTTAAGCACAAGCGTGACAGCTTTCGTTGTTTTCCCGAGGTTTTTGGGAAAACTTGGGTGCATGTATGGATGTGGGGTTTAGGTGTTGGTTCCTTCAAGAAAATGTGACTTATACGAAGACAAACATCTGCAATTTGACATCCAGGAAAAAAATCAACAAAAACATTATTTGCTCACTTCTTCTGTGTTTCTCTGTGTTTTTATTTCTTCAACAGTCCAATAAAGTCCCCGTGGTGCAGCACGCCCACCATGTCCACCCTCTGACGCCCCTCATCACCTACAGCAATGAACACTTCTCCCCCGGCACGCCGCCGTCCCACCTGTCCCCAGAGATCCTCGACCCAAAGACAGGTAATGGCTCGGATCCACTTCACTGCACACTGCACATCTTAGAGTGCAACTGTGTTGTTGTTGTTTTTTCAACCCAGGGCCATATTTTCCCTTCTTTCTTACGTCTAATGGGAATAACAATCTTTGTAGTTGGTCCAGTATTAAAGGTCTCAAGACATGGTGCTCTTTGGATGCTTTTATATAGACCTTAGTGGTCCCTAATACTGTATCTGAAGTCTCTTTTATATAGACCTTAGTGGTCCCTAATACTGTATCTGAAGTCTCTTTTATATAGACCTTAGTGGTCCCTAATACTGTATCTGAAGTCTCTTTATATAGACCTTAGTGGTCCCCTAATACTGTATCTGAAGTCTCTTTATATAGACCTTAGTGGTCCCTAATACTGTATCTGAAGTCTCTTTTATATAGACCTTAGTGGTCCCTAATACTGTATCTGAAGTCTCTTTTATATAGACCTTAGTGGTCCCTAATACTGTATCTGAAGTCTCTTTATATAGACCTTAGTGGTCCCTAATACTGTATCTGAAGTCTCTTTTATATAGACCTTAGTGGTCCCTAATACTGTATCTGAAGTCTCTTTTATATAGACCTTAGTGGTCCCTAATACTGTATCTGAAGTCTAAAATCCATTTTGTTTCATCTTTCCACTGTTCCAACAATCACCACTCTGGTCTGGTTGAAATAAACCCTTAATTTACCCATTTACATGTGGAGATATTCTGCTCTATACATGCTAAAAGTAGTGATTATTTACATGGAGTCTGGTGGAGGTATGCTGCTCTATACATGCTAAAAGTAGTGATTATTTACATGGAGTCTGGTGTGTTTAGTGTTCAGCCTGGTTTACAGGTGCTGCAGTTCTTGTGGGACCAATTTAAAAGATTTTTTTTCCACATTAGTCACAGTAGACACTATAGTATTGGAAAATTACCTTCCGAAGTCAAATTCCACATACAGGCTGTCAGTAATGTCGACGGGTGGCTGTAAAAGTTAAAATTCGCATCAGTTAAGATGAATTCAAATTGTAACCAACGTGCCACAGCTGAACATAAATATTGAAACATCCACAGAAAACAGGAGGCGGACTCTGTAATGTGCACACGCTCGACAGGGTCACAAAGTCTGAAAAGGATCCTGTTTCTAGTTTTTCTGCAGACGTTTTGTTACTTTTTTCACCTTGAAACCTCAGTTTTGTAATCACCAGAGTGAAAGCATGAAACTTTGTACAAAGCTGGAGTACGGAGTACCACGAGTACGCCAATCGCTGTGTTTTGAGTGTCTGAAATGTACTCTTTCCTCGTTCATGTTGCTCTTTTGTTGTAATAAATGATGATTTGGACATGGTTCGGGGGCGCCCTGATAGCTCAGTCGGTAGAGCGTGTGCCCATTAATAGAGGTTTAGAAGGAGACGGAGATAGACAGAAGGAGACAGAGAGACAGAAGGAGACAGAAGGAGACGGAGAGAGACAGAAGGAGACAGAAGGAGACGGAGAGAGACAGAAGGAGACGGAGAGAGACAGAAGGAGACGGAGAGAGACAGAAGGAGACGGAGAGAGACAGAAGGAGGTAGAGAGACAGAAGGAGGTAGAGAGACAGAAGGAGATAGAGAGATAGAAGGACATAGAGAGGTAGAAGGAGACAGAGGGACAGAAGGAGACGGAGAGGGACAGAAGGAGACGGAGAGAGACAGAAGGAGACGGAGAGAGACAGAAGGAGACAGAGAGACAGAAGGAGACAGAGGGGCAGACGGAGACAGAGAGACAGAAGGAGACAGAGAGACAGAAGGAGACAGAGAGACAGAAGGAGACGGAGAGAGACAGAGGGGCAGAAGGAGATAGAGAGACAG
Source organism: Etheostoma perlongum (assembly GCA_026937815.1). Classification (NCBI taxonomy): domain Eukaryota; kingdom Metazoa; phylum Chordata; class Actinopteri; order Perciformes; family Percidae; genus Etheostoma; species Etheostoma perlongum. Next base: position 2,937,418 of record CM049375.1, on the reverse strand, counting down.
AAGGAGACGGAGAGAGACAGAAGGAGACGGAGAGAGACAGAGGGGCAGAAGGAGACAGAGAGACAGAAGGAGACGGAGAGAGACAGAAGGAGACGGAGAGAGACAGAGGGGCAGAAGGAGATAGAGAGACAGAAGGAGACGGAGAGAGACAGAAGGAGACGGAGAGAGACAGGAGACAGAGAGAGATGAAAAGAGACAGGAGACAGAGAGACGGAGAGAGACAGGAGACGGAGAGAGACAGAAGGAGACGGAGAGAGACAGAAGGAGACGGAGGGACAGAAGGAGACAGAGAGAGACGAAAAAAGACAGAGAGACGGAGAGAGACCGAAGGAGACAGAGGGACAGAAGGAGACGGAGGGACAGAAGGAGACGGAGGGACAGAAGGAGACAGAGGGACAGAAGGAGACAGAGAGACGGAGAGGGACAGAAGGAGACAGAGAGAGACGGATACCGAGTCCAGCTATCAGAATCGGTATCGGTCCATCTCTAATACGTCCTCTGTGTAAGTTGTTTTTAAAGCTGCTTTCTTCCGTCTTTGTCCCCTGCAGGTATTCCTCGGACGCCTCACCCGTCAGAGCTGTCTCCGTACTACCCGCTGTCCCCCGGCGCCGTCGGCTCCATCGCACACCCGCTGGGCTGGTTCATGCAGCAGTAAGTCTCGCTTCTGTCCAGATGTCCCCTCAGCCAGGTGTCTTCGGATCTGAGGCTACATCTACTCTCCTACCAATATGAATCTCTTCTGCTAAGTTTGTCTGTCGGTCTCTCGCTCCCTCTGTCTCCTCCTGTCTCCATCTGTCTTCTCTGTCTCTATCTGTCTCCTCCTGTCTCCATCTGTCTTCTCTGTCTCTATCTGTCTCATCCTGTCTGTCTGTCTATCTCTCTCCTTCTGTCTCACTATGTCTCTCTATCTCTCTCTGTCTCCTTCTGTCTCTCTCTGTCTCTATCTGTCTCATCCTGTCTGTCTGTCTATCTCTCTCCTTCTGTCTCTCTATGTCCCTCTGTCTCACTGTCTCTCTATCTCTCTCTGTCTCCTTCTGTCTCTCTCTGTCTCTATCTGTCTCATCCTGTCTGTCTGTCTATCTCTCTCCTTCTGTCTCTCTATGTCCCTCTGTCTCACTGTCTCTCTATCTCTCTCTGTCTCCTTCTGTCTCTCTCTGTCTCTGTCTGTCTCATCCTGTCTGTCTGTCTATCTCTCTCCTTCTGTCTCTCTATGTCCCTCTGTCTCACTGTCTCTCTATCTCTCTCTGTCTCCTTCTGTCTCCTTCTGTCTCTATCTGTCTCATCCTGTCTCAGTCTGTCTATCTCTCTCCTTCTGTCTCTCTATCTCCCTCTGTCTCACTATGTCTCTCTGTCTCTCTATGTCCCTCTGTCTCTCTCTGTCTCCCTCTGTCTTCCTCTATCTGTCTCCCTGTCAATTCTTTCAATATTCTTTTGTATATTTTCAATTTTTTCAGTTTTCAATTTGCTTTATTGGCATCACAAAATCAACGCATCCGTGTTCCAAAACATAGAAAGATGATATGATATCACATCATATCATATGATATGATGTCATATGATGTGATATGATATCATATGATCTGATATGATATCATATGATGATATGATGATATGATATCATATCATATGATATGATATATGATGTGATGTGATGTGATGATGATGAACGTCTCTGTTTCCCTCCGTCTCAGACAGGGCCAGCCCATGTACTCCATCCCTCCGGGGGGATTCCGTCACCCCTACCCAGCTCTGGCGATGAATGCATCCATGTCCAGGTGAGCCCCCCCCATGTAATATCTGTTGCTATGATACGCTGTAATCACGTCTCACCTGCTTTCTGCGCCAGCCTTTTCTAAACACTAGGTAAAAAGAATGGCTGCTGTGCACGTTTACGCATCCATTTTAATGGATAAAGGCGTCCTAGATAGGGCTTCGTGATAGGATTGTCAGGCAATGGGGGTGGCAGTCGCTGGTTCAAGTCCCCATACGGACCGAAGTACAGAGTGTGGATTGGTAGCTGGAGAGATGCCAGTTCACTTCCTGGGCATTGCCAGATGCTCTTGAGCAAGGCACCCCATCCACCCAGGGCTTACTCTGTTACATCTCTCCATTTCTCTGTGTGTGTGTGTGTGTGTGTGTGTGTGTGTGTGTGTGTGTGTGTGTGTGTGTGTGTGTGTGTGTGTGTGTATTTCAGACCTATGTGTACTGTACAAACAGTATAATTGATTATATTTGGTATATTAAATACATTGATTATTGCAGACTTGCTGTATTGTGAGTCTTGTATTGCATCCACCCCCTATTGTTTAAATATTTTGGCAATTATTTTATTTTTATTTTTTTTATAAAAAAAGCTTCTTTTTTTTGTTGAGTAGCACACTTCTAAAAAAATAGTCCGCTCGTGAACAGAGAGCGTCGTCGGGAGGACAGAGGGATCCGAGTCCATCACAGCACAAGATCAGCTTCTTAAATAGTGCAAAGGCGTTATTGGCATTCAGCGGCCATCTCCTGTCTTTTCTCCCGCACCCAAACTTCTGTGATCGGGCCAATGTTCTCTGAGATTACACACACACACACACACACACACACACACACACACACACACACACACACACACACACGGCAGAGATGAAAGGGCTGAGAATCGATAACGACAAATCAAAGCTCGTCTGAACTTGCACGTCCAATCAGACTAAACTCTCAGACACTTTTATATATATATATATATATATATATATATATATATATATATGATTTGTAGCGAGCCTTCCGGTGTTGGTACGAGATGAAATATTCAGAAGCATCTCTGTGATCAATAGGATGTGAGGCACCGTCCTACAGCACACCTCACTGAAGTATTTTTTCACACTTTTTAATGCATCTGGTTTGGTGCAAGCTAAATACCGCACCTGTCTGCGGTCTGCATTCATATCCATTCAATTCAATTTTATTTATAGTATCAATTCATAACAAGAGTTATCTTGAGACCCTTTACAGATAGAGCAGGTCTAGACCACACTCCAGAATTTACAAGGACCCAACAGGTCTAGTAGTTTCCTCCAGAGCAAGCAACAGTGGTTAGGCAGAAATTTGTCTAAAAGATATCACTTTAAAAGTAGGATTGTTACAAATTATTAATATTATTATTTTATTTTATTTTACTATGAAGTCAAAAGGGTGAGCTGTAGGTAATAAGATATACAATGAAGCAAGAAAGAATTAAAGAATGAATAAAAGTGGCTCAGTCTGTATGGGTGTTGGGAACCGGAGGGTCGCAGGTTCAAGTCCCCATACGGACAAAAGTACACAGTGTGGACTGGTAGCTGGAGAGGTGCCAGTTCACCTCCCGGGCACTGCCAAGGTGCTCTTGAGCAAGGCATTGAACCCCCAAAACTGTTCGGTGTGTAGTTCAGGCCTGTGTGTAATAACAACCGAGTGTAAATTGTAATTTGGGGGATTAATTAAAGTAACATTTATTATTATTAGTATTAAAACCTAACAGAAGTTATCTCGGGACAGATAGACTAGAGAGGGACCAGGTCTAGACCACACTATAATTTTATCGGGAGCATTATTTGGAGTGTGGGCCATCACATGGAGCAGCAGTCATCAGGGGCCGAGTGAGATGTTTACAGATTTATTACCCAGGGAGCCATGCGGCACCTCCTTGTTTATACAACATGAATTATTGAGCCGTTCAGAGCAAAAGGAGGAAAATACAGCAAAAATATCAGTTCCAAATAACAGATATTTGTATCACACATCATGTATTTAAACACATTTCTCCATTAGGTCGGATTTTATACTCCGTCAGATAGTAAATGTTGAACGAGGAGTCGAATCAAGCTTCTAACTGTCTTTCTGGGTTATTATAGTTATTATAGTAAACGGTTAGAGTCATTTTTCTTAAGAAAGAACCCGTGCAAACTTTATTTCCAGACCTGCAGAGATTAATTGATAAGTTGTCAACTATGAAATAAATTTGCTCGATTAATCGGTTTGAGTCGTTCTTTATGGGGAAAAAAGTCAAAAGTTCTTTGACTCCAGCTTCTTAAATGTGAGTATGTTCTAGTAGAGCTGGGTAATATATAGATATTATACCAACATTATGATATGAGACTAGATATTGTCTTAGATTTTGGATATTGTAATATAGTGATATTGCATAAGTGTCTTTTCCTGGTTTTAAAGGCTGCATTACAGTAAAATTATGTCATTTTCTGATCTTACCAGACTGGTGTAGCTGTTCTATTATTGACCTTTACCCACTTAGTCATTATATCCACATTACTGATGATTATTTATCAATAATCTCATTGTGTGAATATTTTGCACCGATAGTCAACACTACAATATTGTTGCGGTATCGAAATCGAGGTATTTGGTCAAAAATATTGTGATATTTGATTTTCTAAACCTCTCTATAATTTACAGATAGAGCAGGTCTAGACCACTCTATAATTTACAGATAGAGCAGGTCTAGACCTCTCTATAATTTACAGATAGAGCAGGTCTAGACCTCTCTATAATTTACAGATAGAGCAGGTCTAGACCAGACTCTATAATTTACAGATAGAGCAGGTCTAGACCACTCTATAATTTACAGATAGAGCAGGTCTAGACCACTCTATAATTTACAGATAGAGCAGGTCTAGACCGGCTCTATAATTTACAGATAGAGCAAGTCTAGACCTCTCTATAATTTACAGATAGAGCAGGTCTAGACCACTCTATAATTTACAGATAGAGCAGGTCTAGACCTCTCTATAATTTACAGATAGAGCAGGTCTAGACCACTCTATAATTTACAGATAGAGCAGGTCTAGACCACTCTATAATTTACAGAAAGAGCAGGTCTAGACCACTCTATAATTTACAGATAGAGCAGGTCTAGACCTCTCTATAATTTACAGATAGAGCAGGTCTAGACCGCTCTATAATTTACAGATAGAGCAGGTCTAGACCGCTCTATAATTTACAGAGCAGGTCTAGACCGCTCTATAATTTACAGATAGAGCAGGTCTAGACCGCTCTATAATTTACAGATAGAGCAGGTCTAGACCTCTCTATAATTTACAGAAAGAGCAGGTCTAGACCGCTCTATAATTTACAGATAGAGCAGGTCTAGACCACTCTATAATTTACAGAAAGAGCAGGTCTAGACCGCTCTATAATTTACAGATAAGAGCAGGTCTAGACCGCTCTATAATTTACAGAAAGAGCAGGTCTAGACCACTCTATAATTTACAGATAGAGCAGGTCTAGACCGCTCTATAATTTACAGAAAGAGCAGGTCTAGACCGCTCTATAATTTACAGATAGAGCAGGTCTAGACCACTCTATAATTTACAGAAAGAGCAGGTCTAGACCACTCTATAATTTACAGATAGAGCAGGTCTAGACCGCTCTATAATTTACAGATAGAGCAGGTCTAGACCACTCTATAATTTACAGATAGAGCAGGTCTAGACCACTCTATAATTTACAGATAGAGCAGGTCTAGACCGCTCTATAATTTACAGATAGAGCAGGTCTAGACCGCTCTATAATTTACAGATAGAGCAGGTCTAGACCGCTCTATAATTTACAGATAGAACAGGTCTCTATAATTTACAGATAGAACAGGTCTAGACCGCTCTATAATTTACAGATAGAGCAGGTCTAGACCGCTCTATAATTTACAGATAGAGCAGGTCTAGACCACTCTATAATTTACAGATAGAGCAGGTCTAGACCACTCTATAATTTACAGATAGAGCAGGTCTAGACCACTCTATAATTTACAGAAAGAGCAGGTCTAGACCACTCTATAATTTACAGATAGAGCAGGTCTAGACCACTCTATAATTTACAGACCACTCTATAATTTACAGATAGAGCAGGTCTAGACCGCTCTATAATTTACAGAAAGAGCAGGTCTAGACCGCTCTATAATTTACAGATAGAGCAGGTCTAGACCACTCTATAATTTACAGGTAGAGCAGGTCTAGACCACTCTATAATTTACAGATAGCGCAGGTCTAGACCGCTCTATAATTTACAGATAGAGCAGGTCTAGACCGCTCTATAATTTACAGGTAGAGCAGGTCTAGACCACTCTATAATTTACAGGTAGAACAGGTCTAGACCACACGCTATAACTTATGTTGCCAGAAATGCCAGATCACCTACTGGGCACTGCCAAGGTGCCATTAAGCAAGGCACCGAACCCCCAATTGCTCAGGGCACCTTTCCATGGGCAGCCCCCTACACACACACACACACACAATAACAACAGTCACAGTAAAGATGATGGAACAGTGACCAGAAGTAGTTGCAGCTCTAATGCATTTATAATAGAAACAAAGAACATCAAAATGTGCACCGAGGTGAGGAAGGCTCTGTGAGGGCAACAGGAGGCAACGTTTGATCGGACCGGGTTTACCAGCGAACCTCTGTGCACCGGAGGGGAGGAAAAGTTCGGCTGACTTGGCACACAAGCGCCCCGCGTCGCCCTCGGGGTGAACCTCACCGTGCCCGCTGCGCCCTTCTGGACTAAAACCATACACACAATGCGTATGAGCACTTCAAAAGCCCCTTTTATTCAGCAACGGCTGCAGAAAAGTGGAGTAGTGTTGTCGTTGCCATGGCAACGGCATGGCCGTGACACCTGAAACCACTTTTCTTCTGCGCGCCGACAGCCCCGTGCACCCCCGTGCACCCCCGTGCACACAGAGAACACCTTTTACAAAGCGTCTCTCTTTTATTTCCAGTTGTTGGCACAATGGAGCGTTGTAATGAACAGCACTGACACACACTCCAGTTAATGTTGTCATTTGTCATTTTAATTCTTTTAACATATCTCGCACACACACACACACACACACACATAACATGTTCAGTATGCAACCTACACACAAACACACACTTATAACATGTTCAGTATGC
>CM049375.1:2915491-2925491 GCA_026937815.1 Etheostoma perlongum | reverse complement strand
TAGTAAAAGTATAGCAGTATTCTTAGTTTCATGACGTACCTTGTAACTGTGGCGAGAGTTTTCTGTCCCTTGTTCTTTAGTTTTGTGATCTAGCATTCCTGCATGGATTCTTCTGCCTTACTAACTCTAACTTCTTCCCCTGCTTCTGTACTTTGACGAGCAGCTTATGAGCTTCAGTGCTAATAGTGGCAGGTATGTCTGCTGTGATGTGTCCAACATGAGACAGCCGTCCACATTCCTCATTCAGATGTCTTGTTCTTTTCTTCCATCATACATGCACTAGGGCTGCATAACGATGATTAATCTGTCGTTTATTTTCTGGATTATTCAAGTAGTTGTTTGGTCTCTAAAAAGTCAGAAAATAGCAAAAAATGTGGATCAACGTTTCCCAAAAAGCCCAAGACGACGTCCTCAGATGTCTCAATTTGTCCACAACTCAAAGATATTCAGTTTACTGTCAGAGGAGAGAAGAAACTAGAAGATATTCACATTTAACAAGCTGGAAAAAGAGAATTCTGACTTTAAATTCTGACTCAAATGATTAATTTAATAGACAATTAATTGATTCATCTTTGCAGCTCTACAATGCAAACCATTAAACGCATTATGTAATAATCTGCCGCGTTTTGTGAACCCAATATATAATACATTTCTTTCTACTAAATGCGAAGGTTGCACAAACATGTAACATGGTTCATATTGTAATAACTGACCAAAATGGATGTCTTCTTTCAATTATTTCCCCTCAACATTTTCAGGTTTATTTCATAAATTCCAGCATGAATCAAGGCTCGACTCAAAAATCAATTTGAAAAATCAATTTTTTTTTTTTTTTTAGGATTAGTATTATCTTTCATCTCTAAATGTATTGCACATTTTGTTCAGGGTTTGCAAAATGCGTCAGATTATTACACAAAAGAAGTATACATTAATCCCATTTTGACATTTTATTACACAATGCATCGTTGCAAACATTTTTAACATCTGCTGTTCCCAACTTAGGGCTGAACAATTATTGTTTTCTAATCGAAATTGCAACTTTGTGTTTTTCTGGGTTGAAATTTTAATTCCAATGACCAAGGGACCTTTATCAGGATGTGTATGTGTAAACTTATTCTAACCACTGTATGTAGCTAAAGCAAAACTCAAATCCTAATCGCAAAATCTGGCAGGAAAAATCACAATTCCCCCAAATCCTTCAGCCCTAAATTGAACATTTGTCCCATTCGCTGCCATCGCCTTCACTGCTGTGCTAACGCTGAGGGACATGAACCAGATTGTTGCAGCCTGCACGCCAGCAGCCGATCCATAATTCAGCGTCCTCGCTTCTCCTTCTTCTTCTCCTCCTCCTCCTCGCAGACTTTTCCATCAGAAGCAAGAAGCAGTGTGTGCAGTACCTGCCCTCGGAGAAGATGTGCGACAGCCCGGCGTCGTCCCACGGCAGCATGCTGGACTCGCCCGCCACGCCCTCGGCCGCCCTGGCCTCGCCGGCTGCGCCTGCCGCCACGCACTCGGAGCAGGCCCAGCCGCTGTCGCTCACCACCAAACCGGAGGGACGCATGCACCACCACCACTTCTCCCTGCCCGCCAAGGCGTCTGGATCCACATCTTCTTCTTCTTCTTCCTCTTCTTCCTCCTCCTCCTCCTCCCATCTCTCCATCCCGATTGGCTCTTCAGGTAGCCATTCGACCACGCCTATCCTCAGCCGGCCAATCCCCTTCAGCTCTCTGCACCCCTCCATGCTCTCTCCCCCGTCCCCTTTCCACCAGGCAGCCCTTCACTCCCATCATGCCTTGTTCCAGTCGCAGCCCCTCTCCTTGGTTACCAAACAATCCGACTGAGTGAATTCGAAAAGAAGGAAAAATAAACGCCATTTTTGTCCAGCGTGTTGTGCTGTATATTGCTTTTCTTTACAACAAATAGTTATTAGAACTGCTTTTTTTCTAAAAAAATAAAAAAATGAAAAGGAAGAGAATATTATTGGTCAATATTTGACCGTCTCCTTTTCTACATCTCTCAATGAAAACAAAATGTATTTTTTTGTAAAGTTTTACGGCAGAACTGGTTTCTTTTCTTTTTGTTTTGAAGATGATGATGATGATGATGATGATGATGATGCATTTATCCAAATGATCCTCTTGTATAAAAGAACCATTGTACATAACGTTTCTTTATATAAAACAAAAAAAAAAATAAAAAAAGGAACAAAAACACATTTTCTTTTTAGCCAAAAGCTGATTAATGTTAGTGTTAAGTTGAAGTCATAGTACTGGCCAATAATTGCAGCCAGCCCCCTTTTTTCAATTTATGAGTGTGTGCCCCCCTTCTTTGACATGTTAAAATAAACATTTGAAAATTGTTTCTTAAAAGCAAATGTCTCGTCTTGGTCTTTTCGCGTTTCTACCAGCCCCCCATGTGTTTGTCTTTTAATAAAGCGGGCTTTCTGTATCGGGGTGATGTGTTTTGGATTCATATTCTGCTAAACTATATCCAGCACAGGCCAAAAGTTTGGAACCACCTTCTCGTTCAATGCGTTTTTTTATTTTCATGACTTTTTACATTGTAGAAACTATGAATGAACACATGTGGAGTTATGTACTTAACAAAAAAGTGTGAAATAACTGAAAATATGTCTTATATTCTAGTTTCTTCAAAGTAACCCCCTCTTTGCCCTGATTACTGCTTTGCACACTCTTGGCATTCTCTTGATGAGCTTCAAGAGGTCGTCACCTGAAATGGTTCCCCAACAGTCTTGAAGGAGTTCCCAGAATGCTCAGCACTTGTCGGCCCTTTTGCCTTCACTCTGCGGTCCGGCTCACCCCAAACCATCTCGATTGGGTTCAGGTCCGGTGACTGGAGGTGCAGCACTCCATCACTCTCCCTTTTGGTCCCCTTACACAGCCTGGAGGTGTGTTTGGGGTAATTGTCCTGTTGAAAAAAATGATGGTCCAACTAAACGCGAAACCAGATGGGATGGCATGCCGCTGCAGGATGCTGTGGTGGCCATGCTGGATCAGGATGCCTTCAATTTGGAATAAATCCCCAACAGTGTCACCAGCAAAGCCCCCCCCCCCCCACCACCATCACACCTCCTCCTCCATGCTTCACGGTGGGAACCAGGCATGTAGAATCCATCCGTCACCTTTTCTCTGTCCCCTAAAAACACAGCGTTTGGAACCAAAGATCTCACACTTGGACTCATCAGACCAGAGCCCAGATTTCCACTGGTCTAATGTCCATTCCTTGTGTTTCTTGGCCCAAACAAATCTCTTCTGCTTGTTTCCTCTCCTTAGCCGTGGTTTCCTAGCTGCTATCGGACCATAAAGGCCTGATCCAGTCTCCTCTTACCAGTTGTTCTAGAGATGTGTCTGCTGCTAGAACTCTCTGTGTGGTATTCATCTGCTCTCTAATCTGAGCTGCTGTAACTTGTGATTTCTGAGGCTGATGACTCAGATGAACTTATCCTCAGCAGCAGAGGGGACTCTGGGTCTTCCTTTCCTGGGGGGGGGACTCTTGGTCTTCCTTTCCTAGGGCGGTCCTCATGTGAGCCAGTTTCGTTGTAGTGCTTGATGGTTTTTGCGACTGCACTTGGGGACACATTCAAAGTTTTTGCAATTTTCCGGACTGACTGACCTTCATTTCTTAAAGTAATGATGGTCACTTGTTTCTCTTCTCTTAGCTGATTGGTTCTTGCCATAATATGAATTCTAACAGTTGTCCAATAGGCTGTCGGCTGTGTATCAACCTGACTTCTGCACAACACAACTGATGGTCTGGTCCCAACTCCATTAATAAGGCAAGAAATTCCACTAATTAACCCTGACAAGGCCCACCTGGGGGGGGAAACCATTTCAGGGACTACCTCATGAAGCTCATTGAGAGAACACCGAGGGTTTGCAGCATCAAAAAAGTAAAGGGGGGTTACTTTGAAGAAACTACAATATTTTGACATGTTTTCAGGTATTTCACACTTTTTTATTAAGTACATAATTCCACATGTGTTCATTCATAGTTGTGATGCCTTCAATGACAGACATTTTGAGTTGTTGTAGAGGAGAAGCACAGCTGAACCTGAGACCCGTAACGATGGCTCAGTCCCATCCCGTGTCCCAGTGAGCCGTTTCAGTGAGTCAGCATGCACAACACCAGGGTCTCTCCTAAGTGGAATGCAGCCATCGTCTAATGGTTTTGAACACACCTGCTTTTCCTATGATGATATGTCAACGTGTCTGCCGCGAAAAAGGTCTGTGTCTATGTGACGGCCTACAGGTCCAGCTGAGATGATGAGACCATTAAACACACAAATGGTTGGATCCTTTACACTTTCTACATTGGGAGGATTTTTCGGCATTGAGTACTTTTACTTTTAATACTTTTAAATACATTTTCCCAATGATACTTTTACTTAAATAACTATTTAAATGCAGGACTTTAACTGGTAACTTTGTACTCTTAATTTCACTGTAGTGTGTGTGTGTGTGTGTGTTTTGCAGTGTGGTATTAGTACTTTTACTAAAGTAGTAAAGGATCTGAGTACTTCTTCTACCAGTTGCCACACTGTTATTAAAATGAAAGCCCATAACAAAGCTGATGTTTTTGGCTGAGTGTTCTGCTTCAGCTGTAAACGCATGGCAGCCAGTTTAATGTTTAATAAAGCAGAATTACGCTGTAACCACACTGGAAAATAACAGCCTGAATGAAAATTTAAAAGCCCTGAAATAAATACAAATAAAAAAAAATAATAGACATCTGCTCTGTCTCGGAGTGTAACGTCCCACAACAATGACACCAAAAAGCAGGTCAGCGCCATCCCAGCAGAACGCCGAACCCTGTTCCTCTTTTTTCGCACTTTCACTGCATCTTTATTCACCGTTTGGCACACTGCTTAGGCTTTAATTAACTCGGAGGTAATGGGATGGAGCCCCTGGGAGCTCATTAGGCATTTCAATTAGGGAAAAATACACAAGGCAGGTTATAGTTTTTGGTGGCTTTGGAGACATGAGGGGTAGTGCCAAGGATGGACCAATTATGTTGGAGTGGGGGGGGGGGGGGGGGGATGGGGGTGCACGGGGGTGGGGGGGGGGCGAACACTGTTGCCTTACCAACAGGGTTAGGGTTAGTGGGGAAGCTGGGAAATATTACCTCTTCCACAGTATTTTTGCTGACTGGAAGATTCAGTTTGTGTATGTTATCGGTATGTGTCTCCAGAGAGTAGACAGCACCATCAGTAGCACTGCTGACGATTGTTGATCATTGTCGATTAATCTGAGGATGTGTCAGCCTCATCGTAGAGACACCCCATTGTCAACCCCACCCCCCCCCCCACCCCCCCCCCGGCAATCGTTAGCCATAATAAATCGTTTGCCTATTTGCCGTTGCATCATCCCCGGCCTTCCCGCTCAGAGCCACTTCACCGAGCCGTCAGTGAAATTACAGGTAACGAGTTGTCAGAAACAGCCAAAAATCTGTCTCCTCAAGGCTATTCCCCCCCTCAATCAATGACTTCAGCTGTGCTGGTTAAAGCTTGTTCCTCTGTTAAATGCATCCCTCCGCCTGTACATGCTTATTCGTTTATATTAATCTCATATTGGTTTCATTTTATCAAAGGAAATACAATAAAATCTGTTGGATACACTTCACTGTTTACATCGTTTTGTGTAGTTACTTGTCACTATGAGGGGTGGGAACAAGTAGCAGTCTGGCCAATAAGGGTTGCCCAATGGCCCGGGGCAACTAAATATAACAACTCAGCATCACATCACAGTCCTTTGATTTGAGTTGGCCAATCAAGAATTGTGTTGTCTTGTGTTGTGTTGTGTTGTCTTGTGTTGTGTTGTCTTTGTGTTGTCTTGTGTTTGTCTTGTGTTGTGTTGTCTTGTCTTGTCTTGTCTTGTCTTGTGTTGTGTTGTGTTGTCTTGTGTTGTGTTGTCTTGTGTTGTGTTGTGTTGTGTTGTGTTGTCTTGTGTTGTGTTGTCTTGTGTTGTGTTGTCTTGTGTTGTGTTGTGTTGTCTTGTCTTGTCTTGTCTTGTGTTGTCTTGTGTTGTCTTGTCTTGTGTTGTCTTGTGTTGTGTTGTCTTGTGTTGTGTTGTCTTGTGTTGTGTTGTCTTGTGTTGTCTTGTGTTGTGTTGTGTTGTGTTGTCTTGTGTTGTGTTGTCTTTGTGTTGTCTTGTGTTGTGTTGTCTTGTGTTGTGTTGTCTTGTCTTGTGTTGTGTTGTGTTGTCTTGTGTTGTGTTGTCTTGTCTTGTGTTGTCTTGTGTTGTGTTGTGTTGTCTTGTGTTGTCTTGTGTTGTCTTGTGTTGTGTTGTGTTGTGTTGTCTTGTGTTGTGTTGTCTTGTGTTGTGTTGTCTTGTGTTGTGTTGTCTTGTGTTGTGTTGTGTTGTCTTGTGTTGTGTTGTGTTGTTGTGTTGTGTTGTCTTGTGTTGTGTTGTCTTTGTGTTGTCTTGTGTTGTGTTGTCTTGTGTTGTGTTGTCTTGTCTTGTGTTGTGTTGTGTTGTGTTGTGTTGTCTTTGTGTTGTCTTGTCTTGTGTTGTGTTGTCTTGTGTTGTGTTGTCTTGTGTTGTGTTGTCTTGTGTTGTGTTGTGTTGTCTTGTGTTGTGTTGCCTTGTGTTGTGTTGTCTTGTGTTGTGTTGTGTTGTGTTTTTCTGCATTTTTTTTCACTTTTGATGCTTTTTTTTACGTTTTAGTTTACATTTTGTAGGTGTTTCTAAACAGTTTTTTTCAATTTTTTTTTGAAAAATGGAAAAAGTTTGACTTTTTTCCATTTTTCAAAATTTAAAACTTTTTATTTATTTATTTATTTTTTTTATTGAAGGAATTGCACAATACAAGTTATATATGTCAAACAATACATGTCCTTTCAGTTTTTCTTTTTTAATAAACAGGAACAAAATTACCCTCACCCACCCTTCCCATGCCACTCTTGGCAGTTAGTGCATTCACACCACCACCCCAAAAAAAAAAAAAAAAAAAATATATATATATATATAAGTAAAATAAAAAATAAACAAATAGTAAACAAATAAAAAAATATAAATAAAAAAAAATAAAGTAAAAAATAAAATAAAAATAATAATAAATTAACTAATATTAATCTACATTCTCACAGCTATGCATCAGACATTAAACATACTTACAAAACGAGTACAAGTTAACAATAAAAAATGCCTCTCATACTTCAGGCAGTACTTTAAGATTCTCAAAATATGTCATAAAGGGTTGCCATTTTAAGTAAAATTTCTCGATTTTACCTTTCAATGTGAATTTGACTTTTTCTAGTTTAAGAAAAATGAAACATCACTTAACCACGTTGCCACCGCTGGTGGGGTAGCGGATGTCCAAACCAATAAAATCCTGAATTGACGGGCAAGAAGTTTAAAGGCAACAATGTCTGATTGGACTCGAATTAAATTTAAGCTTTTGAGATACCAAATATTGCAATCAACGGGCAAGGCTTAATTTGAATCTTTATTTCCGATAAAGTTTGGAAAACAGATGACCAAAATTGATTTAGACGGGGGCACAACCAAAAGGTGTGTGTTAAATCAGCAGGAGAGAGGGAACATCTGTTACAACCCCCATCCGTTCCCGGGTATATTTCTGCCAACCTAGCCCTACTGAAATGAGCCCTATGCACTACTTTAAACTGAATGAGCCCCAAGCGTGTACAGGATGAAGATGAGTTAATTCTTTGAAGTGCATCCTCCCAAAGTCTGTCCGACAACTCAACCAGCAGCTCCCCTTCCCACCCGATCCTAATTTTTGAAAGGTCATGTTTTTCCAGAGACAGTAATTGAGAATATAGCGTTGATATCAGTCCTTTTTTTGGATAGAGGAGGGTCATTCCTTCCCATGCTACCTCAGTGGGGAGGACTGGGAAAGAAGGGAACAGTGCTTTAACACAATGACGGATCTGGAGATATCTAAAAAAGTTACTGCGTGAAAGATCATATTTCTGGCATATATTATCAAAACTATCAAACCCCCTTTCACAGTACAAGTTTTTAAAACAGGAGAGCTGCTTCCTGTTCCACTGCGTAAAAGTTAAATCAAGAGAGGAGGCTGGAAATAAATGATTTTTACAGATAGGGCTTAGTGGGGAGGGAGAGGTGAATTTGTAATGATTCCGGAACTGGGCCCAGATTCTGAGAGTGGACAGTACTATGGGACTGGAGGTAAACCTAGACCATTTAATGGGCAGGGAGGAATACACCAAAGCAGGGAGGGATGAAGAGTGGCAAGAGTGCGCCTCAAGTCTACACCAGTCAGTGTCTGGCACGTGGAGCCAAACAAAATTTAAAACTTAAAAAAAAATCAAAGTAATCAATCACACGAAACATTCACTCAACGTAAAAAAAAAAACTGTATTAAGTTTAATTTATATGTTTTATTATATGTTTATTTTCTTAATGTGGAGCCAACCAATTATTTAAAAAACTAAAGTTGTCTTTATTGACTTAACATGAATAACCCATTAAACCTGAATTGTTTAACTCCATGCAACCATTTTTTGAAGGTTGGATCAATCTGATTATTTTAGGTTGTCCCAAATAAAACACTTTTGTTTTGTAAATTACAGAAAATCTAATTGAAAAGCTGCTTTCATGCTCTGTACCGACTCAGAACACTTTCCTTTAAGACACGATTATATTTAATGTTCTATATAATACAATATCTATAGTGTAGGATTCATTCATTAATTCATTATGTAGTATACAGGAAGGTTAAAAGTAACATTACATTACAATATAAACGGACCTGACTCAGGATAAAAACTGGTTTTCAGCCGGTTCCTGTTCTGCAGGAACATAAAACACTGAACGTGGTTACAGCATGTCGGGACATTTGAACAGGACAAAGATATGGACTGGACAGATTTGGACAAATAAAACAACATTGTTGGTGGTTGAATCCCCGGCCCTGCAGTCCCATGTCGAAGTGTCCTTGGGCAAGACACTGAACCCCGAGTTACCTCCGATGCTGCGCCATCGGAGTGTGAATGTGTTTGAGTGTGTATCTGATGAGCAGGTGTGTAGATGTGAGAGTCTGTGAGAGTGTGTATCTGATGAGCAGGTGTGTAAATGTGTGTGTGTGTGTGAGTGAGTGTGTATCTGATGAGCAGGTAGCACCTTGTACGGCAGCCTCGGCCACAGTGTGTGAATGGTTCCTGTATGATGTAAAAGCGCTTTGAGTAGTCGTTAAGACTAGAAAAGTGCTATATAAATACAAAATACAGCACATAAGGACAAAGACATTTATACAAGACAAATACAGACAATCTGGCTTGGACAACATGAGAATGAATGTGTGCAAGTGTAATGCTTAAGAAGCTGTTTGGCCTTATTGAAATATGTGATGGATGATAGTGTTCTGATGTGATGATGGATGGCATTCCAGATCTTGGTGTATGTTTTTCTATGGAGGAAGTGGAATAAGTGCCTGTGAGCCCGACCCAGCGAGGCGTCCTGGTCTCACGTGTGTCGGAAAAGAAGTGCAGCAAGTGCCGGCAAGGTGGCATTTTGAATCTGAAAATAAAATGAATCTTATCTTAAATTATAGTTTCAAACATCTGCAGAGACGAGACTAACCAAACGCCAGAGCTGTAAAGCTCGGGTATTACCATGGACCAATCACTGTCTTTTACATTGCATGTCCAAGATTTGGTTAAAAAACTGAAATTGAGGTTAAATTTTTTCTTTAGAATCAAGTCCTGTTTATCATTTGAAGCAAAAAAAGCAACTTGTAAATGCAACGTTCTTGTCTGTCCTGGACTATAGTGATATTTTATACATGCATTCAACCTCCCAGTGTCTTCATGCTTTGGACACTGTGTTTCATGGAGCCTCGAGATTCATCACAAACTTAAAATCTCTCACTCATCACTGTTTGCTGTATTCTCGGGTCGGGGGATCTCCCTCTCCATTCGGCGTTGGATGCACTGGCATCTTTTGATTTATAAGGCAGTATTATTATTAGTATATTATTATTATTAGTAGTATATATT
>CM049375.1:2852991-2910491 GCA_026937815.1 Etheostoma perlongum | reverse complement strand
CGACACTGGATTATTTTTTGGAATGAAAAAGTAAATTTAACCTCGTGTTGTCTTCCCTCAAAACTGAAAATCAACACTTGTTGATGCTTTTTATCGAGTTTTCAAAACTTTTTCTTACTTTTTTCAGTGTTTGTCTTTTTTTTTTACGTTTAACACTATGTAACACTAACTTATTTACTTTAGTTTTACAGTTATTTTTGGAATTTATGGTCAATAAACCTCATTTAAAGGAAATTATACATAATGTTTGAGTTAGAAAAACAGAAATTAGGAATTATTGAGACTAAAATTAAAGGAATGGATGTTGATGATAATCACAGACTGGAATATGTCAACTTTTACTCAATACTATTTCAAAAACACTTCCATTTGTTTTACAATGCTATAAAATTGAATAAGACGCCCCAAAATTAATGAAAGTAGAGATTTGTACTTGGCAAAGAGCGTTGGGTGGAATCAATCATGTTATTTTGGGGAATTAAAAAGAACATTGATATAGGACAACATGAGGGCAACATGGGGACAACATGGGGACAACATGAGGACAACATGGGGAGGGGACAACATGAAGACAACATGAGGACAACATGAGGACAACATGAGGGTTTAAAGGATTTCCTCTGTCGTTTTCTACGTGTATAAATAATCTTAGAAATACCTTTCTGTAAAGAATTTGATTTGTAAAATTAAAATGATGAAGAACTCTTTTTGTAAATGATGAACTGTCTCTCTGCACATATTTCTCTTTTTTAACTCTTGTTTTATATCAAACCTTTAACCACTGATACTCGATTTTTTATGATGACTCTTGTTCTGATTATTGTGATATTTTTCCCTCTATTTATCTATTAATAGTTAAGGTACCAGCAGCTTTTGGAAAGATTCCTAAATATGAATGCTCTACATAATTCTGTGTGGATTCATTATACAGAAATCAACATTAATCTACTTTACTTTCATTTTCTATTTTACTTTAAATGTATAATATTTAGATAGATAGATAGATAGATAGATAGATAGATAGATAGATAGATAGCCTTTATTATTAGAGTCACAGTCCATAAAAAAAGATACAGATTTTTTTTTCTAATTTCTGATGTAGCCCCCATAATTAATAAATGGTCAGTATTAACAGTCTATGGTAGCACCATAGACTTCTTGTTTACAGTGTAGCACACATTACCCATAGCCATGGAAACCATAGCCCCGCCATGTCAGCACACAGCCTGTAGGCGGCAGTAAAGCGCACCACTGTGCGTCCTTCTGCAGAAGACCCTCCCCGATGTGAGTCCAGTGCAGATGTAAGTTGCGCATGCTCAGATTTAAACGGTTTACGGCATAACGTGTCATACTGAAATTTGTGAAATTCATTAAATAATAAGCTTTTCTAATTTCAAATAATAACAAAAGATGGAAATCCTTTCATGAATGTGGTAGCTATCTAAGATTGTTTGGTTGCTAACGTTAGCTCCAAACGCCATTCAACTGACAGCCTTTGTTGTGTTTGATGCTAACTTGTAGCTAAGCTAGCAGTGAACCAACTTCGTTAAGTAGGTCCATTTTTACTGTGTTGACATTACAGAAGTCTCTCGTTAGCATCTTGGAGGCTACGCAAAGTAACGCATGCGCAACTCTAATCTGCCCTCGACTCACATCGGGGAGTGACATCCTTCACTGGTCTCCGTCCATAACAACAGACCGTTGGTTCATTTCTTTGACTGTCTATGGTTTGTCCACGGAAGCAGGAACAGGTTGTCAACAGCCAACACCTCCACGGTCTATGCTCCTCCGTAGCCGCAGTCCAGCCAACCTGTCGACCTGCATTTACCAACGCGCGAGCTCATACATTCGGTTTGTAGTCGTCAGTCTCTGCGCGGACACCATGAGGACGGCTTCCCTGACACTCGCAATGTGTCTGTGTTTCTTCCTCGTCAGAGGTGAGTTTGGTTTCATTTTTCTATTCACGTCTTCGTGAGGCTATTTCAGAGAAAACGCGTGCTCCGCTGTCATCCTTGCTAAGCCAGTTAAGCTAACGTTAGTCAGCGGACGCTGAATCGCTACTGTTGCGTTCCATTTGTACTCGAAAGTTCTAAAATGGAACGCGCTAACGCTGTTGCTTAATCGCTACTGTTGCGTTCCATTTGTTCTCGAAAGTTCGAAAATGGAACGCGCTAACTGTTGCTTTCCTTTCCATTTGTTCTCGAAAGTTCGAAAATGGAACGCGCTAAACGCTTCTTGTTGTTGTTGTTGTTGTTGTTGTTGTTTTGACTGAGAGAAGATGAGCTAATCTCAGAGGTCACTGTCTGGATTAGTCTACCGGACATTTCTTCACACCCAGAATTGTTTCCTATGAAGTTTAATGATTGAAATGTCATCGATAGGCCTTATTGTGGAAGGACTGAAGCTTGGCTGCTAAAAGTTACACAGTGGTCAATTTCAGTAATTAGCATATTAAGCTGGACTTAAGAACGATGTTTTTTCCCAAACAAATTGCTCTCTCTCCTCCATCCAGTTTTCAGTCTTCAGACATAATTTTTGGTCGAAATGTAGGAAATCTTCTGCTGGTTGCAGACATGTAACTATGGAGTCTAAAAGGACTGTTTTTTTACATGGAGTGTTGTTGGGTCAGCGCTCTAGCTACTTCATAGCTGTTTCTGGGAAACAGAAAGGTCTTAAAAAAAGTTATATATCTGAAGGGTTAAGACACTTAACACTTCTATTATTTTTTATTAAGTTTTATTGCTATTCAGATGTGCCCCAATAGCAGGCACACTGATAAAATTTCTGCGGAATTTTCTAGTTAACCCTTATGTTGTCCTCACGGGTTAAAAAAAAGGACAAAAAATTGACATTTTCGTACCATTTTCAGATTTTTTTTTGTTTTCACTAACACCACCTTAATAGCTTTACACTACTTTTTGGAATTCATGGTCAATAACCCTCATTTATATAGAACTATACCTAATATTTGAGTTATAAAAGCAGAAATTATGAATTATTATATATATATATAGTTTCATCAGGAATGAAAGTGATCAGTTGTATTTGCAAAGAGCGTTGGAAGGAATCCAATCAAATTTTTGTGGTAATTTGGTTAAAAAGAAACTCATATTTCAGATATAGACATTTTTTCAAAGGGGTCAGATTTGACCCGAGGTCAACACCCTCAAAAGGAGGGTTAAATATAACGTTACACTACAAGTGAATAGGGGAAATATTGAACATGAAAATTCGCCAGTTGATTACTGACTTTATGACACTTGTTTTTTTGTATTACAAGTTTTCTGAAATTGTATGTTTTAAATATGCAAATGATGCATTATCTTGTTAAATATGTGCTAATTTGCATACATTTCCAGAACAGGAATGTGAGCATTGGAAAAGCCAGTTGTTGACATATTAGAGGCAAAGGTTTTTACAGAGGGGATTTTTTTTTAATCCCTCCATAAATCAGGAAATACTGTCAACAGCTAAAAAAAAAAAAGATTTTTATGTTTATGTATGTTTTTATGAATACAATGTTGAATAAATCAGACCTGTGTAAAAAAGCTTTAGAATAGAGATAGGAAGTGACAGTAGAAAGTGTGGCATATGTAAGTGCTGCTGAAGAGTTTGAGAACAAAACCTTTTTTATATATATGGATTGCAAATTGTAGATACTACAGGTAGAAAAACTTGGTGAACAGTGGAAATAAAGTGGCATGAATCGGTCTATGTTGGTGACTAACTGTGCCCAATGCGTAGGATTCATACGCCTACACAAAGCAAGAAGGGAACTGCCTCGTGGGCCCAGAGGTCCCTGGGTTTCTGCATGTCAGCTGATAATTGGATGAGTTGATATTTGTGTAGCGGATATTATCAACTTAAGTGCTTCCTGCATAATAAGCGTATCCTGTGAGGCGTCCTGCAGAGACAAATCCTAGTTTTAAAAGCTTTATTAGTTCAGTGATATCAATTATTAATTCTGTTTAAATCGCTCGTAAACTAAGCCTCATAGTGACGACTATATTTAGTGTAAAGAGAAGTATTTCCACTCTTGGTTATGGGTAAGCACAAAGTCCCATGACCCCGCGGGGCCTGTGGTGGATGGATGTGATGGTAAAGACAAGTAGTTCTGCCTGTATAGAGCGACCTGATTGGTCAACAAAGTTTGGGTTTCCACAAAATGGTTATTGCGCTGTGTGTGTGGGTGTGGGCGGGCTTATACTAGCAGCCTAAAATCTGCTTTTTTTATATGTATAATGGTTTTTAACTGCTTTTTAATGTTTAAATTCTTGTACTGCACTGTACCATTTTATTATTTTATTATTGGAATCGCCCTGTTGCTGATATGTGCTCTACGGATAAAGCTGCTTTGCCTTAAAAATATTTCCATCTAAAGTTGTGTTCACTCAGATTGTTAGAAACTGAATGATACATTAAAAATAAACTGAGGCCAGTTATAAATAAGAGTACTGGCAGTGTGGTGTGTAATAACGCTGGGCTCTGTACTCAAGGGGAACTTAACAACAGGACTCAGCGGATGCGGGACGGGGTGTGGCGTCCCAGACCCTCACGTAAATCCGGCAACACTGTTTACACACTACTCAGTGCAAATACCACAGCTTTTGTCTTGCGTTAAGACAATTATTTTTTTGTGTTGATACATACAGTGAGGAAAATAAGTATTTGAACACCCTGCCATTTTGCAAGTTTTCCCACTTAAAAAATCATGGAGGGGTCTGAAATTGTCATCGTAGGTGCATGTCCACTGTGAGAGACATAATCTAAAAAAAAATCCAGAAATCACAATGTATGATTTTTTTTTAACTATTCATTTGTATGATACAGCTGCATATAAGTATTTGAACACCTGTCTATCAGCTAGAATTCTGACCCTCAAAGACCTGTTAGTCTGCCTTCAAAATGTCCACCTCCACTCCATTTATTATTAAATTAGATGCACCTGTTTGAGGTCGTTAGCTGCATAAAGGTCCACTGTTGGATACTTATTTGCAGCTGTATCATACAAATAAATACTTAAAAAATCATACATTGTGATTTCTGGAATATTTTTTTTAGATTATGTCTCTCACAGTGGACATGCACCTACGAGGACAATTTCAGACCCCTCCATGATTTCTAAGTGGGAGAACTTGCAAAATAGCAGCGTGTTCAAATACTTATTTTCCTCACTGTATATATATATATATATATATATATATATATATATATATATGTGTGTATGTGTGTGTGCTGTCAGACGATTTAAAATATTTAATTGCATTATTGTCATAGTTACTGTAACTCGCAATTAATGTCCCATTTTTATCTATTCTAAATATCCCTTGATTTCTTTTTGTCCCATTTTATTTTTTTTCTCATTTTAATGCTCTTAACATGGAAAAGTGGATCGGCTCACTTTGTTAAATTTTTTTATTGAAAACAACATTGGCATATAGCCTACTGTAGTGTGTGTGTATATATATATATACTGTATGTGTGTATGTATATATATATATATGTGTATTTGTGTATATGTATGTCATATAAAGTCAAGCCCAAAATTATTCATAACCCTGGAAAATTCTGACTTAGTTACTTTTATTCAACCAGCAAGTTTTTTTCTTGGTTAGAAATGACACAGGCGTCTCCCAGAAGATAATAAGACGATGTACAACAGGCATCCTTGTGGAAAAAATGATTACTCATTTTTTTATTAACAAAAAGTGGCATGTCCAATAATCAATAGAAAAGCATTTATTGGCTATTACAGCAATCGACCGCTTGCTATAATTGCTGACCAGCCTCTTGCATGTCTCCACTGGTGTTTTTGCCCATTCGTCTTTAGCGATGAGCTCCAACTCTTCCAGGTTGGAGGGTCTCCTTGCCATCACCCTGATTTTTAGTTCCCTCCACTGATTCTCAATGGGATTTAAGTCAGGACGTTCATGTTTTTGTCTGCTAACCATTTCTTTTGTTGTGTATTTTGGGTCGTTGTCGTGCTGAAATGTCCACTGGTCTCCACCGGCTGAAAAACAAGCCCAAAACATTGGGTTCCCACCACCATGTTGGACAGTGGGGACGGTGTCCTTAGGGTTGAAGGCTTCTCCTTTTTTACGCCAAATGAAGGCTACATCATTATGGCCAAAAAAATTAAATTTTTGTTTCATCTGACAATAAAACAGAAGACCAGAATTCTTCTTCTTTGTCCAGATGAGCATTTTCAAAGGCCAAGTGGCCTTCTGTGTGCCTTTCCTGGAGAAGTGGTGTCCTCCTTGGTCTGTGTGCAGCGTCCGTTGGACTGTCTGCCATCAGCAGAGCCCAGATTCATCAGGATGGCCTTGGTGGTGATCCTTGGATTCTTTTTTTTACCTTTTATACCTATAACCCTTGCATGGGGTTCAGGTCAAATTAACCCATTTCAGATTTTTACAAGAAGAAAAATGGGACAAGTTACATTTTTTCTACCTGAAAATCAACGGCCTTTCCTTATTTCCTGTGATAAACATGTATTCCTGACTCAGAACATTATTCTGGATATGACCACTTATGTTGTTTCCATAATGGATTTTTAACATGAATTATAACCTTATGACAAAAAACGAACCCCACTTCCATTTTTAATTGTGTTCTAGTAGAGACTGATTGCATTCACTAAACATATACTGTATGTAATCTCAGTTGTTTTAAATTGAGATAAAGACAATATTTGCTAGATTATGAAGTAAAATTTTATTTCAGAATTGTTTTTAAAACCCCAAATAAGTCCCGGGTCAGTTTGACCCGATGGACACAAGAGGGTCCCGAAAGTGAAGACAACACGAGGGTTAACAAAAAGTAAGGACCAGAATTTTAAAATTGGTTCTAAAATGAACTGGTAACCAGTGAAGTGGTGCTAAAACAGCTGTAACGTGCACTCTTTTTGCTTGTGGGAACAACCAGCAGACGGAAAAGCTCTTTCTTGTTCAAACAAGTAAGAAGATGGTTACAATAATCTAAAGTCACAGTATTGGTGTCGGTATGGACTTTTTTTTTTTTTTTAACAATACCTAGCCCTAATAATGAGATGGCAATATATTCTCTGATTGATTGTCATTGTCACCATGTTCTGTGTTTTGCTGGTTACATTTAATTTTGTCTTTATTTACAGTTGCTTCAATAAATCCTGCCAACCAAACAGTGTCAGCCACCAAGGTAGGAAGCAAAGCAGCTCAGCCTGATGGCAAAAGCGGTCCACCGGAGTCCAGTACAGATGCGGAGAAACCCTTAAGTCCTGCTGATGGGAATCTTACAGTAAAGCCAACAGGGGACAATGTACCAAATCAAGCCAAACCACCAGCTCCTGAAACCAAGAAAGGTCCGGGCAAAACTGGCAAGACGGAACAAAACAATAAAACGGTCAAAGACAAAGCAAAGACACAAAGTATGGAAAGTCCTGGGGATGAAAGCAACAACAAAACAACAAACGGGACTACTCCAGACAGTCACTCTGGCAAAGAGACAAATATTGGGACAACCAATGGTACGGGGCCTGCAGGCACGACGACAGCCGGCACAACGGCTTCAAAAGCACAAACTCCAGCGAAGAAAAACACGGTAGACGGAGACCAGGACGAAGAGACGAAAGACGACAAAGACAAGAAAGGCAAAATGAAAGGAGACAAACGCGATGAGAAGAAACCAAATATAGAGAAAAGCAGTGAAAAAACCCCAGGAAACAAGACCAAGGAGGACAAGACAGACGAGGACAAAGACAATCAAGACAAGTTGGAGCAAGACGAAGGCTATGACAATATGACTAAAGGAGACAAAGGCGATGAGAAGAAACCAAATTTAGAGAAAAGCAGTGAAAAAACACCGGGAAACAAGATCAAGGAGGACAATCTGGAAAAAGAGGACACCAGAAATGGAGACGCAGGAGGAAGAGACCCATATGACCCGTCGGGGGGTAGATAACGAGGCGGGGAGCAGTCACTTCTTCACCTACCTGGTGTCCACGGCCGTGCTGGTAGCAGTGCTTTACATCGCTTACCACAACAAGCGCAAGGTACTGAAGCATACTCCTGTGTTCGCGCTAGTGTCGCATTTACACATTTATCTTTATCTCTGTTGGTACACGATCCGTCCTGCCTGCACGATCAGTTCTGAGCATGTGCAAGATGTTAGCGCACACGCAGATGATAATCATGATGTACGAGGATTTACGGCGCTGCACGGTCTGTTCCACAGTAGCGGTCTGCTGTTAGCCTCCACCGGAAAGCTAACGACGTTAGCTTAGCTAACAGCTAATTCGGCTAACCGCTAGCTGACAGCTTGATTCAGTCTAAAATAACGTTACTCAAACTAAACAGTGGGGAAAGCAGCTACAGCTAAATTAAGACTTTACAGTAATAATAAAGACAAGTATTGAGTGATTGTTTTTTAAATGAGCACAAGTAAAGTAGAACTGACGTAACAGCTGTTATATATTTAAACGGTTATTTCCATTCATTCATTCATTTTACATGCTGTCTCATATATGTCTATGGTCTCAGCTAGTGGTTAGCCGAATTAGCTGTTAGCTTAAGTAACGTTAGCTTTCCGGTGGAGACAAACAGACTTTCTTTAACTGTCTATGGGTGAACAGATCGTGCAGTGTCGTAAATACGGTTCATCATGATATCATATACGCATGCGCGAACATCTTGGACATGCGCAGAATGGATTGTGTACCGACAATCTCCACAACGCTGAGTAGTCTGGCTACACCACAGATGCATTCTGGGATAGGAGTTAAAAACACTCTGGGTTGTTTTGCTTGTTTTTTTTAAAACCACTCTGTCGTCTTGGGCGTCACTAAGCTCGGACACTATGGCTCAGTTAATCGCAATTTTCTCAAAATGGCAATATCCACTGACAGCCTTTGTTGTGTTTGATTGCTAGCTTGTAGCTAAGCTAGCAGTCATTTCAAAAACGTTTATCTATGGTTGTTTGGTTGCTAACGTTAGCTCAAAACACCATTCCACTGACAGCCTTTGTTGTGTTTGATGCTAACTTGTAGCTAAGCTAGCAGTGAACCAACTTCGTTAAGTAGGTCCATTTTTACTGGGTTGACATTACAGAAGTCTCTCCTTAGCATCTTGGAGGCTACTTGTCGCAAAGTGACGCATGCGCGACTCACAGCTTCACTCGCGACTCACATCTGCACACATTTGGCAGTGACAGGGATGATACTTCGTTGCTTTACTTCCTGCTTTGCTCCTCTCATAATTAGTCCGGCCACTAGACGGCGGCGCCACTGTGAACGTAAATACAGGTTGTAATCGCTGCTTGAAATCAGCGTTGCCAGATCTCGCGAGACAAATACGCAACCAGGCCTGTGAAAACAAGCCCAAAACAAGCGACTTTTTCTAAGACAGGGCTAAGATTTCTAAGATCCTGGAAGAGATAAATAAATAAAACTGTGTGCACGGTTTTACAATCCATGGGGACGGATTGGTAAACTGTCCCCACGGTAAAGTTTATTTATTTTCTCCCCCCTGAGCTTCAGGACAATGACCACAGGAGGGAGTTAAACCACCTTTTAACATATTTAACATTAGAAAACTGATGGAACATCAAATATAGACGTTTTCACAGTGATTTTGAGTTGTTCCCCACGATGGGTTGAATCCATTCTTTTCCTCCTTTCTCTTTCTCCCAGTCTTTGTTAGATTTCTTCCCGTATTTCGCCCACTTTATCCCGGGCATTTATTCCCCCAAATCCTCTCCTACAGTCCAGTCACCATCACTCGCTACTCGCGCATTTTCCTAACCAGAAAACAACAGACTGCCCTGCTCTGCCTGTGATTGGCTGGTACTCGTTGCCATCTGGGTCAGAGCCAATTAGAAGCAGGAAATGGGCGGGAAATAACACTGCTGTCTATAGTGTTTATGGGGAAAGGGGCGGGACCGAGGGAACAGGCAAGAACAAGCTGGGAACAAGCCCAAATAATCAACTACACTTTAGTAACAAGCCAAAAAAAACGCAACCCGCGACTACCAATATTTGTAATATTCGACTTTACAAAAAAACAAGCCCAAAGTCGCTTATAATAAGCGGACTTGGCAACACTGCTTGAAATACCGACTTATGCAGGTGTTTTTGGGGCTGAGGTCAGTCTCGAGGACTCATAAAGATCATCAAATCTTTTCTGTATTCCTCCCTTAGTCCTCCTGCAGTGACTTCGTTAAGTAGGTCCATTTTTACTGTGTTGACATTACAGAAGTCTCTCGTTAGCATCTTGGAGGCTAATTGTCGCAAAGTGACGCATACGCGACTCAAATCTGCACTCGCCTCACATCGGGGAGTGACAGTGTCAGCCATTTTGGTCCGTGATTTAACTTTTTATTTTTCGCAGAGCTACATCTGTTGCAGTGTTTTCTATTCAGACTCTAACGAGGTCCCTAACGAGCTCATGCCAACAGAGAGGAACAATCTCGACGGACTAACTTGACTTTTTTAGGAAAAGTGCTTATTTCTTTTTCTCACTGAGAGAGATTAATCCTCTGTGCTGTCTCTAGTTTTAATTCTAGCCATATTTGTTTTCAAGTCATGCTTCATACAACATACTAGGCCTGCACAATTCAGGGAAAATATGAATCACGATTTTGGTGTGTCTCTCTCTCTCTCACGTGCGCGCACTAGTGAGTGAGTCTCTAGGTGTGTCTCTGTGTTTTCATAAATAAAATTCAAAATATTCTTATTTTCTACCAGATACTGGCTTTCCTTTTGGAGGGGAAGAAATCCAAATCCACTCGTCGACCTAAATCCGCAGGATACCAGAAGCTGGAGCAACATGTAAGCTGTTGGAATAAGTAGAAACATCCTTCCCCCATTTTATAAAATTAAAATACATTATTATTAAATATTTGGTGAGTTTTGAATGCTCTCTTTTTCTTTCAGATGTAATCTGGACTCTCTCTCTCTCTTGAAGCCATTGGGCCTCTCGCTGTTGAGCACACAGAGGTCTTGTGAGAAGAGAGTGAACGGAGACTGATGTTAGATATTTCCCCCGATGCTCTCTGCCTTGCTTTCACCCTTTTCCTAAACAAACATTCTTCTATTTTATACCCGTAGATGCTTATCATATGACTATGCAGATGACACTGTTGCCTTATTGAGGGAACTAGTGAAATGCAGCGATGGGAAAAATAAGCATGCTGTTTTCGGCACTTGGTGTCGTAATTCCACTTTTAAGGTGAGCTTGTAATTAGACCTGACTTAAGGTCCGGACTCAGGATATTTCAGTAGCAGATGAAACTAATACAAGCATCGTTTGTACAGTATGTTTAGTGATTGCACTGTGCACTAAATAAGCCATCTGAATCTTTGTGAACTATTGGCTGTGTACTATTACTTTGGGGTTCTTGTAGAGATGAAATATATATATCAAGGGTTTAGATGCACTAAAGTATCACGGTGGGAATTCCAGTAGTGTTTATTACCACATGGTGGTGGCCAGATGAATGTAACGACATTTTCCAAAATGAGATGCGAGCACAGTGCTCGACCACTTTAACTTTCTGAGACTATTAAAATGATAAACCTCTGTGCTTAAAGCAATAGTTTTTGGAAAAACTTGCTGAGAGTTAGACGAGAAGATCAAAACCACGCTCAAATTGGGCTGCAACTAACGATTATTTTTCTTTATTCATCTTTCCATCTATAAAATGTCGATCCCAAAGTGATGTTTTTAAATGTCTTTTGTCCAAAACCCAAATATATGTAGTTTAATATGACATAAAATGGGAAAGAAATCAGGAAATCTCCATATTTGAGAGGCCTAAAACATTTTTTGGCCATTTCTGCGTGAAGAATTTCCTCCAAAAGATTAGATTATCAAAATAGTTGCTGATTATTATTCAATCGATCGACTAACCGATTAGTCGACTAATCGTTGCCGCTCTACTCTCAAACCTTTCCGGTGAATATAACCTTTAGCTTCAGCCAGATGCAGGTTAACTTGACATAAGGGCTGGAATCGGTAAAAGCTGCAGCTTGGCTCTGCAGAAGTGATAAAACCGGCCTCACAGCACCTTTTTAAAGCTCTTATCATCTAACTCTTAGGGAGAATGTTAAACTGGACCTTATTTTCCAATGTTTTTGTATTTTAATGACTGATGGGAACAACAATCTTTGACATTGGTCCAGTATTTAATCTTCTTTCGCCGCTCGGTTGGCAGAAAGCTTCACTGTAAGTTAATAGGGCAATTTTCCAGCTTTTGTTTACCGGGGCTGTAGTCAAGACTACTTTTGACAAGTCCAAGACCAGGACTAGTCAAGTCCAAATACTAGTGAGTCTGAGACCATAGAAAACCGGTCTTGAGTCCGGACTCAAGTCCAAGACCGGACTCGAGTACTACAGCCCTGTTAGTTACCATCACGAAAGTGCTTGTTTTTCCGCTCAGATTAATATTCTAAGTATCTGACAACATTATGGAAAAGATCCCTTCAGAGATCAGAGATAGACCTTTAAAACCTCTTTGAGACCTTCCTGTTTAACCAGAAGCAGCTCTGAAGTCGCTAGCGTTAAACCAACCAGACTCCATTTAAAAAAAACAATACTTTTAGCGTGTATAGAGCGGACATATTTTCACATGTAAATCGGTAAACTATGTGTTTATTTCAACAAACACAGAGTTGTGATGGTTGGAAAAGTGGAAGCACAACCCAAAATGGCTTTTCATAGGTTTATTTTGTTTCTGTCGACTTTAAATTAAGCGTATTTTACGATGGTAAAATTACTGTTATTTTACATGGAGTCTGGTGGCTTTAGTGAACGTGCAATTGTTGTTCCCATCAGTTACTTAGACCCAAAAACAGAGGACAATAGGGTCCAGATTGAAAAGATAAACAACAACTGAATGATGTTTAAACTGCCATCAGGGTGTTGGACACATGCAAACTCCTCTCGTCTGCAAATGTCTTGTTTTGTCCAAAGCCAAAGGATATTCAGTTGAATGACATAATACATTAAAAAAAATCTCCACATTTGAGAGGTTGAAAAAAGCATTTCCAGCCATTTTTGCGTCAAATAATTACCTCAATGATCATCAAAATAGTCGCTAATTATTTTCTGTTGATCTATTCGTTGCAGCTCTCTTCTTAAATATTTCCAGTAAATATAACATTAGGCTACAGCCACATGCCGGTAAACTCGGCACAAGGACTGGAAAACAGGAACCAAACTCAAACTCTTCTCATCTAACTCAGAGGGCAAATGTTGAACTAGCCCCTTTAATTTAAATGTAACTGCTGCCAGGGTATTAGATATTAGGTCACACATTTAAACGCCTCTTATTGTAATTATCATTCTGAGGCGTTAAAAATTTAGATTTTCTGGAAACTTGTCAGTCTGGTTCCTGTAGCTTTATATTTTAAGATGAACATCTCGTACTTAACCACTTGTTGCTTTGCATTGAAACCTCAGTCTGAAATGTTAACCTAAAAACAGTTTTTTAAGAGAAAGCTGCAGAAAAAAAAATCTTTCTGGGGAAATGTTGACCACTAATACATCAGATTTGATTTTTTACTTTAGAGTAGATGTGTATTTATGGTCAGATGTGACAGTTTTGTGCCAAATTGTGAATGATTTCACTGTAATTTAATGTTTGATTCTTGTATTGTGCCTGTTTCTTTAATTAACATAATTGTTAGAATACAATGGAAAGCCATTTCTGTTAAAAGGAAAATAAATCGAACCCAGTTGTTTCTTGGAAGAAATGAAAGTCCATATAAATTATATTTTATTGTTAAATCTGCAAAAAAAAGCAGCATATTTATAATTAATTTGCTCCGTTCATAAGTTAAACACCACACTTAGAAAATGCCGTGAGTCATCCTCTGCAGTTAGCCTGAAATCAGCATGTGTTCAAATGGTTTAATACACATTACGTATTTATTTCAGTTTGTTAGGAATGACTGTCCATAAAAGAAAACCTTCTGCTGTTAATGTGTCTCATTGCACAAACCTGTGTCTTCTGAAACAACTGAGATGAATATTGATTATATTGCAGCTTTATTTGGTACTTTCTATCAAATTAGTTTTTCAATTGCCTTCATTGTCACAGCTGCTTTAGTTCCAGGGCCGGTCATATACAGCAACGTCTAACATTTAAAAAATACAAATATTGGGCTTTAAAAAGTCTTAAATTCGCAATAATTGTGTTCTAGGACTTAAAGCTATAGTGCGTATTTTGTCTCCCCCATGAGGAATTATAAGTAATGACAACAACACTGTCAGCGCATCCGCACAATACAAGCTTTCTGACAGAGCATCCGCACGATACAAGCCTTCTGTGATCACTTCTTTCTGTCACTAGTCCAAATATAATTCGCTGTATGACTACAAACGAGACCAACATGCAACTTATGTTGCAGCCGAGTGCGAAAGTGCACCAAAAACAACGAAAAAGTGACCAAAACATCAAAGTGACCACAACGTCGGGAAAAAAAGCGATACAAATTTGGACAATAGTGACCAAAAATGTTAGAAAAGAAACCCCAAAACTTGTGCCCAGTGTCGTTAAGCAATCAAAGAAACTGTAAACGCCTCTTATTGTAATTATCCAGACTGAACGTCATGACAAAAACATTCTGAGGCAGGACGGGCGTTAAAAATGTTGATTTTCTGGAAACTTGTCAGTCTGGTTCCTGTAGCTTTCTATTTTAAGATGAACACCTCGTACTTAACCACTTGTTGCTTTGCATTGAAACCTCAGTCTGAAATGTTAACCTATAAACTGTTTTTTAAGAGAAACCTGCAGAAAAAAAAGTCTTTCTGGGGAAATGTTGACCACTAATACATCAGATTTGATTTTTTACTTTAGAGTAGATGTGTATTTATGGTCAGATGTGACAGTTTTGTGCCAAATTGTGAATGCTTTTACTGTGATTTAATGTGTGATTCTTGTATTGTGCCTGTTTCTTTAATCAACATAATTGTTGTACTGGGTGGTGATTAGAATACAATAGAAAGCCATTTCTGTTAAAAGGAAAATAAATCGAACCCAGTTGTTTCTTGGAAGAAATTAAAGTCCATATAATGTTATATATATATTCCAGTGGTTCCCAACCTGGGGCTCAGGTCCCTCCAAAAGGGTCACAAGATAACTAACAAGTTGTGAAATGATTAATGCAGGAAAGAATAAACTCCATCCATCCATCTTCATCCGCTTATCCGGTATCGGGTCGCGGGGCAGCAGCTCCAGTAGGGGACCCCAAACTTCCCTTTCCCGAGCCACATCAACCAGCTCCGACTGGGGGATCCCGAGGCGTTCCCAGGCCAGGTTGGAGATATAATCTCTCCACCTAGTCCTGGGTCTTCCCCGAGGCCTCCTCCCAGCTGGACCTGCCTCCACCTAGTCCTGGGTCTTCCCCGAGGCCTCCTCCCAGCTGGACGTGCCTGGACCACCTCCCTATTGACCCCCCATGGAGGCATCCTTACCAGATGCCCGAACCACCTCAACTGGCTCCTTTTGACGCAAAGGAGCAGCGGCTCTACTCCGAGCTCCTCTCGGATGACTGAGCTTCTCACCCTATCTCTAAGGGAGACGCCAGCCCCCCTCCTGAGGAAACCCATTTTGACCGTTTGTACCCTGGATCTCGTTCTTTCGGTCATGACCCAGCCTTCATGACCATAGGTGAGGGTAGGAACGAAAATTGCCCGGTAGATCGAGTTTGCCTTCTGGCTCAGCTCCCTTTTTGTCACAAAATAAACAGAATGTAATACCGCACCAGCTGCTCCGATTCTCCGACCAATCTCACGCTCCATGGTCCCCTCACTCGCGAACAAGACCCCAAGGTACTTAAACTCCTTCACTTGGGGTAAGGACTCACTCCCTACCTGAAGAAAGCACTCCATCGGTTTCCTGCTGAGAACCATGGCCTCAGATTTAGAGGTGCTGATCCTCATCCCAGCCGCTTCACACTCGGCGAACCCGATCCAGTGAGTGCTGAAGGTCACAGACCGATGATGCCATCAGGACCACATCATCTGCAAAAAGCAGCGACGAGATCCCGAGCCCACCGAACTGCAACCCCTCCCCGCCCCGACTACGCCTTGATATCCTGTCCATAAATATTACAAACAGGATTGGTGACAAAGCGCAGCCCTGGCGGAGGCCAACCCTCACCTGGAACGAGTCCGACTTAGTGCCGAGAACCCGGACACAGCTCTCGCTTTGGTCATACAGAGATTTGATGGCCCTGAGAAGGGACCCCCTCACCCCATACTCCCGCAGCACCTCCCACAATTTCTCCCGGGGGACCCGGTCATACGCCTTCTCCAGATCCACAAAACACATGTAGACTGGTTGGGCATACTCCCAGGCCCCCTCAAGATCCTTGCGAGTGAAGATCTGATCCGTTGTTCCACGGCCAGGACGGAATCCGCATTGTTCCTCTTCAATCCGAGGTTCGACTATTGGCCGAACCCTCCTTTCCAGTACCTTGGAGTAGACTTTACCAGGGAGGCTGAGAAGTGTAATACCCCTGTAATTGGCACACACCCTCTGGTCCCCCTTTTTAAAGAGGGGAACCACCACCCCGGTCTGCCACTCCTTAGGCACCGTCCCAGACTTCCACGCAATGTTGAAGAGGCGTGTCAACCAAGACATCCCCTCCACACCCAGAGCTTTCAGCATTTCTGGACGGATCTCATCAATATACAGCTTCCCTGACCACCGGTGTCCACCAGGGTGTTCGTGGGTTACCGCCCCTTGAGGCACCTAAGACCACAGCTTGCCGCCGCAGCTTCAGCAATGGAAACTTTGAACATTGTCCACTCAGGTTCAATGCCCCAGCATCCACAGGGATGCACGAAAAGCTCCGCCGGAGGTGTGAGTTGAAAGTCCGTCGGACAGGGGCCTCCTCCAGACGTTCCCAATTTACCCGCACTACTCGTTTGGGCTTACCAGGTCTGTCCAGAGTCCTCCCCCATCTCCTGACCCAGCTCACCACCAGATGGTGATCAGTTGACAGCTCTGCCCCTCTCTTCACCCGAGTGTCCAAAACATACGGCCTCAGATCAGATGAAACGATTATAAAAGCGATCATTGACCTTTGGCCTAGGGTGCTCTGGTACCACGTACACTTATGAGCATCCCTATGTTCGAACATGGTGTTTGTTATGGACAATCCATGACTAGCACAACAACAACAGACAACCACTCTGGTTCAGATCAGGGAGGCCGTTCCTCCCAATCACGCCTCTCCAAGTATCTCCATCATTGCCCACGTGTGCGTTGAAGTCCCCCAGCAGAACTATGGAGTCCCCTACTGGAGCCCCATACAGGACTCCATTCAAGGTCTCCAAGAAGGCCGAATACTCCGAACTCTTGTTTGGTGCATATGCACAAACAACAGTCAGAGTTCCCCCCCCGTTTTCCTGTAGCTTTCTATTTTAAGATGAACATCTCTATGGAAGCAAATAAGAGACATAAGTCTTTGAATTTTAACAGCCACTGAATACTTAATATTGAAATATTTTATTTTGAAAATGATGTATCTGAATTTATTTGTTCTGAATTCCCCTCTTTGAAATTTAAATTTGAAATTTCTTGGTCTCCATTTTAAAAACCAGAATTTCAATACTTATTTTTCAATGATCATAAATTCAGAATAAAAAATACAACTTGCAAAATTTCAGAAAAACTAGATTCAAGTTGGTCAAATTCGACTGAAAAAATTCAACATCAGTCAAATTCGACTGCTGAAATTCACACAGTAACATCATCGGGCTACCCAGGCTAGGAGAAGCAATTGAGCCTGCGTACAATCGAACCGACGTCTGGCCTATCAGAGGACGGCCTGTGTGTCATGTGACCCGAGATCTCGGTCGGCCCGGATATTGAAGCTGTGACCCGCTGTTACCGTGACAGCCAGAGGAACCGACGGTGCTCCGGTAAGTTTGCTGTTTATGTCCAACCGAACTCAGGGCTCGACACCAGGATGTTAGCTAAATATGTTTGGAGCACATAGCTACGGTTTGTGTGACTCGTGTGTAGGTAGCTAAGTCTGCAGGACGACATGTTATAGCTAGCTAACGTTAGCGCTAACCAGAGATGGGAAGTAACGAAGTACTAATAACTTTGTTTACTGTACTCAAGCTAGATTTTTTAGATATTTTTAACTTTACTATTTATTTTTTGTGTCGACTCCTTACATTTTAACACGAATATTGGTACTTTCTACTCCTTACATTTTACAAAATGGACTCGTTACTTTAGTTTTGTACGAAAGGTCGTCTTGTCGGAGATCAGCGCGGACACGCGCCTTACGTCCACACAGAGAGAAGTGAGAGAAAATAAAAAGCGGCCCCACTGGTCAGCTGAGATAAGGATTCATAACAATCCGTCCTCAAGGATTTATAAACTTGAGCTAAATAGGAAAAGATGTTCTATACAGTATATTCTTAACTTAACTATAACTGTCTCCTCCTAGTTGTACTACAGCGCTTACTGTTAAAACATAAGTTTGGAGACACTACTTTTATTTAATCATTAAATTAACATATATTTTTGTGTCGTGTTGTAGTTTCTATACGTCTAAGCACCGCCGGCTGCTGCTAGAGACCAGTCTTATTTCTCCAGGGTGGAGGACGGCTCCTTTAGATCAAAATGTGTTTGTAGCTCGTTGTTAACCTCACTACGATAGGATGCGTCATTTGGGATTTAATATAATTTCCCTATAGAGTCATTGATCCCAGAAGTTTCAATCTGTGAATATCTTTCCTACTTTGCTCACGTTCATCAAGATTATGAATCCGTGCGCACGGTTTAGTTTTTTTTCTCTCAGCTGACCGCAGGGGGGCTCCGGAATAAAAGCGTGTGTGTGTGTCTGTGTGTCTCTGTGTGTGTGTGTCTCTGTCAGTGTGTGTGTGACTAGCTGTCCTCTGGTGTGTGTAATCAGTTAAGATTTTGTGTGTGTTTGTGTTTGTTTGTGTCCTTGTGTGTCTCTGTCCTTGAGAACTGTAAGTTGTACAACTTATGTTGTCAGTTCATTTAAGCCTGTTGTATTGGTCTGTAGTTCTGGTACATTTAAAGTAAGTTAGCTAGTTTAGTTGTTTGTGTTCTTCACCTGTTACCTAGGTTACACCTGTTACCTAGGTTACACCTGGCTGTTGATTCGTTAGATTCCTAATCATCCTCGGCCTGATCTGAGAGAGATGTTTGAGATAGTAGACTATGCATCAAGAATGACTCCTGGCCAATGTGCTGCACAATTCTAAAATATAGGGAACTTCTTAATTAATGTTAGTTTAGTCATTCATATTTTATCCTTTATTTTCTTTCCAGAAGCCATCTTTAAGCCCACACACATACACGTAGATTCCTTTTAAATGTTAAGGGAAGATAAAAAAAAAAAAAGAAACTGGATCTGTGAATTTTCCCAGAATCACAACTGAATATCTAATAATATATATATCTTGCTGCTCAGTCAAAATCTTTTAACCTGGAGTCCCAGTCTCTGTCTCAATAATCATATTATGGGATGTTTTAGGCCTGTTGGCAGACTTACATTTAAAATGTAGCCAATGGCATTTAAAGAGGCTTGTTCGTGTCCACTGAAGTTCCTCAGCTTGCTCTCTATAGAATAGTTGTCATTCACACGGTTACTTTTACTTTTATACTTTAAGTACATTTCCAAGCCTGTACTTTGTTACTTTTACTTGAGTAAAGAAGTTTAATCAGTACTTCTACTTTTAGTATTTTTTAACATAAGTAGCTTTACTTTTACTTGAGTTTTCAGTACTTTTGCCATCTCTGGTGCTCAACAGTGGCCGCCCAACTTTTTAACAAAATTAAAATTTTGAAAATTGCAAAAATAGACTTCAATGGTGGAAGCTCACAGACAGGACAGGGAGCCATCAGTGTAGATGATAAGGTTAGAAGGATCAACACATGTAATCTAACCTTACAGCGGGATATTTGTGGGATTTCAACAGCTGTCTATGCAGAGTACATTAGCTTTAAACATTAGATGTATGGACATTGCTTTTTTTTAAAATTTTTTTTTCCTCTCTGATGTTATTTTGTATTTTATGTATATTTCTGTTGACAGGGTAATCATGCTGAGCTTTTACAATCAGCCAGGAACTTAATGTCCTTATTGACCAAATCTGAAAGGGGAGGAAGTGCAGCCAGTTGGGATGTACCTTGCAGCAGTCAGGATATAAGGTTAAATATATATATTTTTTTAATCTGTTCACATGGATATTTTTAAACCTAACAATTACAGACTTTGATTAATGATTATCTTTGGTTACAATACTGCAGGGAACGGAGGCAAATAGGCCAAAATGAGATGTCAGGCAATCAGCCACCAATGCCTTCTCTTCAGATAGAAATGACAAGGTTCAACATTATATTCTGTGGATTAATTGAATCTTATAAAAACTCAGTTTGATAGTAATCAAGTTTTATTATTCTGTTATTTCCTACAGGTCTTTTCCAGGTATGTTCACTAAGGGAAAAGGGAAGAGGCGTTTTCCTGCAGTGAATCTTGTTCCTGCTAAAGGCCCAAACCACTGGAAGTTGCTTTCTACCTTTTGCCAAAACAACATGAAAAAACACCAAAAGAACAAGACCACATAGTCCACTTGCAGGCAGGACTGGGCCGCAGGTCTGTTCATTTAGATGGGTACAACACATGATGAGATTCACATTCCTTTAAATTTTTCATCTTTGTTTCATTGCAGCCTTTTTCCAAAAATCAAAAAAGTTCATTTTTTTTCTCAGTAATGTACACTCAGTCTTGACAGAAAAAAACAGTTTAGAAATTTTTGTATTTATTAAAAAACAAAAACTGAAATATCACATGGTCATATGTATTCAGACCCTTTGCCGTGACCCTCATATGTAACCTCAGGTGCTGTCTATTTTTCTGTTATCATCCTTGAGATGGTTCTACACCTTCATTGGAGTCCAGCTGTGTTTGATTATACTGATTTTTTTTAGTCTATATAAGACCAAAGTCACAGTGGCAGGAAATGCAGCAATCATGAGGACAACTGCCTTAGCAGTCAGGCACAGATCTGGTCAAGGTTAAAAAAATTTTTTTTAATTGAAGCACAGTATTTTTAAATCCTTAAACAATACAACTGCATTAATGTGATTTGGTGAGAATTAAAGAAGAACCCAATGGTCACTGTGGCTTCCAAGATGCATCGGGAGATGGGAGAAAGTTGTAGTAAGTTCACTGCAGCAATCCACCAGTGGGGCTTTATTTAGGCAGAGTGGCCCGAAGGAAGCCTCTCCTCAGTGCAAGACACATGAAAGCCCGCATGGAGTTTGCTAAAAAACACCTGAAGGACTCCAAAAGGTTGATAAATAAAATCCTTGGTCTGATGAGACCAAGATAGAACTTTTTGGCCTTAATTCTAAGCGGTATGTGTGGAAAAACCAGGCACTGCTCATCACCTGTCCAATACAGTCTCAACAGTCAGCATCAGCATCATGCTGTGGGGGTGTTTTTCAATGCAGGGCATGGTTGCATTAGGGAAAGATGTTCAACATTATATTGCTCTGGACCTCAGACTGGGCCGAAGGTTTATAAAAACAATGACCCTAAGTTTTAATCAAACAACTCTGTGGCTGTTCTTAATTTTGCCAGAGCCCTGACTTAAACCCAATTGAGCATCTCTGGAGAGACCTGAAAATGACTGTCCACCAACGTTTACCATCCAACCTGACAGAACTGGAGAGGATCTGCAAGGAGGAATGGCAGAGGATACCCAAACCAGATGGAAAACTTTTGCATTTTCCCAAAACCTTTGGCCAAAACAATATGAAAATACAACAAAAGAACAACCATGACCAAATAGTTTCCACAAGATGGGTTGCAGGCATTACTGGAAATAAAATGAACTTTTTTGGGCCTGCAATGAAACAAAGAGTCTGTTCATTTAGATGAGAGTACAACACATGATGAGGTAAGCACATTCCATAGTTGTATATATTTATGATAGTTGTACTATAACTATGAGGAATTTTGTTAATTAATCTTACTCCATTTTTTTTTTTTTTAGAGATGTGGCAACCAGGACAACCATTTATTAAAATAGTTTGGAAGAAAGTTTCTTAAATACCTTTAAACATAGTCTGCATTAATGTATTGGTAAATTATAATCCTTTGGCACAGGTTTTAATTCTGATTTTCCTGACTGATGTTCTAGTACAATCATTAATCATCCTTTGTAAGGATACATGCTTATTAATAATGTTTTATAAATATGCTCTGCTTACAGTTATGTGAGAAACTCAAAGTTGTCTTTCCTCAATTGGAGGCTGTAACTGGAGGCTGGCTGCTTTACAAAGCAGGAGGTATGCACAATTTTGTGTGTGTGTGTAAACAGTTTATATCATATGTAAAGCATTTTCTGAATATTTTTTTAATTTTTTTTTTCCCATGTTAATGTTTTCTATAGGAGGATGGGGTTCCCGACAGCTTTCCATGGTGGCACCTGATCATACTGGCTACACAGGCAGCATCATAAAGGCTGCAAGCCAGGGGGGTAAAGCTCCACTTCACATCGCTCCAGTTCAAGACGAGCTCAAAACAACTCCTTTACCAACTGAGTAATGAAGTACTCAGTTGCATGCCTGAGGCAAAGTGTGGAGCAGCCATTCCCCTGCAGCTCCTGATGGAACACTTGAAGTCCTGCAACATCATGGATGTTGACAATGATGAAGGATAACAGTGAGCAGGGTGAGAGACACTGTAAAAACTAAATTAAGCATTTTCAATAGATTTGGCATTCAATATGGATGGCTGAAAATCATAATTTCAATAAGGTTAAATGGTTTTCTTAAAAAATACAAAGCCATGACTAAATTTAAGTAATTCTTGCTGAAGTCCAATTTTTGATTATCTTTGCTAACTCCATTTTCTCAGCACCTGTCCAGGAGCCCTGTCCTATCTGCATGAAAATGTTTCCTGCTGACTTCATTGAAGTACATGCTGCTTCATGTGGAGAAAGGTACATTATATACTGTAATTCTGTTTGTTTTTTTTGTGCATATGTACTTGTTTTACTCACCAGCAGATGTAAACCATTAAAGCAGTTTTACAAATCGAATGATAGTGTTTAACATTGTGT
This sequence comes from Etheostoma perlongum, assembly GCA_026937815.1. NCBI lineage: Eukaryota > Metazoa > Chordata > Actinopteri > Perciformes > Percidae > Etheostoma > Etheostoma perlongum. The sequence continues at coordinate 2,887,389 of CM049375.1, read as the reverse complement.
TGTGAACGTGGCCAGGGCAGGAAATGAGGTGTTGGATAGTACTGTTGAAGAGCAAGCAGCAATCCCTGGACCGTCCAGTAGTGAAACCGTTGCAGATGGTAGGTCCTCTTCAGGGTTAGCAGCAGGACAAGAAGGTTAGGGAGGGTAAACTGTGGTAATGCAATGCAGTCAAAAAGTGGCATGTCACATGGGATAACCTACACCTAATCTGATCACATTAAAACATTAGTCTTGTACTGCATTTGGTAAATAGCAGTTTCTATTTATTGCCACACATTTAATTGTCTGATTTTAGAATATGTAATTGCTAAAATATTCTTTCCATAAGTTCCATATCCTAAGCCATTTTTTTTTGGTAACATTTTCATTTTATCTCTTATTAGAGTGGCTCACAGTACAAGACCCTACCAAGGCCATGTCTCTGTTTGGGGATTCTATTTAGCCATCATGAAAGTAAGAATCCCTTACTTCTCAGCATGGATGTTAGAAAGAACCCTGCTGAACAAGACGCTGCGCTCATCTGCTTCTATAAGAAGCCAAATGTGGAATGGGCACGGCCCTTGAATTGCAAACTTGAAGGTAGCTTTGATTTCATGTCAAAGTAGTTAAGGCCTACTTAAAGTATTGCTTCTCTCTTATACTATATCAACCTTTCCATTGTGTCACAGGTGATGCAGCCATTGGAGAGGGTGTGAGTCGCTTTTTTCCTCTCACCTTGCATGGACAAGCTTAAGTCTGGGTTTTGCATCAACTTTGGTATGTAGACTGTAGCTATGTGTAAGCTGACTTGTCAATAACAAATGTTATTAAAGTATTGTTTAAAAGGTTTTTCTTTACAGTAATTCTGTTTTTATATCTGTTTGTTTGCTGGACCCTGGCAAAGTATGTAATGTTTGGAATTTTCTTTTGTCTACATGTTTTATTTCTGTTACAGCAAACACTGCTCTTACACGTCTCTTTGATGGACAGCCAGGCCATTTAGTGCCCTCAGCCTCTCACTTTCTCGTGGAAAGTGACATGTTCGTCATGGCAGGGAGAATGGTGGGGCACTCCTTTGTTCATGGAGGACCATGCCTATCAGGGCTCAGCCCTGCTGTTGTGCATGTCCTGTTTGGAGGAAGCCCAGAGACTGCAACAGTAACACTAGAGGACTGTCCAGATCTAGACATCCGGGAAACAATCAGGCTTGTATGTTTTTTTTTTATCTAACCTCATTATTTCTTCCCCATTATATACAATCAAGCAAGACAGTCTCCACCCCCTTAGCCAAATTTTCTTTACAGTGGGCTCTAATATTTTATGGAAAAACAGCTGAGGGGGTGGAGACTGTCCTATTTTAGCTTTTTTTATATTCTCTTTAGTTACTTACTGGTTTTGCATTTTAAACTGCTTTTTAATGTTATTAAATGTTGTGTAAAACAATTTAAATAGTGCTATATAGATGACCTTGCCTTACCTTTCACTTCTGTTTTAAAGCTTGAAGAGGAATCTGAACTCTCAGACAAGGACAAAAAAAGTGTCCAGGACTTGGCCTACGCTTGGGATCTCCCTGGCCTTACTGGAAACAACCGAAGATGGCTTTTTGAGAAGATGTTGATCCATGCTGTGTGTGAACTTGAAAGAAATTGTCACATATTGGCAAAAGTCATCCTCAGACCATGGTTTGGGCTAAAAAAAATGTTTCACCTTCTGTCCCTTTTTGGCTGTCATTAACAGGTAATTAGACATGTCATAAGACAAATTAAGCAACTCAGATGTGGACATTGCTGACCTGACACCATGGCCCAGCTTTTTCCATAGGAGACAACAGTGGACTGTAAACCTGCGGTAACGTTTTACAATTCAGTATTGTGTGAGTGTGGATCGATAGAAGCCTTGATTAAGTAGTAAAATTATTCAAGTCATGTTTTATTGTTGCCAATGTAGATAATCCTGCAGCGCATCACCTGGCCTCGTGATGACGACGATGATTGTTCACTTGACACAAAATGCCGCGTATCAGGTTGTCTTCGCCACTTCATTGAAAATGGTATGTTTAAGGAGAACTCTTGCCTACATTTTATAAAAAATAAATTTGTCACCCAAAGTTTATAATTATAAGTGGAAAGTTATTTTTAAACAGTTGCACACCTGTATTTAGGACAGGAAGTAGATAACCACACACTCTTCACTTACAGCTTTATTTATTTTCATACCTTTGACATTTTACCATGGTATACAGTATTGCAGTATTTGTCGCATACTAAAAATTGTTTTCTAAATCATTTAATCCATAGCATCACCTGATGAATTGACTGACCTGTTAAAATTCTGGACTGGACTGGAGATTCTTCCAAGGAGTAACCTATCCATTGAAGTGGTCCAGGGCAGCTTCCCAACAGCCTGCACCTGTTTGGACATTACAAGGACTATGCATCCTTTAAAAATGATATCAGGGCTTGTATTGGCACTTTCCACACAGGATTTGGTCTCGTGTAGGTACAAAGCAGTGCTCACTAACACAATATGTTAATGTTAAATAGTTAAAAAATTGTATTAGTAATTAAGTATATTCAACATGCTTTACACAAAAACGTTAAAACAGAAAACAAGAATTTATGTAATATAACATTAGAAGATATGCCTAAAATGTATTTCTGTCTTATAAATGTGGGGAGTCAGCTTGCCCTGATCTGGCACACTTTGGGGAAAAAGTGTCAACCAGAACAGTGTTGTGTTGGCTCTTTCAGTGTTCAGATAGAACATGCTCACTACATTGAACGGGATGCAGCGCTTGGGTCAACAACCTGTCTTAAAGCTGCCATTTGTCCATCAGTCAGTGGGGTTTCTGGGTCTGGGACAAAGACACTGGAGAAGCTATCAGCAGTAAATCCACTGTTTTCCCACTCAATGGGAGGAATATCCATATGGAGGACCATATTTAAAAATGTTAATATTCCCTTGCCAAAGGCTGCCCTTGAGTTAATAAATATTTAGCAAAGTGGTTTACAAAAGCGTCAGCAAGTCCCATAAATCCATTACGATAATTAATACTGCATACAAGTAAGGTTTTCTATTTTTGTTTGATAGGGTATGGATATATGGAGGACCAGGTCTACCATATTTAAAAATAAATACATAAATAAGCATACAATTAATTGCCCCAAAAAATACAATAAACAAATAAATGTAGGTAGAAATTAAATTATACAGTGAGACAAATGTATATAGCTTCTTTATTTATTACTGCCTGTCACTTTTACATTTCTTCATGTATTCCTGCCTCATTATGCAAATGAGGAGGGGGGGTCTTAAAATTCTTAACTTCTGCCCATTGGTCAGTTAGCACTGTGAGCTTTGGCTGCCACAGTCACAACAAAGATGGCTACCTACGGTGAAGTTGTCAGTGAGCTGAGGCATTTAGCAACTATTTTTGAACTGACAACTTCACCGTAGGTAGCCATCTTTGTTGTGACTGTGGCTGGCTGTATTAATGTTGGGCAGTTTCTCCTGCTAACTGTCAGTGCACCATCCGTTTGTGAAAAAATGTTGAACAATAGGCAAGGATGATAATCATGATTTACCAACATTTTTTAGATCCGTTCAGGGTCTGCTGTTAGCCTCCACCGGAAAGCTAACACGTTAGTTTAGCTAACAGCTAATTCAGCCTAGAATATCGTTACTAAAAACAAACAGCGGGTTACAGCTACAGTAAATTAAACCTTTATAGTAATAATAAAGACAAGTCTTGAGTGATTGTATTTCAAATGAGCACAATAAAATTAGAACTGATAACAGCTGTTACATAAAACGGTTAACTTCATTCATTTTAAATGCTGGGAGCTAGCTTTTAGCCCTGATTAGCTGTTAGCTAAACTAACGTTAGGGTGGAAAGGTCTAACAGACTTTCTTTAACTGTCTTGTGTGAACAGATAGTGCAGTGTAGAACATGCTCATCATTTTGATCACATGCAGCAACATCGGTATCACAGCCAAAACCAATGGGCAGCAGTTAACCCCTTCAGACCCGCCCCTCTTCATTTGCATAATGAGGCAGAAATGCATGAAGAAATGTAAAAGTGACAGACAGAAATAAATAGGGTAGAAAATACAACGGAAGAATAAAACAGACAAAATTTAAACACAGAAATAAATACATTTAAAAAATAAGTAATTAATAAAGTTGAAGATTGTAACGGACAATAAATAAATAAGGTAATTATTACAAAGGTGAATAAATAAAGAAGCTATATACATTTATGTCTCACTGTATAATTTAATTTCTACCTACATTTATTTGTTTATTGTATTTGTTTCCAATTAATTTATGGCACTTTTATTTATGTATTTATTTTTAAACTTTGCTAAATCCTTATTAATACCCTATCAAACAAAAATTTGGCTTGTATGGAGTATTAATTTTTTAAAATGGCACATTTATGTTTTTTGTGCAACCACTTTGCTAAATATTTAGGGATTTATAATATTGCAAGTTGTACATTTGGAACATACCTCCAAGTTACCTGGGCCTTGAATTGGGTGATGGATTCGGCCCAGCTCCCAAAGCTGATTAGGGGTCATATGGCCTTCTGTTCTTATTGGATGATTGTCCCAGCCACTGCGGAAAGTGTCCAGAGCATCTTGCAGTCGTGGCAAGAACACATAATGGCAACAGAGGAGGTGTGTAGCATTGGCGATGTCGAGGAAGCCCTCTTCTTCAGGGTGGTGGAGAACATCATAGTAGATGTTTGTGACATCTGCCCACAGGTCTCTCCAAAGCCTTTCGATTCTGGAAATTTGCAAAGTTTAATAGAAATCTTTAAACTCGATGTACAAGGAACTGTAATAGCTGGATCTCAAGGCACATTTTTATATAAAATATTTACAGTATATTAAACTGATAATGCAAAATCACAGTATATTCCTTTTGAGAAAATATTTCCAATCACAACAGATGCCCACAGTTGGACTTTCTTTCAATGCAGTTTTTTTAAATCTACTTTCAAATTTTTTAGGTCATTTACATTTTAGTCAAACAAGGTTTAGACAGAATACCTATAATTTGTCACTGATTCCATTAAACAATATCTACATTGCCCATTAATTCAGCAACCATTCATCCAATGTTCCAAAGGCTCATTCTGAAATGTAAATTCTTTACTAATTGAAACATTTTTTGCAGCATTTGTGAAAAAAAAAGTTGAAAAAAAAAAACAATGCATGATCTCAGCTGGCATTCTGTCTACAATGGAGTGCAATGGGGATTTCTATGTGACCCCAAACTTTTGACCGGTAGTGTACTTTCTATATTTTTTAGTCAAACAAGGTTTAATGGAGTATAATGTCACTGCATTCCATTAAAATTGTGTGTTTTCAGTGCCCAGCAAAAACTAAATTTTTTTTTGAATTTGCATGTTAGGAGGTTGCTATTCAGCAGTGAAGTGGTATTTTCACATCACACTCCTCAAATAGTAGTCCTGAAGTGATTACTGTGACTGATACTGTATGTGTGCAAATAATACTTTATTGCAAAGGATATTTGAAGCTTTCCACTGACCGGATTGTAACACATATGAGCCGTGCAATGTCTACGTTTTCCACTCCCTGATCAGCCCGTACCCTTAAAACAGAGCAACATTTACAAGAGTTTAAAAATGAATGCAGAAAATTAGGCATGTTTTTTTTGTTATAAAGGGTACCCCACTATATCTATATAGACTCTGTAAATCTCTACTTTAACAAAAAATATCTAAACAGTCTGGCTCCTGAAATACAGCATGACCATCATCCAAGTTGTAAAAATGTAGAAAGTGTACTTTTTGTTATTTCAAAAGGGGTTTCCAACCATTTAAGCATGACTGTAAAATACTTACCTAAGAGGGAAACCAAACTTCTCCACAGATTCTTGGAAGAATGCCAGGGATGTTGTTGGAGGCTGCACCAAGACACATTATCTGCAGTACAATACAGTTTTAATACTTGGACGAAACACAAATGTATATAACAATGACAAACGTGTACTGTATATGTGTATTTATCACTACAAACTGTGCTTACCTTCCGTGAAAAGCCGTCTATGCCACCAAAGATGACAATGTTGTAGCTGTAGAAAACAAACAAAAGCTACAGAACTTAGAGACGATTTTAGTTGTTTGCTTTTTCCACAGGTAAGCTTTTGAAAAAGCATCAGAATTGTAAGCTTATACTGATGAAAGAGTTAAAACATTTTTTAACAATTGCAATATGAAATACAGCAATTTCTAAAACCCCTAAATTCATTTTTATAAGCAATTGAAAAGTAATTTACTAGGTCAAAAGTCGATGTGAACAGCAGTTATTGTGTTTGTTGGAGAATGTGTAGGCAGTAGCATGGAATAAGCACTATTAAATAAAGATGTTATATGATAAACAGGCCTGTACAAAACTATGATTATATAATTACTAAATCTTATATTTAATTCATCTGTCCTTTATCAATAAAATGACTTGAAAAACTTACCGGATTAGTTTATGATTTGTATCAATGTGCATCGAGGACTGGGGGCTTGGAACGGAGTAGGTCTTCGACCAATGCAACCCTGAGTTGGTCATTGATGGTGTCAACGCGGTGCATGGAAGCTCTGACCCGTCCATACTGCACCCGCAGTCCTCCAGCTTGAAGAAGTCCTTTCACCATACGATGTCCAGAATGAGGCTACCTGGATTGTACGTCTCTCACACACACTGGTCCAATTCTTCATCTGTCAGAGGGCTGTACAGCGCCCTGACTGAGAGATCACACTCAGCCATGCGTCGATGGACTGTTCGTCTAGACACCCCCAGAAGCGCAGCTATGCACGGGATGGACAGATTAAGGTCCAAAAGGCTGGACATCTACTCCAAAGAGAGTGCCATTCTCGGCCGTCCAACTGGTCCTTGCTCAAATTGCACAGTTTTCATGTGTTGCTTACTTTTTTCTTTTTCCACATTTACAAGGCTGTGTAGTTCCGTCAATGCATCTATAAAATAGGCTGTGAAACAGCTACATGACTGGATATGGCATTTAAAAACACTAATTCTTGTGTGCAAATGAAGTCCAAATAGTCCAAATCCAGAGGCAATTGCCCCAGAATATGCTCTAAACGAGAGCGGATCGTTCCAAGATGTGGTCGAGCAGCAGTTCCTTGGAGACAAAAAAATGGAAGAAAGAAGAATCAGCTGCATTAATGAACATACAGTAATTACATTTCAAACTGTTGGATATTCTCTTAATAATCTAAATGCCGGGTGAATTTCAGCAACATGTTTGAAGACATGGTGGTCAATTGGCTTGTTCTTAGAACTATAAGTTTGTTGTTTGTTGAATTAAGTTGTTTTGCAATAAAATATAAAATGTTCACATTTTGTTAAACCCAGCTTTACAAATGTGTCAGAATTGAACTGATGATTTAGAGACATCCTGATTCCCTGGTTCCAGTTATGCCGAGGTGGCCCTTTTTCCTGCTCTGTTGCGTTTTAGGTGGGAAGTCTCTTACGAGGGTCATAAACCCTCAGTCACATCCCAACTAAGAGAGACTAAGAGATAGAATAAGCACAAGACCCCACCCTTTGTGAGATAATACTGGGGGTCTGAGAGCCAAAGAGTCAGACAGAGGAAGGGGAGAGCTGCGACAGCTTGATCCAGGTAACTTTGTCTCAGGATGTCCTATGTTATAAAAAGGATTCACATATCAACATCTGAGATTTTGACTACTAATTGAATGAACCCTGAGAATGGAGCAGGATTTAGCTCCAACAAAACCCTAATATTCTCCTAATAATCTAAATGCCGGGCTCAATATTCAGCAACATGTTTAAAGCAATGGCTTGTATCTTAGAACTACGATAAGAGTGTAGTGGAAACTTAGTAGTAGTAAATCACTACTAAATCACTTAAAATTTACACACAAAAATGCCCAACTTTGACCTTATTAATTACTATGATTTATCTAACAGATTCCCTAAAAGTTATTTATTCCGAGGTGTAACTTTTTTCCTAGCGTTTTAGGTGGGATCATTGACCATCTTGCGGTATATAGGTCATCTGCATAGACAGCTGTTTTATTGGCACGATTCATCTCGGAGCTAACACTTGTTTTTAGAAACATCTCCGTTGAGCGGATGTTACTGTGGGAATATTTAACTTGATTTTTTCAGTCGAATTTGACCAACTTGAATCTAGTTTTTCTGAAATTTTGCAAGTTGTATTTTTTTTATCTGAATTTATGAATTTATGACCATTGAAAAATAAGTATTGAAATTCAGGTTTTTAAAATGGAGACCAAGAAATTTCAAATTTAAATTTCAAAGAGGGGAATTCAGAACAAATAAATTCAGATACATCATTTTCAAAATAAAATATTTCAATATTAAGTATTCAGTGGCTGTTAAAATTCAAAGACTTATGTCTCTTATTTGCTTCCATACTGAGAGGGATTGGAGATCTTATTATGAATAATTAATATGAAAATCATTGGTTAAATGTAATTTTCCCATTACATTCCCCCCTTTTGATTACATACTGATCACAACACAAATGAAAATTACTGTAAAGACATGCATATCTGCATGTCCAAAGAAAATGTTTTTGTGATGTATTTAAACCTCTTAGTTTAAGCTACCACCACATCTAGTCTAAAAGAAGGAAAATTGGAATAAAAAAATGGATGTTATGAATCTGGAATTACTCAAATTCGGAAGCTGAGTCTGAGTTGCAACCGTCCTCATTGTAAGAGGGCAAATGAAACCATTCAGGACCATCATCTTTGAGTTGTAAGACCTGATACTGAACTTTCTCAATAGTGAACAAAGAGGAAATCATTGTTCATATTAAATGGGATAATACAACAAATACTTCAAAAACAGAAACAGATCACAGAGATTACTGAAACCCCAATTTTCCCCATCCTAGCCTTCCACCCCTCCCCAATCATCCAAGCGTCCCAGTCCCACCCAGAATCAGTGTGGGGGGACATCTTGAGCCCCAAGACTAGTGGCGAGGTGGTTTAGCTGATGGACAGTGTCTGTGAGGTTACCTTCAATGTCTGGGATGAATGTGCAGCATCGATCACCTAAAACATGACAGAGACCCCCCCCTGAGCTGCTAACAGTGAACCTAGACCCATCTGGTGCTGAAGTAACATGTTAAGCATAGCTCGCAAGGCTGGCGGGGTTCAGCGATGGTGGTCAGACTTTCCAGACTTTAATGTATCTTATCAATATCATGTGCGTTATTAACTACACCCTACCACGGAAGAATTCCTGAGACAAATTTGCTACCGTAACTCGTCATTTTACATTAAGCTCCTAAGGTAAAATGCAGTCAGTGCACAGATAGAGTTATTTAGGTTTAGCACGAGTGGTTTAATGGGTGAAGCCTGTTTCTGTGAGTGGGGATAACAACACATATAACATGAGTCATTGATCCCTACATCACATGGGAATTTGCTGATTGAACCCAGTCATACGTTGGAGGAGAATGACCTCAAAAAGAACCCATTTATTTTGCACAATGTTAATCATTTGAGTTGATTTTGTCATTTTAATTTCGGACTGAAAGTAATCGCATGGCTGTAACTGAAAGGTGGTTGATGTATTAGCTACTACCGTGAAGTTTGTTGTCCTAAGGTTATTGCTTTGTTTATATTTCTCATACTCCGGTTTCCAAGACTGTCTATGCGAGAAAGGTGAAGAGCGCTCTACTCATTTTACCCCTTTATTTGACGAGTGAAAACTGAGTGTGTTTGTGTACCGTGCATCTGTAGTAACATTAATGGGAGAAGAAGTGGTCTTATAATAAATGGTGTTGTCAGATTTAGCTCTATCATATCTGTTAACAACCAAAATGCTACCCCCACCAACACAGACAGAAAACAAGAATACATTTATGTCATACACCATGTCTGTCTCTTCCTGTGTTCTTCTGGGAAGGTGCTGTGTGTGTGTGTGTGTGTGTGTGTGTGTGTGTGTGTGTGTGTGTGTGTGTGTGTGTGTGTGTGTGTGTGTGTGTGTGTGTGTGTGTGTGGCTGGGCGATGCAGTACCGGGCTGTAGATCAGGCTGTCTTGCTTCTGGTGTCGTGGATTTCTTCTGGTGTCAGAGGTTCGTCCACACTAGCACGTGTCACACCGTCGGAGTCAGTCTTTACCACTGTCTCGTTTCTGGTGTGTGTGTGTGTGTGTGTGTTGTTGGTGACACAGAACACCGTCTGTCAGGTCACGGATTTCCGGGCGCCTGGCGGGACTGGCTCGTCCTCTGGCGCTGGGACTCTCTTGCAGTGTGATGCGTGGATCCACGGAGCCCGCTCAGCAACCTTCACTGCCGTGTGGGAGACCAGAAGAACCTGGAAGGGACCTTGCCAGCGTTGGGATTGCCAGTTTTTCCTCCTGAAGTTCTTCACGACCACGAAATCTCCTGGCTGCAGTGTGTGGAGCGGTCCTTCAGCTGGGGGCAGGGCAGCAGAAACCTGGATTCTTATGGCAGAGAGAGCAGAAGACAGTTGTACACACTACTCTAACATATCATGCTCACACAGAGCTGAAGAAGCCTCTACCCCCACACTGGGGGGTCTGCCGAAAACAATCTCAAAAGGACGGAGGTTACTGCGCGTTCTTACCCTCATTCGCATGTACATATTTTTGTTCTTAACATGCCATTATTGCTTGACTACCGACTTGATATTCCCCATCTGGGAATGATTTCTGTCATTAGAGCTTTTGCTAACACTGAAGCAGTTTGTTTTGAAGCGGGAAACACCTCCACCCATTTTGAAAACATATCAACCATCACCAAACAACACTTTTTCCCCCTCTGACGGTGTGAGCTCAACAAAATCCATCATCACATGTTCAAATGCTTGTGTCGGTGGTGGATGTCCTGCCTGCTGTGTTACAGTCACTGGTCTGCCTACATTGTGTTGTGCACATGTCATGCAAGCTTTACAAAATTTTCCCTTTCTGCAAATGTTGTGAAGCCCTTTGTGTACCATGTTTTCGTTAACAATAATAGCACTCGCCCTTTTGACACATGGTCCCGACCATGTGTTAACTTTGCAAAATGTGTGAAAAAATGGTGTGGAAGTCAAGGTTTGGAATCCGGCCCCTGCCAGACACCCTCATTAAAAGGTGCACCCTGCACATTTCCACTGTATTCTGCAGCTACTGAATCTGGAAGTGAAAAATCAGCCAGCTGCACCGTGTGTGCAGAACATTTGCATATGCCTAGCTAAGATGGAAGTAAGATGGCCAGAAGGTCATTGATCAATTGGTGATGCAACATGGGCTTACCATAAGACTTGAGGAAGTTTCGGTGTTTCCACAATGCCCCAAAATCATGTACAACTCCAAAGTCGTACCTGGAGTCCGTGTAGATCGTAACAGATGAACCTTTGGTCAGTTTGCATGCTTCAGTGAGAGCAATGAGTTCAGCAGCCTGCGCAGCCTGAAGTGTTTGGGAAGAGATTTAGCAATTAGAGTTTCTGCATCTGATACTACAGCAAACCCTACCTGTCCCTGGCCAGTGTCAGGGCAGCGTGAGGCTGACCACTCCACATACAAAACCAGATCTGATGTTGGCACTGGTGTGTCAGTCAGATCTGGACGCGGAGCACAGGTGTGTTGCAACTCAGCCAAAACAATCATGCGGCTCTCCCTTTCCTGGTGTAGGCACAAGAGAAGCAGGGTTAACTACTGTAAAATGTTTAACAGTGACATTAGGCATATCAAGCAGACATGTGTGATACCTCAGATATCGTGTTGCAGTTAAATGTGAAGATCGTTGATCTAATAGGATCAGAGAAACTACATGTGGCACTAACAATGTTAATGGAGCAAATATAGGCCACAGGCCAGAGCCTGTCACCGTGAGGCTGCAAGAGGACAGACGTCATGCAGCCCAAACGTCCATTCACCGTCTGAGTGAATGGACGTTTAGGGTTTGGCAGACCTAAAGTGGGAGGGCTTTGAAAAGCTTTTTTAAGATTTACAAACGCCTGACCCGCCTCGGTCGTCCACGTGACGCGGCCGTGTGCAGACAAGTTGTTACCATGTATTATGTCAGCTAGAGGTTGAACTAACTGAGCATAATTTGGGATGAAAACACAACAATAGGAACACATTCCTAGAAAGGACATCATTTGTTTTTTGTTGCAGGTTTTGGGAGGGAAACTATTGCCTCAATCCGAGATGGAGACAATGTTTTCCCTGACGCTGAAATGTCATGACCCAAAAAATGCACTTCTTTTTTCACAAATTGCAGTTTAGCTAAACTAGCTTTGTGCCCCTCTGCTGCCAGGTGACACAATAATGCAATAGTGTATAATAGTTAAGCTTTCCAGGCTGTCTCTCAGTGCTTCGTTGTAGACAGCTGGGCTGTCAACAAATCCTTGTCCTAAATGTGTGAATGTGTATACCTTAACATCACATTAAAAAGGCAACCCAGAAAGGGCTGTCTTTGTCCGCTGGAACACTGAAAAAAAGCGTTAGACAAATAAACAACAGAAAAATATTGTTAATACCATGTTTTCGTTAACAATAACAGCACTCGCCCTTTTAACCCATGGTCCCGCCCATGTGTCAACTTGCACTCCTCTCCTGCTCCGAATCATTTGGATCCCTTATGTACACACATCCATGGGGGTTAAAAATATTTCTGGTAGAATTGCTCTGCTTGAACTTCTTTAAAGAACTACTCTACTAGAAAGCTTTTGATTTGCAAATAAAGATTTTTGGAGAACATACTTTGTGGCACCTAAATAAACCAAAACCTCTACATCCCTTCCCTGCACATTCCACATCTTAGTCTTAGCCAATTTATACACCTCAGATAAAACATTGCATAAGTAGTAATACCTTCTACATGTTTCTGTTCTAGGTGACAATATGGCGTCTAGAACTCTCCCTATCGTGCGTGGAAGAGTGTGATGTTTATGGGCTGTAGCGTGTGAAAGCATTTACTTCATTGCAAGCAGATTAGTTAGTGTGTTTTGCATTTTCACTTCCCTTATCCGGTGCAGATCAGCTGATTCAGACTCTCCACCACTCCCGTCCTCCTCCTCCCGTCCATCCGCCCGTTGCTGGCTGTAGACGCGATCCCCAGCTGGTGGACCCCTTTGTCCTTCACCTCCTTGCTTTGGGGATGGGCATTAGTCTGCCCAGTGACCTGGTCCTCCGCAGGTGAAACATGTGTCTCGGTCCACTGCTGGCCTCTGCCCTCCACCTCTGCTTTTCCCCTCTCGCTTTGCCTTTGCCCCATCAGTACCCGATGCTGCTGTTATTGTCAGATGTAGGTGGGGGAGAGGCCGTGGCTGCTTGTAGAGAGAGAGCTTGCAGCGAGGTGGCTGCTGTGTGGGAACTGGTCCCGCTCCTGGTGCTTGCTTCTGGGGGAGACACGGACGGTGTTTCTCCCTTCGGCCTGGATGTCGGAGGAGGGTGGGGTGGTGGTGGGTGGAGCAGCTGATCGCCATCTTTAAGACTCGGATAGAGGGAAAATGCATTAGTGACAGTGTTCATTTCTCCTTTCTGTGTTTCAACAGCATTGTCTGTTCCCTCCTTAGTTACTAGTTTTTTCATCTGTTTTCTTTCCCTGCGAGTGGCTTCTTCCATCCACTGACTAAAACATTCCTTGTTTTTTTTCTATTTGAACCAGATCTTGGTTGCTGATCATTTTTCCCCCTCTCAATAGTTTTTCTTCTTCTTCTAAATCCTGTTTTAGCATTCTGAGCTTGCCTGTACTTAAAGAACCATTTTTCAGGAGAACCGTGTTTTGTCGTCCAATATGACAGACATTCCAAAGATTTCGGACCGAACTTCATCATTTCATCCACCACTGGACCTGAAGGAAAAATGGCGTGGTGCTCCTGTTACCCATTTTTTCCACAAAAAAAGAAAAACAGATAACAACCAGCATTGTCTTCTTCACGTATAACCGTCACTATACTAGCCCAGTTTATTCTCAGTAAACTTTGCCCTGTAAACAGCTGCAACTTAATTTAAGCTACACTGTCAAAATAAGAGGTAAAACAGGTCCCTTTTTGTTCCCTAAGGTACAAACTTAGCAAATGTTCCCTTAAAAGTACAAAAATGTATCTTGAAGGTACATTTCTGCACCTTCCGTTGTACAGTGTTTTTCTGAGGTTCTTCTAAATTTGTTTTAAAAGTACATTATTGATCCTCAAAGGTTTAATATTGTCCCTTAAAGAAAACAGGCAGGGCTTTCAAGACCACCTTAGTTTTGTCCAAGACCAGGACTAGTCGACAAGTCAAGACCGAGTTCAAAGAGGTTCGAGACAAGACCGAAGGACAGAATAAAGGTCTTATGCATGACAGTATCAAGACAATCATTTTGGGTTTCCACTTTCCCTCCAATATTATTATCAACATAATAAAGACACCTGGACTTAGACCCATATTTCAAGACCAGTGGCCGAGAAAAAATACTACAACCAGACAAGTCCGAGACCATAGAAAATAGTCTTGAGCCCAGACTTTAGTTCCAAAACTTTAATTTAAAACCTGCAAACAGCTAAGGTCCAAATGTGATCCTTTATTCAAGGTGACAATGTCCCTTTGAGGGTAGGGACAAGCTCTTGTTCCTTAAAGGTCCTGCTTGGTACTTTTTTTTTTGACAGTGTACAACGACTGTTTATCTGTGATAGATTTCCTAAAACGCTTAAATCCTGACAAACAGCTACGAAGGCTGTTTATCCGTATGATTTTAAAACCTATCCGTCACCCCGTCCTAGTCCGGATTGGATGAAATGATGACAATCTGCGCTTTTTATCTGTTATATATAACAACCTGGGTGCCAAAGAAAACTCTTTTCCCTGTTTTGTAACCAACCCAAAGTTTCCCAAAACAAAGATAGACCTTCACCGAATACCCTCAGAGAAACCACGGTCCATATCTGTCTCACAAACTGTCTCAATATCCAATTCAAATTGTTGATAATTGAAACTTCAACTTACCCCCGCTGTTTGAAATTTCTTCTTTTTCGTTTGGATTTCAGAGTGGAATCAGCGAGCCCTCCGTGGTTTCTGACCCTCGGTCTCTCAAAGATGTTTTGGCGAGGTTTAGAGGCAGGTGACCGTCAGATCCCTGGATGCTGTCATCAGTCGCCGGCAGAGTCCCGATCTGATCCCTCCTTGAAATCCTGCCGACAACGCCAAGTTTGTGGTGGAAGTTTCTGTTACAGCGAGGGAGGAATATGAGTGATAGAAGAGACCTTGTAGAAACAAAATAAAGACAGGCTGCAAACTGGATTAAAAGTTTAGGTATTCGGTGGAAGGGTTTAATTATTTACAATCAAAAATGACAAGAACAGCGTTCACAATGAACAGAGTTACAAAGTGGCAACAGTGCTGTGAATACAATCAGTAATACATCTCCTTATATCCAGCGCCCCCAGAGGAGAAAAACCCTTGTTAGGAAACCAGTTTAATCTCAAACATAACAATTAACGGACCTCAGGCAGTTTGTTCTAGTATGTATTTCTGAACCTGCCCCCCTTGTGTGTCCAAGTATCTTGACCGGTCATTCTGTCTTAGCTGAAAAAGGACATCTTGTCTCTTGGATAGGCTATGGTCTCGACCTGGGACCTGCTATGGTCTCGACCCGGGACCTGCTATGGTCTGGACCTGGGACCTGCTATGGTCTCGACCTGGGACCTGCTCTGGTTTCAAACTAGAACCTGCTATGGTCTCGACCCGGGACCTGCTATGGTCTCGACCTGGGACCTGCTCTGGTTTCAAACTAGAACCCGCTATGGTCTTGACCTGGGACCTGCTCTGGTCTCGACCTGGGACCTGCTCTGGTCTCGACCTGGGACCTGCTCTGGTCTCGACCTGGGACCTGCTCTGGTCTCGACCTGGGACCTGCTCTGGTCTCAACCTGGGACCTGCTCTGGTCTCAACCTGGGACCTGCTCTGGTCTCAACCTGAGACCTGCTATGATCTCGACCCGGGACCTGCTATGGTCTCGACCTGGGACCTGCTCTGGTTTCAAACTAGAACCTGCTATGGTCTCGACCTGGGACCTGCTTTCGTCTCGACCTGGGACCTGCTTTCGTCTCGACCCGGGACCTGCTCTGGTCTCGACCCGGGACCTGCTCTGGTCTCGACCCGGGACCTGCTATGGTCTCAACCTGGGACCTGCTGTGGTCTCGACCTGGGACCTGCTCTGGTCTCGACCTGGGACCTGCTCTGGTCTCAACCTGGGACCTGCTGTGGTCTCGACCCGGGACCTGCTGTGGTCTCGACCTGGGACCTGCTCTGGTCTCGACCTGGGACCTGCTATGATAAACACCGCTCTAGGCAACTGTTTCTGTCCGGCTCCACGTCATCTCTCTTTAAGGAGATGGTGCGGAGTCCTAACAAACCCAGTGGTCTCCATCAAGGAGAGACACACAGAGGACAGATACAGAAGTCATAAACTCTGAGAGGCATTGGAGATCTTATTTTGAATAATTAATATGAAAACCATTGGTTAAATGTAAATTTCCCATTACGCTGCCCAACTTGCAGATTATATCGTCTCTACAAGTACTTTACAGAACAGTCTTGTGTTTATTAATCTATATACTAGGGCTGGGAGATATGGAGAAAATCAAATATCACTATGTTTTTTTCACAGCATGCGAATGTAGTTATTTTTTCCATGCATGTCTATACATATAGATAGCCTTTGTTAGACTCACGGGCCATAAAATAAACAGATACACAAGACAGACACCAATTATTTTTTATATATATATATTCATTTCCATATTATACATGTGGGTGTTTGTTATTTTAACATCCTGTTATACTGTATGAGTATGTTGTGTGTGATGCCTGTAAGCTATAGGGACCTTTAATTTCCCCTGGGGGGGGTCCAATTACGTATCTATCTATATGTGTGATTGTAGTAGACATGCAAAAAAAAATTAAAAATATATATCTATAAAATCAATTTTTGGAATTCTAGTTGCTTGACATTTGAACTTTTGTAAAACTTTTTTCTTCTTAAGACGCTTTGAACTTAATTTTTGTTTTGTTTATGATTTTCTTTGTCCAGGTTACTATATTGACGATGCTTTTTTTGGCCCTTTGCAAATTTTTCAAACGTTCTTTTCATCTTCGAAAAAAGACAATTTAAAGAAAAAAAAAAAAAAAAAAACGACCCCCGAAACAGCACTTCATCCCTGTACATGCGACACACTAAACAACATATTAATGCCCATAAATAGCTTCACACAGCAGCGCAGTGGCTTCTTCACAGTGGCATCATATTTCTGGTTTCGTGTTCATAAATGTCTGGCAGCTCCCCCATGCAGGAGGACACCATCATGACGGAGGTGCACCCACGGAGCTCCATCTCGTACCGAATGAGCTGCTTCCAGAAGCCGTTGTTGGGCCTCACCACGGGCCGAGACGTCCGCACCCACCTGTGGGCTTCCAGCAGAGGCACCCCGCGGTGCTTCATCAGGTAGGCCATGCACAGCGAGGCCGAGCGGCTCACTCCCGCGTTGCAGTGCACCAACGTGCGGCCTCCGCGGTCCGCAGTCTGCTGGATCTTATCCGCAACTTCGTCAAAGTGCTCGCTGAGGGGGGACACCGGGGAGTCCGCCAGCGGGATGTGGATGTACTCTACCCCGGGATGAAGAGGCGGGCGGCTCTTGGTCTCAGTCACGTTCACTATGCACGCTATCTTGCACCGAGCCACCTGGGAGGCATCATTAGCCGCTCGGCCATTACTGAGATACAGGTGATCGGTGACTCGGCACAGGCCCGAGAGACCTGCGAGACCCGACTGATGCATACACGACGAGAAAGTTACCCCCGCAACAAAGATGTCTTACCGAAGTGTTGCGGGTGCCACAGTCAAACCTCCGCGCGATAAGGTAAAGAAGACAACGCAGGTGGAAGCCAATTTCCTTCCGTTTCCTGGGATGTGGGAGGAATGTCCCGCCCTATTCCGCATCTGATTGGCTAATACTCGTTGCCTTCGTTGGTTAGACACTTGGGTTTAGGCACGAGGAGTGTGAATGGTTAGGGTTAGTGTAAACATATCGGGTAAACCAATCAGAGGCCGAGTGGGGCGGGACATTCCTTCAGCACCCTGGTGTGGCGTGAACGCGCACGCTGTCGCCTCCTTCTGGACGGAGGTCACAAAAGAAGACATAACACATTTCTTTTTTCTAAACCTACTTAATAAAAAATAAAAATATCTCAGTATGACATATGAGCCTACTTTACAATTTTAAGACGCACCAATTTCAAAATGTATTGTTACAGCGTGAAACGTTACACCTTTTCTATAAAATAAGTAGTTATTGTAATAACCGTTGTTATATAGTAATAACATTGTATTGTTATTGAAGCCTGACAACTTTTTCTTGTTATAACTTCATAAGTCTGTGTGTTGTAATATCGTAAAATAACTAAAACGTGAAAAACGTATACAACTTTTCCTCAATACCTGGTACTGCTATTCTTTCTTGTCCCTTTAAGTCAATTGAAAGCAGAATACTGTAGCCTCCTGCCATTTGCTCGGAGGTGTTGTGTAGCTGCTGGTGCCTGCAGGCAGTGCTCGGTTGCCCGGGAAACACAGATGGTGGATGAAGGGCGCGCATACAAAGGACCGTAAACCTGTAGCGGCAGCTGGAGACCGAGCCCCCCTGATTAATTCAGCTGTGTGCTGCTCCAGCGCAGTCAAAGGCGGCTCTGTTCTCTTTTAATACCTACTTCATTTTCTCTTTGTCCTGCAGCTTTCGGCTCCACTTGAGCCCGTTTTCCCTGCACCGGTCCCCCGTCAGTGCGCAGCTGTTGTCGGCACTCCCACATCTGCTTGTCTCGGCTCGGCGGCCATGCAGACGACGCTCCGCCGCGGAGCGTGCACGTCCAGGCGGCGGCCACCAGCACTGTTACTGCGGGCTGATCACTGCTCACACACGGCGTGGAACAGCTTCGGCAGCTTGTCCCGAGAATGGAAGAAGGTAAAAGAAGGAAAAAGAGGAAGAAGAAGTGATGTATTTCGCGCCGTTTGATGCTCGACAGGTACATGTGGAACCTGGAAATCTCTGGTAGGAAGAAAAAGATTTTTTTTTAATGTTGTGTTTTTATTACAACCATGTTTTTATTTGGATAATCAAACTTAAATCGTATTAATATGTTGTTAGATTAGATGCACATGGATGGAGTCTTACTGCCCTGCAGAAGAGGGCCTACGGTAGTCTGTCTTTCCTCAACCTGACACCCCTGCAGGGTTAATGAATATTAAAATATGCTTATTTATAGAAATGATGTTTCTGGGAAACAAATGCCAGATTAGACTGAAGATTTATTTAGTCACGGACAATATGTTGCTGCATGCAGTGCTACAGTATAGAGCTGCAAAGATTCATTAAATAGTTCTCAAGTACTACATTAATTGGCAACTAGTTTACTAATCGATTAATCTGTTTTTTTCCCCAGAAAATCCTCTTGATGTCAGTTTGTTAAATGGGAATATGTTCTAGTTTCTTCTCTCCTCTGGGACAGTAAACTGAATATCTTTGAGTTGTGGACAAAACGAGACATTTGAGGATGTCATATTGGGCTTTTTGGGAAACACTGATCCACATTTTCTGACATTGTATAGAGCATAACCCATACAACTATAATCAACAGATTAATTAACAAAGACTTGTCAGTTGCAGCCCTGTACATTATACAGTATGGTAGACACTAGCTATGTGTCCATCCAGGGCTGGGCAGTATATCAGTGTATCGATATCGCAATATGAGACTAGATATCGTCTTTGATTTGGGATATATTGTAATATCGTAATATGGTTTTAGTGTTGTCTTTACCTGGTTTTAAAGGCTGCATTACAATAAAGTGAGGATGTCATTTTCTGAACTCACCAGACTGTTGTAGCTCTTCTATTATTTACCTTTACCCACTCAGTCATTACATTATTTATGGAGAATATTCACCAAAAATCTCCTTGTGTAAATAACATTTTGTTAAAGCATCAATAGTCAACCGTACAATATCGTCGCAATATTGACATCGAGGTATTTGGTCAAGAATATCAAGATTTTTGATTTCCTCTGTATCTCCCAGCCCTGTTCCCATCCACAATTTTTATGCAAATTAAGTGATTTCGAATTAAATTCAATTTTAGTTACATAGCGTTAAATCACAACGACAGTTATCTCATGTGAATTGTAGCAGAGGGTGTTGAGCAGGAACACGGAGGTAGCAGGTGACTCCAGATCCAGAGCCAGAAACACCTGCAAGCGATAGGTGGAGAGGGGGAAGAGAGCACAAGACTCCGGGAAAGGGAAGAAGTTGAGTTAGTAACATGCATTAATGGAATGAGGTTGCATAGATGCGAATGAAAAATGGTTTATTGAAACAGTAAAATGATTGAATTTCATGAATATCGACTCAAAGTTTATGCGTCCGTCTCATCTGATTTTCTCTTGAGCGATACACGGCTTTTGCGATAAACGCTGATGGAAATGTTATTTGCTGAATATATAATGAATTGCGAAAACGTTTTGGGTCATTTTCTGGTTAAGCTGACGCACTTAGGACAGATCAGAAGGGGTGAAGAGTGCCGACACAAATTTAGGGTGGGGGAAAAAATTAATACAGCATTGTATTGCAATATTTTCACTGGCAATACTGTGTCAATGCACAGGCGCCAAGTATGGATAATTTATTATATATTATAGATGTGATGGTCACTTTGTCCCATTTTGCAGCAATAACATTAAAGTGACATGAACAAACAGAGAAATGTTTCTTTTTAGATGAAACAGATGTTTCAAAATTGTGAAGTTGGAAAAAAAGATTAAAAATTGCAATATATCACAGAATATTGCAATATGTGTAAAATTGCAATAATATATTATATTGGCACAAGTATCGTGAATATATTGTATTGTTGAGAGGCGTCTGGTGATTCCCACCCCTACTTAAGACGCCCGGTCTTGGACTCGAGTCCGTTTTTCTGTGGTCTCGGACTTGTCTTGGACTCGCTAGTAATTGGACTCGGACTTGTCTCGGTCTCGGCCACTGGTCTTGCCAGATATGGCTTTTGGTCTGGACCGAGTCCAGGTGTCTTTATTATGTTGATGATAATATTGGAGGGAAAGTGAAACCCAAAATGATTGTCTTGATACTGTCATGCATAAGACCTGTTTTCTGTCCTGGACTCGGTCTTGACTTGGACTTGACTAGTCCTGGTCTTGGACTTGACTAGTCCTGGTCTTGAACTTGTCTTGGACTCGACAAAGATGGTCTTGACTACAGCCTCTAGTACGGTTGATGGCCAGCCCTTTCTATTGCCAAACCCTGCAGCCTTCAGCAGGAGGTCTAATCCCGACGTGAGTCCCGTCTATGGGGCCATAGACCTGTGGCAAAAGGTGCCATATTTTCCCTCTGGGCTCACCAAAATGGACGTAAAAGCATATTAAACATTCACTGCACGTGATCGTTAGTAAACATATTACACTTGCTCTGCTAGTATATCATTAGCTAGCTAGCTTTTAGTGCATTTAAAATATAAAGCATAGTACTCAAAAGTGTGGCTCTAGTTCACAGCCAAGGATTCCAACATTGCAAGAAGGGTTTCAAAATGATTACGTGCAAAGGGGGGAAGCACGTCGAATTCATTGAAATATGCTGACCCCAAACGTTTTGCTACCACTCTGTACGCCAAACTCCAAAATCCGAACTCTGTACACCGAACTCTGTACTCCGAACTCTGTACTCTGAACCCCGAACTCTGTACTCTGTACTTCAAACTCTGTACTCCGAACTCCGAACTCTGTACCCCAAACTCTGAACTCCAAACTCCAAACTCTGTACTCTGTACTCCGAACTCTGTACTCCGTACTCTCAAAACTCTGTACCCGAACTCTGTACTCCGAACTCTGTACTCTGAACTCTGTACTCTGAACTCGAACTCTGAACTCTGTACTTCAAACTCTGTACTCCAAACTCCGAACTCTGTACCCCGAACTCCGAACTCCAAACTCTGTACCCCAAACTCCAAACTCTGTACTCCGAACTCCGAACTCCGAACTCTGTACTCAAACTCTCTGTACTCCGAACTCCGAACTCAAACTCTGTACCCCGAACTCCAAACTCTGTACCCCGAACTCCGAACTCTGTACTCCGAACTCCGAACTCTGTACTCCGAACTCTGTACTCCGAACTCTGTACTCTGAACTCTGTACTCCGAACTCTGTACCCCGAACTCCGTACTCCAAACTCTGAACTCTGTACTCTGAACCCCGAACTCCAAACTCTGTACTCCAAACTCCAAACTCTGTACTCCGAACTCCGTACCCCGAACTCTGTACTCCAAACTCCGAACTCCGAACTGTACCCGAACTCCGAACTCCAAACTCTGTACTCTGAACCCCAAACTCTGTACTCTGAACCCCAAACTGTACTCTGAACTCTGAACTCTGTACTCTGAGCGTGTAGCCAGTTTGTAGAGCGCAATGGTGACGCTTCTTGTTTGGAACCGGAGGGCCTTGGCTTATCTGGGTCAAAGGACGGGCCAATAAAATTACACAAAAGGTCAAATCTGAAAATGCTTCAACCAGCGGGTTAATAATAAAAAAAATCATACATTGTGATTTATGGATTTTTTTTCTAGATTATGTCTCTCACAGTGGACATGCACCTGCGATGACAATTTCAGACCCCTCCATGATTTCTAAGTGGGAGAACTTGCAAAATAGCAGCATGTTAAAATACTTATTTTAGACACTGTATATGTAGGAAAGGTTCATGAGAACGGCCGGAGCTTTTAGGGAAACATAAAGCAAAGTGAAATCCAAACAATGAACGCAGAAACAAAGTGACTCATCTACTGCAACATCAACTATAGATATTTATGATCAGATGTCAAATGTTCCACACATTCATTCTGTACGTTTTTATCATTGCAGGTAACCTCGGGTTGGTGTTCCCGGATTCATCTACCGCGCTGCGAACATGTCGCCGGTCGGGACGCTGGGAGGACCCAGATGGGAAGCAGCAGCGGGACAGGTTATGTGTACAGGCTGTTAATTATCTTTATCCAAACAATGGAGCATAGTTTTTAACGGCACACAATATCAGAAGGAGCATTTAATAGACAGTTAGACAATTTGTGCTTTTAAATAGAAAATGTATGCAACCCATGACCAACCGAGTAGAGCTGTAACGATAAGTCGACAAATCGATAAGTCGATCAATAGAAAAATAAACAACCAACTATTTAGATGATCGATTTAATCATTAAAGTCATTTTTCATGCAAAAATGGCGGACAGGGACAACTCCTGCTGTTTTCTGTTTGATATCATTTTAAACCGAAAATCTTTGGGTTTTGGACTTACAAAACGAGACATTTAAAGAGACATCAGCCTGGACTTTGAGAAACTGGGATAGACATGTTCCACTATTTTCTTACATTTTATAGACTTGCCAATTAATCGAGAAAATAAGCCGCCAGCTTAATCGACAATGAAAATAATCGTTAGTTGCAGCGCTACAACACAGTCAACATTGTGTTACTTATGGATGGATTTACATTTGGAATAAATAATGCACCTTTTGCTGTGGACCCCCTGGGACCCCCTCAAGGACTTTGGGAACCACCGAGTTAGATATCTGATACTGTGACTTAGGGCTGGGCAATATATCGATACTATATCGATATCATATCGATATGAGACTAGATATCGTCTTAGGTTTTGGATATATCGTAATATGACATAATTGTTGTCTCTTACTGGTTTTAAAGGCTGCATTACAGTAAAGTGATGTCATTTTCTGAACTTACAAGACTGTTGTTCTATTATTTGCCTTTTCCCCACTTAGTCATTATATTCACATTACTGATGATTATTTATCTAAAGTATCTAAGTGTGAAGAAATTTTGTTAAAGCACCAATCGTCAACCCTAGAATATTGCCGCAATATCGATATCGGGTATTTGGTCAAGTATATTGCAATATCTGATTTTCTCCCCATCGACCAGCCCTACTGTGACTTATATCTGTTATATCATTGTTTGAAATGTGTCTTAAAATAAAGCAGCGCAATCCGTGTATCATTCGTTCTTTTCATTTTCAATTGAGGTTCCAAAATCGGAAAATGAAAACATGGTTCGTTATTTCGTTATTCGTATATGAATCGGACACCAAAAAAACGAATAACGGGTTATTTCGATTTTATGCTCAGATCAAAAATAGGAAATGAAATAACGGGCCCGGACCGATTTTGATATTTAATTTGTTCGATTTGTGTGAACCGGAAGTTATTGTCTTCTTCGTGTGTTGCACTAGGAAGTTTGCCGCAATTTGGAAAACAGTTAAAAGAAACCTGGAAAACCTTAGTGATTGTAAGTTAATGACTCAGTATTTCTTTAGTAATTTGGTATCGACACCATGGCCGCACTGGAACCATATGCTGATTTAATTAAAGACTTATTTGAAACTGGCAAGACACACGTAGAGATTTCCACAAAGCTGCAGCAGATGGTTTTGAAGGCTAACGTTTGGTTAACCTGAAGAAATGAATCAAGCTAACGAGACAATAACAACTTCCGGTTCACACAAATCAAACAAATTAAATATCAAAATCAAAATCGGTCCGGGCCCGTTATTTCATTTCCTATTTTTGATCTGGGCATAAAATCGAAATAACCCGTTATTTGTTGTTTTTTTTAATATCAGATTCATATACGAATAACGAAATAACGAACCATGTTTTCCAATCCGTGTATCATTCGTTCTTTTCATATTCAATTGAGGTTCCAAAATCGGAAAATGAAAACATGGTTCGTTATTTCGTTATTCGTATATGAATCTGATATTAAAAAAAAAAACGAATAACGGGTTATTTCGATTTTATGCTCAGATCAAAAATAGGAAATGAAATAACGGGCCCGGACCGATTTTGATATTTAATTTGTTTGATTTGTGTGAACCGGAAGTTGTTATTGTCTCGTTAGCTTGATTCATTTCTTCAGGTTAACCAAACGTTAGCCTTCAAAACCATCATGGAGAGTTTCATCTTGTTCAGAGGAAGTAAACGGGTGACTGTCAAGGAAAACAACATGACTACAGAAAAAATTCTCACACTCATTTCAGAACATCGCTGGATACCCATCTGCTGCAGCTTTCTGGAAATCTCTACGTGTGTCTTGCCAGTTTCAAATAAGTCTTTAATTAAATCAGCATATGGTTCCAGTGCGGCCATGGTGTCGATACCAAATTACTAAAGAAATACTGAGTCATTAACTTACAATCACTAAGGTTTTCCAGGTTTCTTTTAACTGTTTTCCAAATTGCGGCAAACTTCCTAGTGCAACACACGAAGAAGACAATAACTTCCGGTTCACACAAATCGAACAAATTAAATATCAAAATCGGTCCGGGCCCGTTATTTCATTTCCTATTTTTGATCTGGGCATAAAATCGAAATAACCCGTTATTTGTTTTTTGGTGTCCGATTCATATACGAATAACGAAATAACGAACCATGTTTTCATTTTCCGATTTTGGAACCTCAATTGAATATGAAAAGAACGAATGATACACGGATTCAGCGCTCAGGGGAAGAATCAATAAAAACCCAAGGAGCAGTTATCCCTGGGGGTTCTCGGGAGGGACGGTTGGGTTGCATCTGGCTTTTTTTTCCTGCTGCTTTGTGTTGTGTGTTCCTCTCCAGTTCCACTGATGAGAACGCAGACGGCTGGACCTCCGGAGCGCCATCACGACTCCATCGCGCCCTGCTGCGCCGCCTCACACACTGGTACAAGGATCTGTCAGTACATTGACACCGCTGGGACTTTGTGCTCCGCTCATATTCACTTTACACTCTGCACTGTGACTCGTTATATTGGTCTAGATAAATATAAACTACTGAGGCAATTTTTACGGACTCTTATCTTGCCTGTTGCCCACACACACACACACACACACACACACACACACCGCTGTGTGCTGGCTGAGAGAGCAGATAAACTGGGAGCAGATAGAACATGGGAGATTGTAAATAAATCGCTGCCATATTTCACACTATATGCTGCTATCCTTTCCCGGGATTATGGTTGAGAGGGGAGATAAACCCCCCCTGAAAGTGGATCCCAAGACCAAATCCGATTTAGCATTATCAGCCTTGCTGATTTGTTGATGAAATATGAAAATGGGATTATCGTGTGTGTGTGTGTGTGTGCTACCTCCTCTGTGAGCTCTAGCCACTGGAAAGAAATAAGAGGAGAAATCAGGCCAATCACAACAGCTGGTCAGTCTGACGTCATGCTGCCTGAGCTCATTAATATTCATGTTGCTGATTGGGTCACACGTTGTAGAGACATGCAGGAAAAACTCCACGTTACACAGAGACGGTGTCATGTAGAGGAGCTGAAAAATAAATAAAATACATTTTGTTAAATGGATCTTATAAAATTGTTTATTGGTATTTACAATGTGAGGCGAGTGCAGATTTGAGTTGTGCATGCTCAGATTTAAACGGTTTACGGCATAACATGTCATACTGAAATTAGTGAAATCCATGAAATAATAAACTTTTCTCAATAACAAAGCAATAACAGAAGCTGTTTTAGCTATTATTGTTTGGTTGCTAACATTAGCTCAACACGCCATTAAACTGACAGCCTTTGTTGTGTTTGATGCTAACTTGTAGCTAAACTAGCAGTGAAACAACTTGGTTAAGTAGGTCCATTTTTACTGGATTGACATTACAGAAGTCTCTTGTTAGCATCTTGTATGCTACTTGACTCAAATCTGCACTCGCCTCACATTTGGCAGTGACAGGGGTGATACTTCGTTGCTTTACTTTCTGCTTTGCTCCTCTCATAACCTGACCTGTCCCCGGCTGGATCTGTCCCCGGAAATGTCCCCGGTTTTCACTGTGACTGACAGACCCGAAACTGGAATGAAAGAAAGAAAACTCTGACCAAACGGAGCCGATCGAGCAGCGCTGCTCAGAGCTCAGAGATGTTTTAGAAAGCCGTGTTTTACCATGCTAAAATCACTGATTATTTACATGGAGTCTGGTGGAGATATGCTGCTCTATACACGCTAAAATCACTGATTATTTACATGGAGTCTGGTGGAGATATGCTGCTCTATACACGCTAAAATCACTGATTATTTACATGGAGTCTGGTGGAGATATGCTGCTCTATACACGCTAAAATCACTGATTATTTACATGGAGTCTGGTGGACTTTTATGTTTTAAAAAATGATCTTAATCTTTAACAGAAAGGTCAGCCTCCTTAGAAATCCTTTCCATAATGTTATCAGACACTTAGAATATTAATCTGAGTCTGTCAGCAGCAAAACGAGCACTTTATGAACGTAAATACAAGCTGGACAATTCTCCCATTAACTTCCATTGTAGCTTGTTTCTCTGCTGCCGACTGCAGCGATCTCGTTTCATACTGCATCAATGTCAAAGGAAAATCCTTTCCTCAATAGTTTATATTGTATCTGATAATCAGCTCTAGGTCTAGTGTCCCCGTTTTAAGTTTTACAAACATTAAAAACATGACGTGTTTTGGAGGTATTTACGCTTCTGGGCTGAAAATGTCCCTGGATTTAGTCTGAGACATCTGGTCCCCTTAGTCTAGACGGCGCCGCCACTGTGAACGTTAATAGCCTACAGGTTGTAATCGCTGCTTGAAATACCGACTTATGCAGGTGTTTTTTGGGGCTGAGGTCAGTCTCGAGGACTCATAAAAATCAAATCTTTTCTGTATTTCTCCCTTAGTCCTTGCTCCTGCAGTGATGGATGCACAATGCCATCGCTGCTGTCCTGCACCTTCAGAAGGAGACGATCACCGTCAGAGTGTTTCCCCACCGAGAGACTTCTGCTGCTGCTGCTCGTCAGTGAAAATGGCTTAGAAGAGTCCAGAACGCCACCGCTGCTTCGTAGTCAGTATCGGCAAGATCAGTTTAGCAGGAAGCTCAAGTCCAACGTAATCTGCTGCTTCCGGTTTCCGTCGTCTGTGCGTATTTCCCCAGCTGGATGTGAGTAACAGGCTCCTGATGTAGCTGGGCGGGGATGGCACGGTGGATGTGACACATACCTTTGGTGTGGGAGATCTGGGTTCATTTCCCAGTGCGATGCATCAACCACAGTGTCCCTGAGCAAGACACTTAGTCCCTAGTCACTCCAGAGGCGTGTGGCCTCTGGCATATGTACCATTTGTAAGCTGCTTTGGATAATTAGGCTGATGAAAAGCACAGACACTGCAGTTATCAAACACTTCTCATGCTTGTTTTCTTCAGCTGCCGTGTGCAGTGACTTGTTGAAGACTTTGGCCACTTCTCCCTGTATAAGACTCTGACTCATGCTCTGTATAAGTCTGGGTTCATAGAGGACTTGGGTGCACACGGAGGGTTTAGGAGTCCTCCCCTCAAGAAAATGTCACAAAAAACAATATGCAGTTAAAGTTGATCATTTTAGACCCTTATTGTGACCATTTTGGGTCTAAAACCTAAAGACAGAACTTACTAAATAGAAAAGTCATTTAGTTAGTCTTGATGCTCACATTGACTTTACATTCATTTGGCTTAGGCGGTGTCCAAAAGGGCTCGGTTGCTGCGTCCAAGCCTTATTCGGGTTGGGAGAACCCTGGTATTAGACATTTAAATCCACTAGAAGTTGTGTTTTAACGTGCATGTACAGTATCTTGGCCAGATGCAGAACTGGAAAGCTCTGATATATTTAAAGCTGGTGAGATTGGCTGTGTGAGAATGAGGTGATTTTCTCACGTGAGAAGAATGTGTGATTCACACAGTATGTTCTTGGTCTCAAAACGTATTCACTTGGGTGTGATACCCTAAATACAGACTAAAAGTATTTTTACTGTAGCATGTGGGCGTGTGTGTGTCTGCGTGAATGTGCTGTGTGTGTGTGTGTGTCTGCGTGAGTGTGCATGTGCTCTATGTGTGCATGTGCTCTATGTGTGTGTGTGTGTGTGTGTGTGTGTGTGTGTGTGTGTGTGTGTGTGTGTGTGTGTGTGTGTGTGTGTGCCTGTCTGATTAAACACATTTGTAATAGGCCTGAAGCTTCTAGCTGCTTTTCAATGGTTTTCTCATCGCTGCACCGTTTTCAAATGCCTGAATTTCTTTCTTTTTGTGCACTGGATGTACCAAGGATAAAAAAAAAACAACCAACATATTTACAGATGATTCTTAGCATTTGTTACAACCTCATTGAAGTCCCAGTTAGGTGGGGGCTCTTTAAATTTGAATGAATGGTGTGTGGCTTTCTAAATGATCCCTGCTGGTCGTAATCAAACTGCCCCGATGCCAACAGCCCCATCATCTGATACTTCAGCAAATTACAGCAAATGCTAATAATTATGTGCAAATGGCTTCTTCTTTTTTTACCCAGGTCTGGATCCTACTAACAGTATCTGACTAATATCTAACAATACTAATGTCTGCTAACAGTGGGATGATTACTAACCTGTACTCTGAATGCTCATTGGCTGGCCTTTTCTTCTATCTGAACCCCCCCTTCCCCGACTAACCCACTGCTTTATTCTAAGCCCCCGCAGTCTGACACACACACACACACACACACACACACACACACACACACACACACACACACACACACACACACACACACACACACTCACTCTCCTCTGTCCTGATCCTGCAATCCTTCTGCTAGAAATCCCAAACTTAGATGGATTAACAGGGTTCAACGTGACGGTTTTATGTCACGCCTCCGGTCAGGCAAGTGAAAAGAAATTCATCTTGCCAGAAGTCCATTTGTTACTGGCATCTAGTTTTTCAAAAAAACAATGAAAAAAACATTAAAACACAGTAAATATATATATATATATATATAAATATATATACATATACAAAAAAAACAGAAGTGTCAAAGACCGCTGTAAAAAAGCATTAAAAAATTGTCAAACAAATGTAAAAATAAGAGTATAAAACATTGAACTAATCAAATTCATTAAAAGTGTAAAAATACATAATATATGTGTATTTGTATGTGTATAGATGTATGTATGTATATATATATATGTATACAGTGTGTGTATATATATATGTGTGTATACCGTATATATGTGTGTATACAGTACATATATATGTATATATGTACTGTATACATACACACACACATATATATATATATAGTATACATATATATATAGTATATATATATAGTATACATATATATATATATATATATATATATATATAAGTGAACAATAACGTCATTTATGATATACGATGACGCCCTAACGGGCCACTGGGTTGCTATAGTTACTCGCCCCGGGCCATCAACCCTGACTGTTGAACCCTGATTTCATAAGAAATAAGCAAGAAAGAAAAAGTGGAGAAGGGTTTCAGGACTTGGGAAGGGGAATGTCATCAACCACTAGATGAAAAACGGGACCACACACACCTTAGAAGATCCCTCACCAAGGCCATTACGATCGGATCCCGAACGATCCCACCCCACAGGCCCGATTCCCATCTTCAGAGAGCGTTGTCGGTACACGATCCGTCCTGCGCATGTGCAAGATGTTCGCGCATGCGTATATCATATCATGATGAACGCGTATTTACGACACTGCACGATCTGTTCACCCATAGACAGTTAAAGAAAGTCTGTTAGCCTCCACCGGAAAGCTAACGTTAGTTTAGCTAACAGCTAATTCGGCTAACCGCTAGCTGAGACCATAGACATATATACAGTATATATATATATATATATATATATATATATATATATATATATATATATATATATATATATGTCTATGGCTGAGACAGCATGGAAAATGAATGAATGAAGTTAACCGTTTAAATATGTAACAGCTGTTACGTCAGTTCTACTTTACTTGTGCTCATTTAAAATACAATCACTCAATACTTGTCTTTATTATTACTATAAAGGTTTAACTTAGCTGTAGCTGCTTTCCCCACTGTTTAGTTTGAGTAACGATATTTTAGGCTGAATCAAGCTGTCAGCTAGCAGTTAGCCGAATTAGCTGTGTTAGCTAAACTAGCGTCGTTAGCTTTCCGGTGGAGGCTAACAGCAGACCGCTACTGTGGAACGGATCGTGCAGCGCCGTAAATCCTCGTACATCATGATTATCATCTGCGCGTGCGCTTACATTATGCACATGCGCAAAACGGATCGTGTACCGACAAGCGTCATGCCTGCATGTCTCTGCCTGCGGGGGGCGCTGTGGGGTCAAACCCTCGCAGGGGAGTGCCTGGCTTGTTGTCGTCACCACACGCGCCAAAGGCCAAACCGCAGCTCTACTAACCCGTCGTGGTGTGGATACTAACAGCGGGGAGGCTGTGACGGGCGCGCTTACTAACATCTGTGTTCTTTCTGATTGAAACACCCGGACGTCTGCGATGGAAATGATCCGGTCTCTTTCTTCATCTTTGATTACATCAACGCATGCCTCGTGGTACAAGTGGTGCTTATTAACTGCCATGGGAGCTTTCATCCAAAATATCTTCCCGTGCCATGAGTGTGTGCTGTTTAGCGAAGGGAACCAGGTCCTATGAGCTCCAATAGAAATCCTTATGAACAGGCACGTTGGGTCCTTTCCACAAGCTACTAACATCTAAAGTTAAGGGGTCCTAACCAAAGAGCTTGTATCAGCTCTCTGCTAACTAACAGACTAACCCACTAATAAACTAATAATCTAACCAAAACTAACTGAAATCACTAACTGTGTGCTGAGTGTCACAATTAGGGAAGCACCCCGATTTTGAGGGTTTCTAACCGTGCGTGTGTGTGTGAGAGAGCACAACTGTGTGTGTGTGTGTGTGTGAGAGAGAGAGAGCGAGAACACAACTGTGTGTGTGTGAGAGAGAGAGAGAGCACAACTGTGTGTGTGTGTGTGTGTGTGTGTGTGTGTGTGAGAGAGAGCGAGAACACAACTGTGTGCGAGAGAGAGCACAACTGTGTGTGTGTGTGTGTGTGTGTGTGTGAGAGAGAGCGAGAACACAACAGTGTATGTGTGAGAGAGAGAGAGGGAGAGCACAACTGTGTGTGTGTGTGTGTGTGTGTGTGTGTGTGAGAGAGAGAGAGCGAGAACACAACAGTGTATGTGTGAGAGAGAGAGAGGGAGAGCACAACTGTGTGTGTGTGTGTGAGAGAGAGAGAGCGAGAACACAACAGTGTATGTGTGTATGTGTGAGAGAGGGAGAGCACAACTGTGTGTGTGTGTGTGTGTGTGTGTGTGTGTGTGAGAGCACAACTGTGTGTGTGTGTGTGTGTGAGAGAGAGCACAACTGTGTGAGAGAGCACAACTGTGTGTGTGTGTGTGTGTGTGTGTGTGTGTGTTCTCATACAATAATTTAACATTGATGCAGATTATATTCATTACATTAAAATTGAGCCGACTGTATCTACAATTACTCTTTCATACCGCTAAAACCAAAGACTGTGTAGAAGAATACTGCATGTAAAGAGAAATAAACTCAATGTACACAACTATTGTTGTGCATTACTGCTAATTTATTACTTGTCTTTACAACATTTTGTAATCGACATTAATAAAACCTGTTTTTTTGTGCATTGTCGTTTTTCTTATTAACTTAAAGGACTAATTGCAACCAGCAGTGGTCCGATATATATGAGTTGTTACAGGAACCAGGAAATTACAAAGTATTTTGTTTCTATGGCAACATCCTACTATCTTCACTGTGTCTTGATTTCTGTAATCACACTGAAGCAGGGCTGTAGTCAAGACCACCTTTGTCGAGTCCAAGACAAGGGCAAGACCAGGACTAGTCGAGTCCAAGACGAGACCGAGTCCAAAGAGGTTCGGGTCCAAGACGAGACAGAGTCCAAAAATGTTTGAGTCCAAGACAAGACCGAGTCCAAAGAGGTTTGAGTCCAAGTCAAGACCGAGTCCAAAGAGGTTTGAGTCCAAGACAAGACCGAGTCCAAAGAGGTTCAAATCAAAGTCAAGACCGAGGCCAAAGAGGTTTGAGTCCAAAGAGGTTTGAGTCCAAGTCAAGACCGAGTCCAAAGAGGTTTGAGTCCAAGTCAAGACCGAGTCCAAAGAGGTTTGAGTCCAAGACAAGACCGAGTCCAAAGAGGTTTGAGTCCAAGTCAAGACCGAGTCCAAAGAGGTTTGAGTCCGAGACAAGACCGAGTCCAAAGAGGTTTGAGTCCAAGACAAGACCGAGTCCAAAAATGTTTGAGTCCAAGACAAGACCGAGTCCAAAGAGGTTTGAGTCCAAGTCAAGACCGAGTCCAAAGAGGTTTGAGTCCAAGACAAGACCGAGTCCAAAGAGGTTCAAATTCAAGTCAAGACCGAGTCCAAAGAGGTTTGAGTCCAAGACAAGACCGAGTCCAAAGAGGTTTGAGTCCAAGACAAGACCGAGTCCAAAGAGGTTCAAATCCAAGTCAATACCGAGTCCAAAGAGGTTTGAGTCCAAGACAAGACCGAGTCCAAAGAGGTTAGGTAGAACTTTTTTTACTATTCTATGACTTTTATTTTACTTTTTTCGACATACTATACTATGACTTTTTTTAAACTTTATTTGATATACTATATCTATATATATATATACATATATATACAGTGAGGAAAATAAGTATTTGAACACCCTGCTATTTTGCAAGTTCTCCCACTTAGAAATCATGGAATCTGAAATTGAGATCACCATGTGCAGATTTTGATGCGTGCAGTGTTACAGCAGGGGGCAGCAACTCATCAGGAGTTGATGTTTTTGGGTGCTATGAAAGCTCTGAGGCCGATATTTGGAGACATGGTTGAGAAGGTGCAATGATTTCATACGGTTTACTATCTGATTAAAGTACAGACTGTATATTTACTGTATTGGGGTTTAAACTAGGCTTGCCTGATTCAGTTAAAACCACATTTTAATTTAGTTAAACTCTCATCTCATCTTGTCCAAGGTTCAAATTTGACCCATTTCGAAAAAGTTTTTATGTCAGAAATTTGGTTTGGGAAAGTTTTTCTTCTTCTTTCAACCAAATTGTCAAAATAAATCACAAGTAGAATAAATGATCCGTTCACTACTTTCATTGAATTTGGGTGTTTGGGGAAAAAATGTTGAAAGAACAAAAAAGAATGACAAAAATGTCTAAGAAACATCAAACAGAGCGTAGAAAGAAGACAACACGAGGGTGAAAGAATTACAATAGCTCGATTATGGAGAAAAAAACTACTAATCACAGTGAAAAACATTGAAATTATTGAAAGATGGAAG
Organism: Etheostoma perlongum; assembly: GCA_026937815.1. Taxonomy (NCBI): domain Eukaryota; kingdom Metazoa; phylum Chordata; class Actinopteri; order Perciformes; family Percidae; genus Etheostoma; species Etheostoma perlongum. Next base: position 2,853,149 of record CM049375.1, on the reverse strand, counting down.
CTTAATTGTGAAAGATGTTTGCATTTATCAAAGTTAAAAATCAGCGAAACTGTGAAATAAATCAACAGTGAAAACACCTTGAACGGTGACATTTGCCCTCATACTTTACCCCGTCAAACGTTTTGAATTCCCCTTTAATAAATATCATAAAGGCAGAC
>CM049375.1:2830491-2847991 GCA_026937815.1 Etheostoma perlongum | reverse complement strand
GCTGCAGAACATCCGCAGACTGACTCTGTGTCAGCAGAAGCACAAAACATAATGTGGTTCAAGTATTTTGGAAAATCTGAGAACATAGATTCTTGTTCTGCTTTATGATGCAGAATTACCTCCATACTTGTGAGTTTTCTGCTTCTAAACCAGGCGGCAACATCTGGGTCTGATAAGTGAAGCCAACGCTGAAGCATCTTAAAGCTGCATTCTCTCTAACGTCCAGCAGGGGGCGACTCCACGACCAGCAAGCACATGGGCGCAAGACGGGCGCTGCGCCGGGCGCGAGATAGGGCCCAATGAGCCTACTTCTCTTTTGGTTTATTACCTCAGTAATCATCTCCATTGTGAGTTTGTGGTCTCAATCTCTAGTTTCAAGTCTTCTTCAGAACAGCATGATGTTCATTTAGTTAATTATGCTCCCATTTATTTTAAAATAGACGATAAAGCAGGGGATGCTTTAGCACCTGTCAATCAGGACAGAGGCTTAGCAATGCTAACCATGCTAACACTCTGGACATTAAAATAGACCTCAACTTGTTTTTGGGCTGTTGTTTGTGTTTTCATCTTGAACTTTGACCCTCTCACTGTGTGTTTTTATTTCCAAAGTTAACTGGAACATTTAGGCCGATTTAAAAGGTCTTGTTCAGCGTTATGCCAACCAAGCTAGCTAGCAAGCACTAGTGTTAGCTGGTAACTTATAAGGAAAGTTTGCAGTCGTTATGTCGTACACGCAAATAAATCTTTAGCGTTTAGCTTAGCGCAGCGCCATTGCAACCAGTGTTGTGTTGTATGTACACTTCCCAAATGTGGACACGCCTGGCTCCAAAATGAAAGCACGATGGCGACAGCCCTCAAGCCAACAGGTGTCATCACCGATGCTACGTTCATTAACTTTTAATTTAACTTATACATTATATTTATTACACGATATATTTATTGATCCTCAGTGGGGAAATTACAATGTACACACTTTGTTAGTATCACTACACACAGGCCTGAAATACACACACATGCTCAGGACCTATTCATGCACAAATGGAGAGATGTCAGAGTGGGGGGGGAGTCTGCCAGCTAGACCAGCACCCTGAGCGGTTGGGGGAGTACAGTGCCTTGCTCAAGAGCACCTTGGCAGTGCCCCACACTCCACGCTTTGGTCCACATGGGGACTTGAACCGGCAACTAGTTACTGCCACCCCCATCACACATGTTCTAAACTTTGAAATCATCTTCCATTAAAGTATTTGACACATGATCTAACCCTCCTTGCACACTAAGTGTTGTTAATAGTGTGAAAACGGTGATATTAAGTCAGAGACCCGGTGCTTCCTAAAATGTCTTTCTTTCCCCGCCTGCAGCAGTCGGCGGGGGGGGGGCAATCTGTCCTGCTGGCTGCTGGATGATGGACAGTAATTAAAAGTTAGCTAATAACCTCTTCACACCTGACATTTCAACAGGGAGGTCCCGGACACCATTATCTACATATAGATTAAACGGCGTAATTGGCAGGGAGATAGGGTTTAGGGGGTTCGCGAAGGGAAAAGGAGGAAGAAAAAAATAAAAAAATGAGGCCACGCCATCGCAAAACCATTAAGCAGAATATCTGAGTGACACTCTGATTTTGCTCCCTTTGCTAATGCGACGGGAATTGAGCTGAACTAAAACGCTAAATGAATGAAGCCAATCTCGGTGTGGTTATTACCGGGGCAAACATCGGCCACGGAAAATAGCTTTAATTTCATAATAATTGCTAGATGGACGTGACTCGTTAGAGACACAATATGGGGGTGGAAAGAGAGGATGATGGGGGGGTGGGGGGGGATGGGGGGTCTTCTGAGGATGAATGCTAATGTTCACTGTGCTGCACCACTCGTGCTCCCACATACTGCAATTTGCACAAAAAAACTCATTGATGAGTGATACTGAGGACTGATGAGATGGAAATGGAAAGGAATTAGTTGCACTAGTCATTAGCATTGTGGGAATGTGAAAGTACTTAATTTAGAAAGTAAAACATCCCTGAATGAGATTCCACACAGGTTAACACTTTTATACCTCCCACAGGTTTGTGTTTGACAGTAATAGGCATCACATCGCGGCATCGGGCATCTCTGATGGTTTACTAATGAACGGGACATGGAGGTTAGGAGCAGCTCCCCTCCTCCGGCCTGGGGATGCTGCTCGTCGTCAGGTGTCTCCATTAAGTCGGCTATAGTTTATTTATTTAACACGTTGCCACGTTTAAGTCTCGTGTTGTCTTCCCGTCAAAATAGAAAATCAACACTTTTTTTTTTTTTTACACTTTTTCTTACGTTTTTGTCCTTTTTGACTTTTTTTTTTACTCCGTGTTTCCTGCACTGATTCGGGTCGGGTTTTATTATTATTATTTTTTTAATTTAAACTTTTTCTTACATTTTTGTCCCTTTTTTCAATGTTCAACGCTACGTAACACTAACATATTAACTTTAGTTTTACAGTTATTTTGGGAATTTATGGTCAATAAACCTCATTTATAGGAAATTATACCTAATGTTTGAGTTAGAAAAGCAGAAATTAGGAATTATTGAGACTAAAATTAAAGGAATGGATGTTGATGATAATCACAGACTGGAATATGTCAACTTTTACTCAATACTATTTCAAAAACACTTCCATTTGTTTTACAATGCTATAAAATTGAATAAGAAGCCCCAAAATTAATGAAAGTAGAGATTTGTACTTGGCAAAGAGCGTTGGGTGGAATCAATCATGTTATTTTGGGGAATTACAAAGAACATTGATATAGGACAACATGGGCAACATGGACAACATGAGGACAACATGAAGGGGCAACATGAGGGGGCAACATGAGGACAACATGAGGACAACATAAGGGCAACATGAGGACAACATGAGGACAACATGAGGACAACATGAAGACAATAAAAGGGCAACATGAGGACAACATGATGACAACATGGGGCAACATGAGGACAACATGGGACAACATGAGGACAACATGAAGACAACATGAGGGCAACATGGGGACAACATGAGGACAACATGAGGGAACATGAGGGCAACATGAGGACAACATGAGGACATCATGAGGACAACATGAGGACAACATGAGGACAACATGATGGCAACATGAAGACAACATAAGGGCAACATAAGGACAACATGAGGACAACATGAGGACAACATGAGGACATTATGAGGGCAACATGAGGACAACATGAGGACAACATGATGGCAACATGAGGGCAACATGAGGGCAACATGAGGACAACATGAGGACAACATGAGGACAAATGAGGACAACATGAGGGCAACATAAGACAACATGAGGACAACATGAGGACAACATGAGGACATTATGAGGGCAACATGAGGACAACATGAGGACAACATGAGGACATTATGAGGGCAACATGAGGACAACATGAGGACAACATGAGGACAACATGATGACAACATGAGGACAACATGAGGACAACATGAAGACAACATGAGGGCAACATGAGGACAACATGATGGCAACATGAGGACAACATGGGGACAACATGAGGACAACATGAGGACAACATGACAACATGAGGACAACACGGGACAACATGAGGTTTAAGTTGTTATTCTACTTTGTGACTGTGTTGAAATAACAGAAATATGGAATACATCTATCTCAATACGATGAGCACGACAGATGGAAAGCAGCAGATAAGCAGAGGAAGTGAGTCTGTCCACACAAGAGTCCCAAAGCTGTAATATGCAGTAGCTAGTCTCCTCGCATGTGTTGTTAAGTCTACAGACAGTGTGTAAAACTGTAGCCGAGAAGAACTCGCTGAGCCATGTAAACAGCCTTATTGGCTTCCTCCAAAATAAATCAAGTTGACAGCGAAGACTGAGCAATAATGACAAAAGCATGCAGCTAGCTGCCATCCCCAAAGCTATGAAATGGGGTAATAGTTGCCCTGAAACCTGCCAGGTCATTGTTCGGTGTTTTTCTGACCCTTATTATTACCTGGTGATGAATATAAACCCTCACTCCGGCTATAAAGGAGGGTAATTTAGTCAAATTTTCAAAGCTTTTGATTTTTTTGGGCCTATTATTTTTCCCGTCTGAAAAAGGACAATTGCTTGAGGCAATTACTTTTACCCAATAGTTTTCTTTTCATTTTTTTCCACACGAGCCATTCATTGAAACTTAATAATACCCCTGCGAAAAACTCATAAACATAAAAATGGCCCTAACAATTGTCTTGAATAACCATATGTTTCAAAGCAGAGTGGTAGTCCTTGTTTGAGTAAATGCAGATAAGCTATGTGATTGGCTGCAGCATAAACACCTCTTTTTCTGTGGTGGATTTGGAGTTTGGAGAAAAGAATGGAAGAGAATTACTTAAGATGTTGTATATAAAGCATATATATGTGTATATATATCGGCATTTAAACCCTAACATGTTTTTTGTGTGTGTGTCTTTGATATAGTCGTCTTCCTCCTGAAACTGAGAACTTGTCTTTGGTTTCTTTTTCTCCTTCTTTGTTTTTTTTCGTCCTGTCTCGTCTCCTCGTGCTTGTGTCTTAGTTTCCTCCCCCGGTCTTGTGTGGTAGTCTGTCTGGTGTCCCCCTGTGAGTGTCCGTATGCTCGGTTTAGGGGTGGGCGGATCGATCTAAATATCGATAGTATCCATGCCAACGCTGGTATTGGTATTTGATCGATACAACTGTAATTGCAATTGTAATTGATGGCGTCATCGGTCTGTGACCTTCAGCACTCACTGGATCGGTTCGCCGCCGAGTGTGAAGCGGCTGGGATGAGGATCAGCACCTCTAAATTTGAGGCCATGGTCCTCAGCAGGAAACCGATGGAGTGCTTTCTTCAGGTAGGGAGTGAGTCCTTACCCCAAGTGAAGGAGTTCAAGTACCTTGGGGTCTTGTTCGCGAGTGAGGGGACCATGGAGCGTGAGATTGGTCGGAGAATCGGAGCAGCCGGTGCGGTATTACATTCTGTGTATCGCACCGTTGTGACGAAAAGAGAGCTGAGCCAGAAGGCAAAGCTCTCGATCTACCGGGCAATTTTCGCTCCTACCCTCACCTATGGTCATGAAGGCTGGGTCATGACCGAAAGAACGAGATCCAGGGTACAAACGGTCGAAATGGGTTTCCTCAGGAGGGGGGGCTGGCGTCTCCCTTAGAGATCGGGTGAGAAGCTCAGTCATCCGAGAGGAGCTCGGAGTAGAGCCGCTGCTCCTTCACGTCGAAAGGAGCCAGTTGAGGTGGTTCGGGCATCTGGTAAGGATGCCTCCATGGGGGGTCAATAGGGAGGTGGTCCAGGCACGTCCAGCTGGGAGGAGGCATCGGGGAAGACCCAGGACTAGGTGGAGGGACGTCCAGCTGGGAGGAGGCCTCCATGGGGGGTCAATAGGGAGGTGGTCCAGGCACGTCCAGCTGGGAGGAGGCATCGGGGAAGACCCAGGACTAGGTGGAGGGATTATATCTCCAACCAGGCCTGGGAACGCCTCGGGATCCCCCAGTCGGAGCTGGTTGATGTGGCTCGGGAAAGGGAAGTTTGGGGTCCCCTACTGGAGCTGCTGCCCCCGCGACCTGATACCGGATGAAGATGGATGGATGGATGGAACTGTAATTAAATCAATATTTTAATTTAGATATCTCTCCTCTAAGTTCACTATACTTTGCTTGTGTCTTCCACCTTCCTGAGCAAACGGCGCGTTCACATCTTGGCCCACATTGGTCCTCCTCTTCCTCCTCCTCCTGCTCCTCTGCTGTGATTCGTTGTTGTGTTGTCACATGACTCACGGACACAACGCGCAGAGGAGCGGCGAGACTGAAGCTAGCAAGGAAACACCTGGGAGTCATTGCCTCATCACTTCCATCAGAAAGGATCCTTTCAAAGGCTGGGCAGCTAGTGAGTGATAGAAGAAGTGCCGTAAAAGGGAAAAATGTAAATAATGTTGTTTCTCAATAAAAATCTCTGACTTCAACAGGGGACAGGGCCCAGAAAGGGGGGCTCAGGGTATTTTAGTTCTTTGTTTGTTCTTCAGTGATAATTGTGTGCACTTTATTTCATTTGATTTTAAAACCAGAAAAAAAGGGAGAAATTTTTGTTATTCTTTATTTCATTATTTCTTTATTTTTTAAAAAGGCTGTAAAATTTGGTTTGTATTCATTCTACAGTGCCTAATAACTAATAATTTTGTGCACTTCAATACATTAATAAAAAAATATTGCCTAAAGAATTGATCATTCATTCACCTCAGAAATAATGAAATACTCTCCCCTACCCAAAAGTATTTTTTTAAGTAAAAAGTATCGTATCGGTATCGGCAATACGGACCCTATATGTATTTGGTATCGGATCGATACCAAATTTTGCAGTATCGCCCACCACTAGCTCGGTTTCCTGGTCTCTGTCTCGTCTTGTCTCTAGTTTTACTTCCTGTCTGTCTGATTGTCCCGCCCCGCCCTATGGTGATTTACCTGATGTCTCACCTGTTCGTGCCGTGCTGGTCATCGTCCCGTGAGTTTTCTACGTGTTGTTACCACACCTGTACCTATTTTTCCCTGTGAGTTTTTCCCTGCTTTTGCGTTACTTTCCCACCCTGGACCTTCTTGGGATTGTTTTTTGGATTTTGGGACCTTCTGTGGCTTTTGTTGGAGCCTGTGTTTTATTGGACTCTCTCTCCTGCCTGCTGCCTTCTCTGCTTTTGGGTCATTCTTCCTCATCATCATCATCATCATCACAAAATGAAGCTGATCACATAGAGCACAATTGGCTTTGAAATTATTATTATAAGTGTTGACACATTGCTGTGAATAATGACCTATCCACTCTACCCTCTGTTGGAATTTAAAATGTTATATGTGCTTAAACATTGTGGGTGATTTGCATTATACATTCAAGCTAAAAGGTAAAAAGATTATTTCAACATAAATGAAGACATGTTGGTCATGCATCAAGTTTGTTGTTATAAATATATAGTTTGTTGTTTGTTGCATTAAGTTGTTTTGCAATACTTTTGTTTTATAATATAAGATGTTCTGGTACATTTTGTCATAACCCAGATCTCCTAAATGTGTCAGAAGCTGAATTGATTGTTAGGGATGCTTCCTGAATCTGGTTCCTGTCCCTCTCTTACCCCCACTGATCTTTTCCTGAACTGAGAGTCATAAACCTTCATGTCACATTCCAACTAATAGATAACGAATAAGCACAAGACCCCCCCACCCTTTGTGTCCGAGAGCCAAAGAGTCGTGTTAGGTTGACTCTGTATTTGTCTCTAGGATATCCTATGTAATAAAATGGATTCACATATCAACATCTGAGATTTTGACTACTAATTGAATGGAGCAGGATTTAGCTCCAACGCCTCCTAACAGCAAAATAATCTCAGGCTGAATTTAACCTGCCTCCCTTATCACAGGACCATAGGACATGAAGTAATTGGCTGTCCTCTGTCATACATTTCCTACAATTTGGTGTCTTTTAACCCTCATGTTGTCCTTGGCTCAAATTGACCCTTTTTCCTCAATCAATCAATGTTGTTTTTAATTCCACAAAATAACATGATTGATTCCACCCAACGCTCTTTGCCAAGTACAAATCTCTACTTTCATTAATTTTGGGGCGTCTTATTCAATTTTATAGCATTGTAAAACAAATGGAAGTGTTTTTGAAATAGTATTGAGTAAAAGTTGACATATTCCAGTCTGTGATTATCATCAACATCCATTCCTTTAATTTTAGTCTCAATAATTCCTAATTTCTGCTTTTTAACTCAAACATTAGGTATAATTTCCTATAAATGAGGTTTATTGACCATAAATTCCAAAAATAACTGTAAAACTAAAGTTAATAAGTTAGTGTTACGTAGTGTTAAACGTCAAAAAAAGTGACAAACATTGACAAAAGGGATAAAAGTGTTGAAAAAAGTGACAAAAACGTAAGAAAAAGTTCAAATGCAGATGGAAATTAGCCCTCGGGCTACAATCTGGCACATTTACGTGTACTGTTGTGCATGTTCATCAATGTGCATTGTCCTGAATTAATTAATTAATAATTAATAAGAAGATGAATTAATAAAATAAAAACATTAATTAAAAAGCGTCAACAAAAGTATTGATTTTCAGAGTTAATCCAAGTCTAAACCATCTGGACGGAGTCCACTTTGTGACTTTTGTTAGGATGCCAGCTTCTTGCATTTGAAAATCTTTCTCCTCTGAACAGTTTAACAAATAAATGCTGTGATTACTAGTTTCATTGCATTTCATAAACACACTCAACAACCTTTCTTTATTGTGCCTAGTATCTTTAAAGACATTAGGAGGCGTTCTTTTAAGTTTAAAGCACCATTAACTGCTACAACCATGGGGTAAATAATTAGTGATAGGATGCACATATAATGGGAAACTCCAATGACATGCTTAAGAAATTAGCATAGCGATAAAATAGCATCTTAATCTTGAGACTACTCAATTTACTAAGCATGCTTAGCTTCCTGAACGACATAAAGAGAAATACAAAGAGCTGCTAGCTTTAGTTAGCTTCACTGTGCTAACAGTACACTTCAGCACTTTATTTATCATTTAGTACTTAACCATTTCATTTCAATACAGGGAAATATTTATTATTTATTTGTTATTTAGTCCTTAAGCATTTCATTTCAATACCGTGCAATATTAAATACTCAATCACTCAATCTCATTACTGTGAAATATTTGATACACCAAACTATATTCTTGCATAATGTGTATACAAAACTATTTTATATATGTATATTGATGCTCCCCTTTTCTTTTCTTCTCTAGCTATACTTTATATTTTTATATTTTATATTTTTGTATTTTGTGTTGACACTGTAAAGGGATTGCTTCAATCTCGTTGCACAGGTATTGCACATGTATATAATGACGTATATAAAGGCTTTCTATTCACTCCACACTGACTGGCTACGGCATCCCTGATTGGTCAAACTCAAAATTCCTAGTGACTTAAAAATACAACTACTATCAGGTGGAGATGTTGCATGCCATATGATGGGCAGCACACCAATGATTTCCTGAATGCATTAGATTCCAATAATAATATTAGAAGAGATTCTTAGAGAAAATTGTACAAGTACTATCTTTAATGCAGACGGTGTTGTGCAAACAGGCGGTTTATAATAAAGCCATACATTTGTGAAAATGGCCCTGCATTATTAACCCCCCTTCCTGGCAAGATAGCAATATGATGGTTAAACCAGTAGATGCCTTAAGTTGTCTAGTTTCATATGATACCAAGATCTTCTCTCTAGATATAAAACAGACAGGATAATGTCGCCAGAGATCCTGCGGGTCTCTTCTAGAGGGAAAAGACCGATCTTGGGAATTTATGAGTTAGTACAGGAAGGAGGAGGAACATGGGGGAGAGTTAGTCCAGGAAGGAGGAAGGGAACATGGGGGAGAGTTTGTAGGAACATGGGGGAGAGTTTGTACAGGAAGGAGGAGGAACATGGGGGCGAGTTAGTCCAGGAAGGAGGAACATGGTGGAGAGTTAGTACAGGAAGGAGGCACATGGGGGAGAGTTAGTACAGGAAAGAGGAACATTGGGGGAGAGTTAGTACCTGAAGGAGGAACATGAGGGAGAGTTAGTACCTGAAGGAGGAACATGAGGGAGAGTTGGTACCTGAAGGAGGAACATGAGGGAGAGTTAGTACAGGAAGGAGGAACATTGGGGGAGAGTTAGTACCTGAAGGAGGAACATGGGGGAGAGTTAGTCCAGGAAGGAGGAACATGGGGGAGAGTTAGTCCAGGAAGGAGGAACATGGGGGAGAGTTAGTACAGGAAGGAAGAAGGGAACATGGAGGAGAGTTAGTACAGGAAGGAGGAACATGGGGGAGAGTTAGTACAGGAAGGAAGAAGGGAACATGGGGGAGAGTTAGTACAGGAAGAAGGAAGGGAACATGGGGGAGAGTTAGTACAGGAAGGAGGAACATGGGGGAGAGTTAGTACAGGAAGGAAGAAGGGAACATGGGGGAGAGTTAGTACAGGAAGGAGGAACATGGTGGAGAGTTAGTACAGGAAGGAGGAACATGGGGGGAGTTAGTACAGGAAGGAAGAAGGGAACATGGGGGAGAGTTAGTACAGGAAGGAGAAACATGGGGAGAGTTAGTACAGGAAGGAGGAACATGGGGGAGAGTTAGTACAGGAAGGAAGAAGGGAACATGGGGGAGAGTTAGTACAGGAAGGAAGAAGGGAACATGGGGGAGAGTTAGTACAGGAAGGAGGAACATGGTGGAGAGTTAGTACAGGAAGGAGGAACATGGGGGAGAGTTAGTCCAGGAAGGAGGAACATGGGGGGAGAGTTAGTACCTGAAGGAGGAACATGGGGGAGAGTTGGTACCTGAAGGAGGAACATTGGGGAGAGTTAGTACCTGAAGGAGGAACATGGGGGAGAGTTAGTACAGGAAGGAGGAACATGGGGGAGAGTTAGTACCTGAAGGAGGAACATGGGGGAGAGTTGGTACCTGAAGGAGGAACATTGGGGGAGAGTTAGTACCTGAAGGAGGAACATGGGGGAGAGTTAGTACAGGAAGGAGGAACATGGGGGAGAGTTAGTCCAGGAAGGAGGAACATGGGGAGAGTTAGTACAGGAAGGAGGCACATGGGGGAGAGTTAGTACAGGAAAGAGGAACATTGGGGGAGAGTTAGTACAGGAAGGAAGAAGGGAACATGGGGGAGAGTTAGTACAGGAAGGAGAAACATGGGGGAGAGTTAGTACAGGAAGGAGGAACATGGGGGAGAGTTAGTACAGGAAGGAGGCACATGGGGGAGAGTTAGTACAGGAAAGAGGAACATTGGGGGAGAGTTAGTACCTGAAGGAGGAACATGAGGGAGAGTTAGTACCTGAAGGAGGAACATGAGGGAGAGTTAGTACAGGAAGGAGGAACATTGGGGAGAGTTAGTACCTGAAGGAGGAACATGGGGGAGAGTTAGTCCAGGAAGGAGGAACATGGGGGAGAGTTAGTCCAGGAAGGAGGAACATGGGGGAGAGTTAGTACAGGAAGGAAGAAGGGAACATGGAGGAGAGTTAGTACAGGAAGGAGGAACATGGGGAGAGTTAGTACAGGAAGGAAGAAGGGAACATGGGGGAGAGTTAGTACAGGAAGAAGGAAGGGAACATGGGGGAGAGTTAGTACAGGAAGGAGGAACATGGGGGAGAGTTAGTACAGGAAGGAAGAAGGGAACATGGGGGAGAGTTAGTACAGGAAGGAGGAACATGGTGGAGAGTTAGTACAGGAAGGAGGAACATGGGGGAGTTAGTACAGGAAGGAAGAAGGAACATGGGGGAGAGTTAGTACAGGAAGGAGAAACATGGGGGAGAGTTAGTACAGGAAGGAGGAACATGGGGGAGAGTTAGTACAGGAAGGAAGAAGGGAACATGGGGAGAGTTAGTACAGGAAGGAAGAAGGGAACATGGGGGAGAGTTAGTACAGGAAGGAGGAACATGGTGGAGAGTTAGTACAGGAAGGAGGAACATGGGGGAGAGTTAGTACAGGAAGGAGGAAGGGAACATGGGGGAGAGTTAGTACAGGAAGGAGGAACATGGGGGAGAGTTAGTACCTGAAGGAGGAACATGGGGAGAGTTGGTACCTGAAGGAGGAACATTGGGGGAGAGTTAGTACCTGAAGGAGGAACATGGGGGAGAGTTAGTACAGGAAGGAGGAACATGGGGGAGAGTTAGTCCAGGAAGGAGGAACATGGGGGAGAGTTAGTCCAGGAAGGAGAAAGGGAACATGGGGGAGAGTTAGTCCAGGAAGGAGGAACATGTGGGAGAGTTAGTCTAGGAAGAAGGAAGGGAACATGGGGGAGAGTTGGTACCTGATGGTGGAGAGTTGGTACAGGAAGGAGGATGATGGTGGAGTTAAGCCCTCGACCACTAGATGTCCCTCTTGCTTCAGTCTGGACCTGCTGTGCTGTGCTCCGAGTGTGTCTGAACCATCTGTCCATGACTTGTCTCTCCAGACCCCAGGTTCATCTATCATGTCCTGGGTGTGCTAGTCTTTCTAAAACCAAACAAGAAAACATTTCTTTACTCCTCCGCTTCATCTCTCCTCCCGGCTCGTTCCTTCTCTTCTCTCGGCATTCTCTCCCTGTCTTTCTTCCCGTCTGCCTGCCTTCGACAAAAGGATCACTTTCCTGTTTATACAAGGGGATTGGTGTTGTTAACAGGTGTAGGGTAATGGGATCCCTACTGGCAGCCAGACACACACCCTCCTCTTCTCCACACACACTCGCACCAGCGATACTCTTCTGATGGATTGCACCCACCATTCATCTAAATTATGTCACTGGCAATGAGCTATCAGTTCAATCTGGCCCAAACGAAGCCCAGGGTTTGTTTCTGTTGACACTTCCTCAGCATTCACTTCTCCTCCTGATTACTGTCAGGGCCGCTAGGAGTGACGCAGCTCTGCCAAGCTTCGGCATTTTGTGTGTGTGTGTGTGTGTGTGTGTGTGTGTGTGTGTGTGTGTGTGTGTGTGTGTGTGTGTGTGGGGCCCTATTTCCACCGCCACTTTACAGCTGTTGAGAAGTAGCTATCAGGAAGAAGATGAGGACTTGCACGTAGTTGTTGAGGCTGTTCTCATGAACCATTCGTGGAAATAGCTACGAAAAGTAATGCACATGTAATTGGTGTGTACGTATTTAGAGATGCATGTAGTACCACATGTACTGCTGCTGTGTAAAGAACTGCATAAGGAGGAGGTCGGGGGGCGATGTTTGGCTCCTAAAACACAAGGCTTTCAAGCCAGGGAGCGGAGTTCATGTCTCGGAAGAAGTTAACCCTTGTATGGTATTCGGGTCAAATTGACCCATTTCAAAATTTTACAAGAAGAAAAATGGTACAAATATCCATTTTTTCTACCTGAAAATCAATGGCCTTACCTTATTTTCTGTGATAAACATCTATTCCTGTCTCAATTCGGAAAATTATTCTGGATATGACCACTTATGTTTTTCCATAGTGGATTTTTAACATGAATTATAACCTTATGACAAAAAAACGAACCACACTTCCATTTTGAATTGTGTGCTAGTAGTTGTTTGAATTTGAGATAAAGACAATATTTGTTAATAGATTATGAAGTAAAATTTTAGTTCAGAATTGTTTTTAAAACCCCAAATAAGTCAAGGGTCAATTTGACCCGAGGGACACGAGAAGGTCCTGAAAGTGAAGACAATACAAGGGTTATGGGGAAAGCACAAGACTTTCACCCAGGAAACGGGAGTTGGTGTCCCGGGAGATCTACTTAAGTTGACCGGTGTTAAAACCCAAACCTAAATTTTTTGTCGTATTTTTTTATCGTGTTACTCGTCGAATGACGGTCCAATTTGTGGTTTTTTCCCCCCCTTCATTTAAAAGTGACACCACAATACTGCACTAATAGGTTTATCTACATATTTATCATTCTATTTAAGCAGTTGCACATGTATATGTAGCGTATGTATATATTCAAATAGTTGTTCTTGTATTTTATCCTATTATTATTTCATGTATATTGTACGTATGTATATTGTATCCTAGTATTTTATGTATATTCCGTGCTGTGTGATGGATTTTGCTGCTGTAACACTGTAATTTCCCATTTTATTGGCATCAATAAATATCTATCTATCTATCTATCTATCTACCGGCTCACCGTCCCCTTTTCTCAGCTAAATGTAACTGTAAATATTATCTGAACGGTTGTCATGTGACCATATTCACTGCTATTAGAAGGAACCTTACTCAAGGAGCAAATTGCCCCACCTATACCCTAAAAAGAGGTTTTACTTGAAGATTAAGGTCAGCATGCATGTCTAATTCTCAACTTCCAAAGTTCATCACAGCAGAGAGATCCGTCCTGTTACAACCAGGCTAATGTGTGTGTATGTGTGTGTGTGTGTGTGTGTGTGTGTGTGTGTGTGTGTGTGTGTGTGTGTGTGTGTGTAAATAGAAAAGTTTTTCTTCACTCCTGCCATCTTAATCCAGTCCAGCCATTTTGGATCCCTTGTTTCTCTTCTCTCCCAGCCTTTCCCGAGCATCCCCTCCTCCTCCTCCTCCGCCTCCATGTGTTTAATTCCTTTTTCTCCTGGCGTCTCAATAGAAAATACTCCCAGCTGCACAACAGATGTCAAATATCTCTCTCTTTCTTCTTTTTGAATCCTCCTTTCCCTTAATCTATATATACGTCCCCGATGGCCGTGACAATGACTGAATTCCTGATTCTGACCACACAGCCACACGCGAGATACCATCGGCGCTGTGACTGCCATAGATGTTGTAACATCATTTATATTTATTACGGTTTTCTCTTTCTCTTTGCCGGCTTTTTCTTATTTTTTCTCTTTTTTATTTTACTCGATCTGTCTCCAACTTGCAGTTTGCCTGGAGGAGTTTCCATCCTCCTGCAGACTCGAGTGACAAAGTGAGAGGGCCCAGAGTGCAAACAGAGAGAAGAAGTTACTCTCTGGTCTTTCCACTCATTGAGAAAAATATAGAGTTTGATTCATTGAGCAAATTCCTGAAGCTGATTTAGTAAACCCTTGTACTCATTCATCATGTAAAGATCGATAATGCGAGGTAAAGTCTTCCCCTTTTTCCGATGGCTATACAACACCTCAAGATTTAGACTTCATGAGGTTTTTTAACATTAATATGAGTCCCCCCAGCCTGCCTATGGTCCCCCAGTGGCTAGAAATGGTGATAGGTGTAAACCGAGCCCAGGGTATCCTGCTCTGCCTTTGAGGAAATGAAAGCTCAGATGGGCCGATCTGGAATCTTGCCCCTTATGAGGTCACAAGGGGCAAGGTTACCTCCCCTTTCTTGTCACAGAGAATTTGGCCCATTCATGAGAAAGAGAGAGATATCATGGCTTGCAAACGAGCAAAGCATGGCAGTTGGTTTATATAAAAGAGACTTCAGATACAGTATTAGGGGACCACTAAGGTCTATATAAAAGAGACTTCAGATACAGTATTAGGGGACCACTAAGGTCTATATAAAGAGACTTCAGATACAGTATTAGGGGACCACTAAGGTCTATATAAAAGAGACTTCAGATACAGTATTAGGGGACCACTAAGGTCTATATAAAGAGACTTCAGATACAGTATTAGGGGACCACTAAGGTCTATATAAAAGAGACTTCAGATACAGTATTAGGGGACCACTAAGGTCTATATAAAAGAGACTTCAGATACAGTATTAGGGACCACTAAGGTCTATATAAAGAGACTTCAGATACAGTATTAGGGGACCACTAAGGTCTATATAAAAGAGACTTCAGATACAGTATTAGGGGACCACTAAGGTCTATATAAAAGAGACTTCAGATACAGTATTAGGGACCACTAAGGTCTATATAAAAGAGACTTCAGATACAGTATTAGGGGACCACTAAGGTCTATATAAAAGAGACTTCAGATACAGTATTAGGGGACCACTAAGGTCTATATAAAAGAGACTTCAGATACAGTATTAGGGGACCACTAAGATCTATATAGAAGAGACTTCAGATACAGTATTAGGGGACCACTAAGGTCTAGGCTATATAAAAGAGACTTCAGATACAGTATTAGGGACCACTAAGGTCTATATAAAAGAGACTTCAGATACAGTATTAGGGGACCACTAAGGTCTATATAGAAGAGACTTCAGATACAGTATTAGGGGACCACTAAGGTCTATATAAGAGAGACTTCAGATACAGTATTAGGGACCACTAAGGTCTATATAAAAGAGACTTCAGATACAGTATTAGGGGACCACTAAGGTCTATATAAAGAGACTTCAGATACAGTATTAGGGGACCACTAAGGTCTATATAAAAGAGACTTCAGATACAGTATTAGGGACCACTAAGGTCTATATAAAAGAGACTTCAGATACAGTATTAGGGACCACTAAGGTCTATATAAAAGAGACTTCAGATACAGTATTAGGGACCACTAAGGTCTATATAAAGAGACTTCAGATACAGTATTAGGGGACCACTAAGGTCTATATAAAAGAGACTTCAGATACCGTATTAGGGGACCACTAAGGTCTATATAGAAGAGACTTCAGATACAGTATTAGGGACCACTAAGGTCTATATAAAAGAGACTTCAGATACAGTATTAGGGGACCACTACGGTCTATATAAAAGAGACTTCAGATACAGTATTAGGGACCACTAAGGTCTATATAAAAGAGACTTCAGATACAGTATTAGGGGACCACTAAGGTCTATATAAAGAGAGACTTCAGATACAGTATTAGGGGACCACTAAGGTCTATATAAAGAGACTTCAGATACAGTATTAACCACTAAGGTCTATATAAAAGAGACTTCAGATACAGTATTAGGGACCACTAAGGTCTATATAAAGAGACTTCAGATACAGTATTAGGGGACCACTAAGGTCTATATAAAAGAGACTTCAGATACAGTATTAGGGACCACTAAGGTCTATATAAAGAGACTTCAGATACAGTATTAGGGGACCACTAAGGTCTATATAAAAGAGACATCAGAGTATTAGGGGACCAAGTAGGCCTGACTCACTAGCTCAGGACTTCAAAGTTCTTTTATACTCAACACAAAACGTCAGTAAATACAAGTCTTGAATCCAAAGCTCTTCGTTTGATTGTTTACTTAAAAAATTTCAAAACATAAAATACAAAAACTTAGGATCTTTACTTTAAATTAACTGTAATTCCGTGTAGGTCCAAAGACCGTGTTGCTCCAAAGTCCAGCGGTTTATGGCTGTTTCGCAGGGTACTATTTCTTTTTATACTACATCTAGCAGCCAATCAAATGACATTATTCCAGGTCACTGGGAAACTCCAATTTCTATTCTTCTATTTTCAGGTATTACAAAAATAAACTCAAAAGATTATTTCCATAGAAAGGGCTTCAACAATACATAAAGCTGAGTTTCTTTTGAACATTTTGATATGAAACTTTGATTATACTATCAAATCATAACACAAGAGTTATCTCAAGACACTTTACAGATAGAGTAGGTCTAGACCACGTTCTATAATTTACAAGGACCCCACAATTCCCCTAAAAAGGTGAATTTAAGAATGATGTGTGAAAATGCCCTAAGACCTCAGAGGATTAACTAGATGGGGGGGAGGTGGAAAAAGGCAAACAAGCAGAATTTTAAAAAGAGGAGGGGGCGCCCTCTAGCTCACCCAGTAAGAGCGTGCGCCCCATGTAGGCCGAGTCCTTCGCAGCGGCCCGAGGTTCGAATCCTTGGGGTTCGAGAGAGCCTCTCTCTCTCTTTCCTGTCCAGCCTCTGTCACTACCGAATACAGGGCAAGAAATAATCTGAAAAGAAAAAAAAAAAACAGCAAATGAGGAGAAGGCACCGACATTACGCCGGCTTCGTGATGCGCTGGTTAATTGAGCCTATCTAACACACTGTTAGCTTGTTATTTTAGACAAACAGCCCAATAAATGGTCCCCGGATTACTTTATTACAGTT
>CM049375.1:2802991-2825491 GCA_026937815.1 Etheostoma perlongum | reverse complement strand
GGAACAAAGGAAGGAGAGGAGAGCTGGGGAAAGAGATGGGAGGCTGAAGAGTGGGCCCATGACAGCACCTGCAGAGATGGAGACTGTGATTGTGTGTGTGTGTGTGTGTGTGTGTGTGTGTGTGTGTGTGCGTGTCCGCATTATTTTCTTACGTGTGATTGTGTATGCCTCTCTCTCTCTGAGTGCCTTCAGATGCACAGATACAAGATTCATCACCAGAGCGTCTGCCTCAGACCGTAGGGTACAACAGCTATGTTTATTTGCCCCTATATTCAGAAAAAAACCTTCTTCAAAATTACAAAGAGATCATCCTGTCAAGACAGAATCCCTACGATGCCGACTCGTTGTTTAAATCCACTTCCACACTCAGTCAGACGGCACAGCGGCGGATAGACGAGAAGCCATCAGAGGCAGAGCTTTACCGTTACCTTATTAGCAGACCTGCACGGAAGATTTGGGGTAGAAATGTGTCAACATCATTTAATTTCTTTAAAGTGTGTAAAATCAGTTTGAAATCTTTGTAAAAATCGGTGTAAAATCTGCCTAAAATTCTGTGTCCGCAGATTCCCTGCATGTGTTCCTGGTTCACGTCATTTATAATTCATAACAATAATAGTGAGAACATTCTCCCTATAGCAACACATGCTAAGCCACATAATAGTACATAAATAAAGATCTCTGCCAAAGGCGTTAATATTCCTTCCATTTACTTTACAGCAGCATGACTCAGGGCCGTTATTTATCACGACACGTCAGACAGTTTCAGCCTTGATAAAGCTAAGACGGGGGATGAAAGGTGAGATTTCCCAAAAAAAGGGCATGAAAAAGGCACTTCATCGTCCGATGGCGTCGAAAGGTTAATGAACTTAAGTCTAATGAAAAGACTCAGACCTGTCCTTGCTAATTAACTAAGAGCCTCGGAATTTTACCGCCATTTAGAGCTTCAAATATGAGTGTCAGTGGAAACTAGGTGTGTGTGTGTGTGTGTGTGTGTGTGTGTGTGTGTGTGTGTGTGTGTGTGTGTGGGGAAGAGAGAAAGAGCTTGACCCCTGAGTCCTCTGCTGGCCTCATTAGCGAAGGACTTGGTTCATTAAATGATGAGAGCGAGCAGTGTGAGCTGAGCACAGATCACACACAGAGAGGCTGTCCCTGGGTTTTTCTTCGGTTCATTTAGTATCGTTGCAGAATAAAAACAAAATAAAAAAGTTAAATGAGGTTTGTCTCAGGCTCACCTGAGACAAAAACACATGTAACTGTCTCTGCAGGTCTAGGCAGAGATGGGCTCATAAATCTCCACAATGTGTTAAACTGTTAAAAGTGTCGTGTAAAACAGTAAAGATCTATGGCTGTGGGACCATAGGGGCTGTGGGACCATTGGGCTGTGGGACCATATAGGGCTGTGGGACCATAGGGGCTGTGGGACCATAGGGGCTGTGGGACCATATAGGGCTGTGGGAACATATAGGGCTGTGGGAACATATAGGGCTGTGGGAACATATAGGGCTGTGGGAACATATAGGGCTGTGGGACCATTGGGCTGTGGGAACATATAGGGCTGTGGGAACATATAGGGCTGTGGGACCATTGGGCTGTGGGACCATTGGGCCGTGGAACCTTAGGGCCGTGTAACCTTAGGGCTGTGGGACCATTGGGCTGTGGAACCATTGGGCTGTGGGACCATTGGGCCGTGGAACCTTAGGGCTGTGGGAACATTGGGCCGTGGGATCATTGGGCCGTGGGACCATTGGGCTGTGGGAACCTTGGGGCTGTGGGAACCTTAGGGCTGTGGGACCATTGGGCTGTGAGACCATTGGGCTGTGGGACCATTGGGCTGTGGAACCATTGGGCTGTTGGACCATTGGGCTGTGGGACCATTGGGCTGTGGGACCATAGGGCTGTGGGACCATTGGGCTGTTGGACCATTGGGCTGTGGAACCATTGGGCTGTGGGACCATAGGGCCGTGGAACCTTAGGGCTGTGGGACCATTGGGCTGTGGGAACATTGCGCCGTGGGACCATAGGGCTGTGGGACCATTGGGCTGTGGGAACATATAGGGCTGTGGGAACATATAGGGCTGTGGGAACATTGGGCCGTGGAACCTTAGGGCTGTTGAACCATAGGACTGTGGGAACATAGGGCTGTGGGACCATTGGGCTGTGGGAACATTGGGCTGTGGGAACATTGGGCTGTGGGAACATTGGGCTGTGCTGTGGGACCATTGGGCTGTGGGACCATTGGACTGTGGCACCATTGGGCTGTGGGACCATATAGGGCTGTGGGACCATTGGGCTGTGGGACCATTGGGCTGTGGGAACATTGGGCTGTGGGACCATAGGGCTGTGGGACCATTGGGCTGTGGGACCATTGGGCTGTGGGACCATTGGGCTGTGGGACCATATAGGGCTGTGGGACCATTGGGCTGTGGGACCATTGGGCTGTGGGACCATTGGGCTGTGGGACCATATAGGGCTGTGGGACCATTGGGCTGTGGGACCATTGGGCTGTGGGACCATTGGGCTGTGGGACCATTGGGCTGTGGGACCATTGGGCTGTGGGACCATTGGGCTGCGGGACCATTGGGCTGCGGGACCATTGGGCTGTGGGACCATTGGGCTGTGGGACCATAGGGCTGTGGGACCATAGAGCTGTGGGACCATAGGGCTGTGGGACCATAGGGCTGTGGGACCATAGGGCTGTGGGACCATAGGGCTGTGGGACCATAGAGCTGTGGGACCATTGGGCTGTGGGACCATAGGCCTGTGGGAACATATAGAGCTGTGGGACCATTGGGCTGTGGGACCATAGGCCTGTGGGAACATATAGAGCTGTGGGACCATTGGGCTGTGGGACCATAGGGCTGTGGGACCATAGGGCTGTGGGACCATAGGCCTGTGGGAACATATAGAGCTGTGGGACCATAGAGCTGTGGGACCATTTGTCCTTCCCAGTTCACTACCGTTCCTATTTCTTTCCGAATTAAGGTCACATGGCGGTCCACCGTCATAGCTTATGGCAGAGTCTCCAAGTCTCCAAGCCTTCATATCTGACTTGTAACAGGGACATTGGTGTCTCTGTCATTCCCAACTCATCAAATACTGAAGGTTGGTCAGTGGCTCTCAAAAATCCCGCTTTAGCGTCTGTATGGGATGTATGGGAAGGCAGAGCAACAGTTTTCCATGCACATTTGCTAAACTTACAACTTGATAACAAAAGTATTTTATCTGTGAGACAAAAATGTAGAAAGTGGAAGCCTGACGTGGAAATACAATGTCAGAAAATCTCAGCGTAACGGCGCAGAGCACTGCTCTGCTGTGTCTTTGCTATCACTGATGTGTGGTGACCTCCGATGACACTGCTGTGGATCGATTCAGCCCCCATGCACCCCCACAGAGCGTCAGGCCCGTCCAGCCGTGCGGAGCCCCAGGAGAGACTGGCTGTACTTTGACACGCTCCGTGCTTCCCTCCAGCAGCCCTGGTCCAACGTCCCCACACAGCGTCTGGAATGTCAGCCCAGTGCGTCTACTGGGAGCTGGGCTTGGCATTGCTGGTTCCAGGGCTCAGATGGAGCGCTGATGGAGCCTTATGCCCAGCAGCCCCATGAGGGCAGGCACAGAGGGTGAGGCAGACAGGTGTGTTTATTATCCACTTGTTGTCCCCCCTCCCGCCCCCCTTTACCTCCCTCCATCTCCACAGAGGCCAGGACAGATGCCCATGACATTGATTTTTTGGACAAGGCAGAGATGCGAAACCAGATAAAGGAAATAAAGGTGGACATAGGATGGAGGGAGAGAAAGGTGACTATGATGTGATCAAAACATCTCCTCACTATCTGCTAGCTGCCTCTCCCCAGAACACACTGTAAAAAACATCTCCTCACTATCTGCTAGCTGCCTCTCCCCAGAACACACTGTAAAAAACATCTCCTCACTATCTGCTAGCTGCCTCTCCCCAGAACACACTGTAAAAAACATCTCCTCACTATCTGCTAGCTGCCTGTACCCAGAACACACTGTAAAAAACATCTCCTCACTATCTGCTAGCTGCCTCTCCCCAGAACACACTGTAAAAAACATCTCCTCACTATCTGCCTGTCCCCTTAACCAACTGTAAAAAAGGAGGGAGGGGTAAACTGGAGAGAGGGGCGCGCTAGCCTCCATTTGAAATGTGACGTCACCCAAGATCGCCTTGAGCACCTTTAAAGATAATAAGCAAAAAATTACGAAAAAGTAAAAAACACCGGTGAAACAACGTAAAAAAAAAATAAACAAACAATTACGAAAAATATGTCAGAAAAAGGTCCTAAAACCATCCAAAGCCATAAGAACAAAAATGACAAAAAAGTCTCAAAAACTACACATTAACCAACCGAAACTGCTGAAATCTTGCCTAGGGCATTGAATTGGTTAGGGCCAGCTCTGGATATAATGGTATGAAAATTGATCTCATAAACTCTGTTCAATAAAGAAAATCAATATTAGTGCTTCTGTAGGATGCAGTTTGTGTCAAAGGTTCCCAGGCCTGTCCATATGATTTCCTCTGATAACTTATACCTCAGCCTTGAGCTAGAAACAAATTTCCAGGAAATCCATTTTTTTCCCCCAATGCTCCCTGGGTTGCTTGGAGTAGTCCCTTCAAAGCCATCAGAGCCTTTTTGGAGATTAATATTGCACCATGCTCTTGGAACAAGTTCATATAGGTTGTCGAGGTTGACGAGTGAAGCGAAGTCAGGTCATTTTGGCTCAGCAGGTTGCAGCGCTTTGAGTAATCAGGGTTTGGGGATTCTAATTAGAACAATTAAGTCCTAATTACAATGTAAACAGATACCGCTGCCAACCCTAGACCCCTAGAGTGAGGCCTCTGTACCGTGGCCTCCCATTCTGCCGTCTAAAGAACAAGTGTACTGTACAGACCGAACAATTAAAATTAAACTGCTATAAAGTTACAGAAGTGCTCATTTTTGGCTAATGTCCTATCAGAATATCTATTTAAATACAAATACAAATGATTGTGTACTGACTTCAGATACAGTATTAGGGGACCACTAAGGTCTATATAAAGAGATACAGTATTAGGGACCACTAAGGTCTATATAAAAGAGACTTCAGATACAGTACTAGGGACCACTAAGGTCTATATAAAAGAGACTTCAGATACAGTATTAGGGACCACTAAGGTCTATATAAAAGAGACTTCAGATACAGTATTAGGGACCACTAAGGTCTATATAAAAGAGACTTCAGATACAGTATTAGGGGACCACTAAGGTCTATATAAAAGAGACTTCAGATACAGTATTAGGGGGCCACTAAGGTCTATATAAAAGAGACTTCAGATACAGTATTAGGGACCACTAAGGTCTATATAAAAGAGACTTCAGATACAGTATTAGGGACCACTAAGGTCTATATAAAAGAGTTCAGATACAGTATAAAAAGGTCTATATAAAAGAGACTTCAGATACAGTATAAGGGGGCCACTAAGGTCTATATAAAAGAGACTTCAGATACAGTATTAGGGACCACTAAGGTCTATATAAAGAGACTTCAGATACAGTATTAGGGACCACTAAGGTCTATATAAAAGAGACTTCAGATACAGTATTAGGGGACCACTAAGGTCTATATAAAAGAGACTTCAGATACAGTATTAGGGGCCACTAAGGTCTATATAAAAGAGACTTCAGATACAGTATTAGGGGGCCACTAAGGTCTATATAAAAGAGACTTCAGATACAGTATTAGGGACCACTAAGGTCTATATAAAAGAGACTTCAGATACAGTATTAGGGACCACTAAGGTCTATATAAAAGAGACTTCAGATACAGTATTAGGGACCACTAAGGATTATATAAAAGAGACTTCAGATACAGTATTAGGGGACCACTAAGGTCTATATAAAAGAGACTTCAGATACAGTATTAGGGGGCCACTAAGGTCTATATAAAAAGAGACTATACAGTAAAGGTCATATAAAAGAGACTTCAGATACAGTATTAGGGGGCCACTAAGGATTATATAAAAGCATCCAAAGAGCACCAAGTCCTGAGAAGTACATTTAAAATCAGGTACTTTTTACTTTCTACTGAAGTAGGGTTGTCATTGTGTTACATCTACTTGCACTAAAGTAAATATGTAAAATGTGTTCTTTTACTTGAGTACTTCGATTCAGTACTTCCTCCACCAGTGGAAATGACCTAACTGATGGCTGATGGAGCAGTAAAGTGACTGATGTGAAAACTAATTCTCAACACCCCATCTGAACAACACCAATGTGTAACAAGCGTGCAAAAAAGCATCACCTCGCAGATGACACTTCCCACGACTGCTGCTGAAAATGGAGGGGGAGTAAACAGACAGGACAGTGCCAGGTCGCTCCGGAGGCTCCGAGATGAGAAACGTACAGCGAAGGTGGCGGGGGGTGGGTGGTGGTAGGGTGGGGGTCTCCACAGAGAGAGAGAGAGGGGCGAGGTGACAGGGTGTCAGGGTGCTGTCACTATACCCAGGATCAGGATTCTCTGCAGCAGAGAGAGGAGAGAGGTTTTCTGAGGTCATTAGGTTATTACTTATTACTCTATTACAGTGAAGTAAAAGTACATTTAAAAAGTGAGAAATATTTGGTAACACTTTATAATAACCATCATTAATAGATGGTAAATTGATAGTTAATCTTTAGTTAACTGGCATTTAACTGTTCGTAAATTCGTCATTTTATGGTTAAAAAACAATGACATCATAATTAATAAAATATTAGTATGGCTGTAAAGTAATAGTTTGATACACACGTTTTATACTTTATAAGTTTACACGCCCATGCTTAAGTTGATTAAAAAGAGGAATAAAAAAAATCATGTTTTGGAAATTTATCTTAATGCCTTAATTAAAAAAATGAGGTAAAATCCGACTTTTTAAGGACAACAAATTTTCTTTGTGAATTAATTATGTATCATAAATAAATAAATGTTCTTCCTTAAAATACAGGGGGCATAAGTATACATACCCCTATGTTAAAATACAGGGGGCATAAGTATACACCCCCCTATGTTAAAATACAGGGGGCATAAGTATACACCCCCCTATGTTAAAATACAGGGGCATAAGTATACACCCCCCTATGTTAAAATACAGGGGCATAAGTATACACCCCCTATGTTAAAATACAGGGGTTAAAATACAGGGGCATAAGTATACACCCCCCTATGTTAAAATACAGGGGCATAAGTATACACCCCCCTATGTTAAAATACAGGGGGCATAAGTAATAATTTATACTTTATAAACTGACAAACCAGTGGAGGAAAGCATGTGAGTATGTAGTAAAGTGCGTCAAAAGCCTCCAAAGTGTTAAAACTGTCCAAAAAAGGGTCAAAAAGGACAAAAAAAATGTGAATAAAGTGTCGATAATTGTCAAAATATGGCAGACAGAATGGAAATTATGAGGGTTAAACATCTCCAACATGTATACTGTCTGTATATTATACTTTATGTACTGTATATTCTACATTATACCTGGCCCTGATAGAAAAAATCCTAAATATATAAAAACTAAAAACAAAACAACACTGGAAACTAACTAAAAATAAACTAAAATGAAATCCAAAAGTCAAATAAAAATGAAAAGTAATTAAAAACAAAAACAAAAAACAACTAAACTACTATAATCTTGCTATGGAGGGGAACAAATGCTTAGAATTTTTCAGCCTCAGGTTTGCCAACTTTTACATGCGGATGATTTCCCTCCCTGCATCACTTCATCCATCTCATAATTCATCATTGCCTCGTCCTTTTTTGGCAGAAAATCCAAAAAGTCTGTGTGTTGGGCAGTGGGCTTCAGACTGTTATTTAGTCCCTGATGTCCACATTATTTCCAAATAACTCATTTTATGGAACATGCGGCATGTTTAACCCTCGTGATGTCTTCGAGTCAAATTTGACCAGTTTTTCCAAATATCAACATCAGAAATAAGGGTTTCTAAATGACCTATATAACCCAAAAATAACAACAAAAGATAGGATCTCTACTTTGATTGACTTTTGTAAAAAGAAATTGCTTTTGAAAAAGAAAAATCTTTCAAAACCAGGCACAGAGGGTGAGGCAGACAACACAAGGGTTAAAGTAACGTGATGAAACATTTAAATCTTAATAAAACGCCATTTCAACATTTGACTTTTTATACATTTGCTCTTCTAAATCTCTGTAAAATGCTGGTCTTCCCCAGGAAGATGCCGGAGATTTGTTGGACGTTTTATTAGGGGTCTATCATGCCAGTTCTGAGTCCATGGGGGGGATCCTGGCGGCCCCCCCAGCCCACCCCCAGGCCCACATAAGCACCCTAATTGTCACGCCACTTCCCATTACACATATCATTTCTCACGGCACGCTCCCATGCCCATGTGCCTGGCCAGCTGCTAGGAAGACGCTGGAAAGGGAAAGGACAGGGGCTTCGTGTCACTTGAACTTTGGTGTTCAATGAACAATAATCAGTTTTGGGTAAAGTTGTTCGAGCAAAGCAAAAATAATGACTCTGTACATTTTGTAAAGATGAAGCGTGGCACCTAAATCATGGTTGTGTAGCGCCTAACTATGGTGAGAGGTGGCTATCCTGAGTTCTTTAACCCTCATGTTGTCCTCATGTTGTCTTCATGTTGTCCTCATGTTGTCCTCATGTTGTCTTCATGTTGTCTTCATGTTGTCCTCATGTTGTCCTCATGTTGTCCTCATGTTGTCTTCATGTTGTCTTCATGTTGTCTTCATGTTGTCCTCATGTTGTAGCCATGTTGTCCCCATGTTGTCCCCATGTTGTCTTCATGTTGTCTTCATGTTGTCCTCATGTTGTCCTCATGTTGTCTTCATGTTGTCCTCATGTTGTCCTCATGTTGTCCTCATGTTGTCCTCATGTTGTCCCCATGTTGTCTTCATGTTGTCTTCATGTTGTCCTCATGTTGTCCTCATGTTGTCTTCATGTTGTCTTCATGTTGTCCCCATGTTGTCTTCATGTTGTCTTCATGTTGTCTTCATGTTGTCCTCATGTTGTTTGTAGCCATGTTGTCCCCATGTTGTCTTCATGTTGTCTTCATGTTGTCTTCATGTTGTCTTCATGTTGTCCTCATGTTGTCTTCATGTTGTCTTCATGTTGTCCTCATGTTGTCCTCGTGTTGTCCTCATGTTGTCATCATGTTGTCCTCATGTTGTCTTCATGTTGTCTTCATGTTGTCCTCATGTTGTCCCCATGTTGTCCCCATGTTGTCTTCATGTTGTCTTCATGTTGTCTTCATGTTGTCCCCATGTTGTCTTCATGTTGTCTTCATGTTGTCTTCATGTTGTCTTCATGTTGTCCTCATGTTGTCTTCATGTTGTCTTCATGTTGTCCTCATGTTGTCTTCATGTTGTCTTCATGTTGTCCTCATGTTGTCCCCATGTTGTCCTCATGTTGTCCTCATGTTGTCCTCATGTTGTCCCCATGTTGTCCTCTTGTTGTCCTCTTGTTGTCCTCATGTTGTCCTCATGTTGTCCCTATGTTGTCCTCATGTCGTCCTCATGTTGTCCTCATGTTGTCCTATATCAATGTTCTTTTTAATTCCCCAAAATAACATGATTGATTCCACCCAACGCTCTTTGCCAAGTACAAATCTCTACTTTCATTAATTTTGGGGCGTCTTATTCAATTTTATAGCATTGTAAAACAAATGGAAGTGGTTTTGAAATAGTATTGAGTAAAAGTTGACATATTCCAGTCTGTGATTATCATCAACATCCATTCCTTTCATTTTAGTCTCAATAATTCCTAATTTCTGTTTTTCTAACTCAGACATTAGGGATAAATTAGTCACGGGTCACGTGACAGTTAAGTTTTGCGGTCTTTACAGTTACATTTAGCCAATAAAAAATATTTCATATTAATATTTAATGTGTTTGTTTGTTTACATATGCACCAACCACCTATAAGAAAACCTTACATACTGTATGGAAGTTGAGCATAGACACCAAAACCACTAGATAAGATTAGAAAAAAGATTGTGGTTTGGGTTGAAACACCGGCCCCCTTAAAGTGTTCAGGGGTAGTTGGGTTGGGAACCGGAGGGTCGCAGGTTCAAGTCCCCATTCGGACCCAAAGTACACAGTGTGGACTGGTAGCTGGAGAGGTGCCAGTTCACTTTCTGGGCACTGTCAAGGTGCTCTTGAGCAAGGCACCAAACCCCAACTGCTCAGGTTGCTGGTCCAGCACTGGCAGCCCCCCCCATCTGACATCTCTCCATTAGTGCATGTATAGGACCTGAGCATGTGTGTGTATTTCAGGCCTGTGTGTAGTGTGTAATAACAACATAGTGTAAACTGTAATTTCCCCATAGGGATCAATAGAGAGTATAAATTATCATTATTATTACTTCCGGGACATGACCTCCGACCCCTGGCGTGACCCCAGTGTTTAAGGACCCAAACAAGCACCGTGACGTCCTTGCTACAGGGATCTCCTACAGTCAGCGCAGGGCATACAGTGAGCAATGACGTATGCATCCATGTTGAGTACATGAGGAATACATTACAACAGCTTCACATCAACAGCTGTGGTTCTGTCTCATTGCCTTGGCAAATGTAATCCAGGACTCCGAAAGACTCCGATCCTTTGGAGCGCATTTGCTCCCCATGATAGCATTCCCCCTCTCTCTCTGCTCCTTACACTTTCTGAGAATAGCTGGACCTGATAACTCCACCCCCCCCACCACCCGGAGCCCCACCTGCCACCACTTGGACAACAGCAGAAACTATATTCGCCAAATGAGGCAGCGAGCGTAGGCCACGCTTGACCGACCCTGAGGTGAAGGTGAATGCTGTATCCTGGGGGGGCGGGGGAGGTTGTTTTTGTTTTTTTTTTTGGGGGGGGGTGGGGGGGTACACGAAGGAGTTACCAGAAGCTTTTTAGAACGAGGCTGTGATGATGTCACTTCCTGCAGGGCAGTTCTTGCAGAGCGACCTGTGATGCTGTTGCTGAAGCTGAAGACCCCCCAGGAGGAACAGGTCTTTGCTGTGATGTGTGATGTGTGTGTGTGTGTGTGTGTGTGTGTGTGTGTGTGTGTGTGTGTGTGTGTGTGTGTGTGTGTACATTGACATTTTTGACGTCCATAGCATTTTGATTAGCTGTGTTTGACAGCGTTCCCTATCACAGATACAGTGCTCTATATTTGTAGTGGGGTTTGAATTCCTCTCAGTAAATTTCATTCACTCTATAATCCACTATAAAATACCCACAATGCACAGCTAATTTCAGTGTACACGCGATGTAGCCTACATTTTACAATAACAACATTTGGCTATAAAAATGTCGATAAAATGCATGGAAGCCTCTCATGGTTCAAAGTTAAAAATAGATTTGTGTTTTTTGTTTTGTTTTTTAACATAATATTATAACAAACAAAACACCTTTTACTTTATATTCAAAACTAGCCTTTAGTATTATTACCCATCATTATCCAACACAAGGCATGCAGTAGGAGGTAGTTTTACAGACATATTACCTTTAAAATGTAAGTAGTTAATACCAAATTACAGTCTGTTTTAGGGCTTTTTGTTATCTTATTTCTTAAAATAGATCTACTCGGAGTAGTGTCTTTTTATTTTATTTTATTGTTTGTATTAATTGCGTTAGCTGTAAGATTTAAATATGATTTGTATTTTCAAATGTTCTAATGTCTGCGTGTGTAATGTGAGAACAACACTGATATTATTCTAGATAGAGATGTAACCCCCAACTAGGGTTGGGTATCGTGTAGAGCCTGACTGATAAAGGATTTTTAAGACCAATACGAGTATTTGGTTATTTAAAAATCTGATATGCTGATATATCGGCCGATATATATATATATATTTATTTATATCCACGTTCCACTTTAAGGATTTGTCCGGTGCCGCAGAAAACCAGATCCATGTGTTTTCACTGACGTCTTTTACCTTCCTCTGTCTCTGTGTTGGGGCTCTAACCTGCGGCTGATTTCTGAGGACTATGGTTACCTGGTCCTCAGGTCTCTGCAGGGTAAATCCAGACAGCTAGCTAGACTATCTGTCCAATCTGAGGACTATGGTTACCTGGTCCTCAGATCTCTGCAGGGTAAATCCAGACAGCTAGCTAGACTATCTGTCCAATCTGAGGACTATGGTTACCTGGTCCTCAGATCTCTGCAGGGTAAATCCAGACAGCTAGCTAGACTATCTGTCCAATCTGAGGACTATGGTTACCTGGTCCTCAGGTCTCTGCAGGGTAAATCCAGACAGCTAGCTAGACTATCTGTCCAATCTGAGGACTATGGTTACCTGGTCCTCAGGTCTCTGCAGGGTAAATCCAGACAGCTAGATAGACTATCTGTCCAATCTGAGGACTATGGTTACCTGGTCCTCAGATCTCTGCAGGGTAAATCCACACAGCTAGCTAGACTATCTGTCCAATCTGAGGACTATGGTTACCTGGTCCTCAGATCTCTGCAGGGTAAATCCAGACAGCTATCTAGACTATCTGTCCAATCTGAGGACTATGGTTACCTGGTCCTCAGATCTCTGCAGGGTAAATCCAGACAGCTAGCTAGACTATCTGTCCAATCTGAGGACTATGGTTACCTGGTCCTCAGATCTCTGCAGGGTAAATCCAGACAGCTAGCTAGACTATCTGTCCAATCTGAGGACTATGGTTACCTGGTCCTCAGGTCTCTGCAGGGTAAATCCAGACAGCTAGCTAGACTATCTGTCCAATCTGAGGACTATGGTTACCTGGTCCCCAGATCTCTGCAGGGTAAATCCAGACAGCTAGCTAGACTATCTGTCCAATCTGAGGACTATGGTTACCTGGTCCTCAGATCTCTGCAGGGTAAATCCAGACAGCTATCTAGACTATCTGTCCAATCTGAGGACTATGGTTACCTGGTCCTAAGATCTCTGCAGGGTAAATCCAGACAGCTAGCTAGACTATCTGTCCAATCTGAGGACTATGGTTACCTGGTCCTCAGATCTCTGCAGGGTAAATCCAGACAGCTAGCTAGACTATCTGTCCAATCTGAGGACCATGGTTACCTGGTCCTCAGGTCTCTGCAGGGTAAATCCAGACAGCTAGCTAGACTATCTGTCCAATCTGAGGACTATGGTTACCTGGTCCTCAGATCTCTGCAGGATAAATCCAGACAGCTAGCTAGACTATCTGTCCAATCTGAGGACTATGGTTACCTGGTCCTCAGATCTCTGCAGGGTAAATCCAGACAGCTAGCTAGACTATCTGTCCAATCTGAGTTTTCTGTTGCACGACTAAAACTACCTTTGCACGTATGCACGTTCCACCAAAACAACTTCCTTCCTGGGGCTACTTTGCAGCGACACCGTGACTCCGTGTATTGGATTAAAATTAATTACTGTACCTTTAAATTACGTAACGCTGTTCCATATTACAAGTTCCTCCCCAACAGTATGTGAACACATTCATCACTGGGGGACAAAAAGAGGGAGAGTGAGGAAGAATAATGAATATCTCCATTTCTTTTCTTTTCCACTTCCAGGAGCTATTTTAGTATTATTAATGACAAGCTACAGAGGGACATTTAACCTCAGCAAACACCCAGCATCTTAAATCATTCTCACATTGTGTGTGTGTGTGTGTGTGTGTGTGTGTGTGTGTGTGTGTGTGTGTGTGTGTGTGTGTGTGTGTGTGTGTGTATCTGCTGGGGTTTAATGCGCATGGTTAACTAACTGCTGTCTGGTGGCTTGGATTGAGACAGATTTGTGAAGGGAAAACTACAGTCAGCTGCTGCAGTTGCAATTATTACAACGGCCGTTTAATTCCTGACTTGTTCATTAGCGCTGAATGAAAAACATTATGAGTCCGTCATAATGAGGATGAACTGGCCTTCTGTGGCTAGTGCAAAGTGTGGCGGAGCATGCTGGTCATTCATCACGGAGACGCTCATTTATGACTTAAAAATGATCCCCAGTAACAGTTAAACAGTTGCTAGTGGAGGTTGTTAAAAAGCATTGATCAGAGAAGCATTTCAGCAGCTAACGAGGGCGGGCTGAAGGTTAGAGGAGAGGGCTTGGGACCCAGAGGTTGTCGGATAAAATCTGGGTGGGCAAAGTAATAATAATACAATAAATGATAATACATTTGGTTTGTAATGCACTTTACATTTAAGACAAACCTCAAAGTGCTACAGGTAAGATCATAAGATCAAACAGAAAGAAGAAGAAAGGGAAGAAAAGAAACAAAAACTGTGTAAATGTGTTAAGTTATGTATGTATGCATCTAGGATTTAGTATTTACTAAAGAATGAAAGTAGAGAAAAGGAAAAAAAAGTGTTTTTGAAATAGTATTGAGTAAAAGTTGACATATTCCAGTCTGTGATTATCATCAACATCCATTTCTTTAATTTTAGTCTCAATAATTCCTAATTTCTGCTTTTTTAACTCAAACATTAGGTATAATTTCCTATAAATGAGGTTTATTGATCATAAAATCCAAAAAATAACCGTAAAACTAAAGTTAATAAGTTTGTGTTGCATTTTGTTAAACGTAAAAACAAGTGACAAACACTGAAAAAAGTGCTTTGAGTAGTCGTTGAGACTCGAAAATCGCTTTATAAGAACAGTCCATGTCCATTTAATTCCTTCTCAGAAAGGTTTGTGTCCCTTTAACCCTCACCTTGTCCTCCAGGGTCCCAGAGACCCGTCCTAAACTCAAACGTGTATCCCACTACCCTCACCTTGTCCTCCAGGGTCCCAGAGACCCGTGTATCCCACTACCCTCACCTTGTCCTAAACTCAAACGTGTATCCCACTACCCTCACCTTGTCCTCCAGGGTCCCAGAGACCCGTCCTAAACTCAAACGTGTATCCCACTACCCTCACCTTGTCCTCCAGGGTCCCAGAGACCCGTCCTAAACTCAAACGTGTATCCCACTACCCTCACCTTGTCCTCCAGGGTCCCAGAGACCCGTCCTAAACTCAAACGCGTATCCCACTACCCTCACCTTGTCCTCCAGGGTCCCAGAGACCCTTACCCTCACCTTGTCCCTAAACTAAATCCCACTACCCTCACCTTGTCCTCCAGGGTCCCAGAGAAAACTCAAACGCGCATCCCACTACCCTCACCTTGTCCTCCAGGGTCCCAGAGACCCGTCCTAAACTCAAACACGTATCTCACTACCCTCACCTTGTCCTCCAGGGTCCCAGAGACCCGTCCTAAACTCAAACGCGTATCCCACTACCCTCACCTTGTCCTCCAGGGTCCCAGAGACCCGTCCTAAACTCGAACGCGTATCCCACTACCCTCACCTTGTCCTCCAGGGTCCCAGAGACCCGTCCTAAACTCGAACTACCCTCACCTTGTCCTCCATCCCACTACCCTCACCTTGTCCTCCAGGGTCCCAGAGACCCGTCCTAAACTCAAACGTGTATCCCACTACCCTCACCTTGTCCTCCAGGGTCCCAGAGACCCGTCCCTAAACTCCCACTAACGTGTCCCGTCCTAAACTCCCACTACCCTCACCTTGTCCTCCAGGGTCCCAGAGACCCGTCCTAAACTCAACGCATCCCACTACCCTCACCTTGTCCTCCAGGGTCCCAGAGACCCGTCCTAAACTCAAACGCGTATCCCACTACCCTCACCTTGTCCTCCAGGGTCCCAGAGACCCGTCCTAAACTCCGCGTATCCCACTACCCTCACCTTGTCCTCCAGGGTCCCAGAGACCCGTCCCACTACCCTCACCTTGTCCTCCAGGGTCCCAGAGACCCGTCCTAAACTCAAACGTGTATCCCACTACCCTCACCTTGTCCTCCAGGGTCCCAGAGACCCGTCCTAAACTCAAACGTGTATCCCACTACCCTCACCTTGTCCTCCAGGGTCCCAGAGACCCGTCCTAAACTCAAACGTGTATCCCACTACCCTCACCTTGTCCTCCAGGGTCCCAGAGACCCGTCCTAAAACGTCCCACTACCCTCACCTTGTCCTCCAGGGTCCCAGAGACCCTCACCTTGTCCTCCAGGGTCCCAGGGTCCCAGAGACCCGTCCCTAAACTCAAACGTGTATCCCACTACCCTCACCTTGTCCTCCAGGGTCCCAGAGACCCGTCCTAAACTCAAACGGTCCCAGACCTTGTCCTCCAGGGTCCCAGAGACCCGTCCCTAAACTCAACGTGTATCCCACTACCCTCACCTTGTCCTCCAGGGTCCCAGAGACCCGTCCTAAACTCAAACGTGTATCCCACTACCCTCACCTTGTCCTCCAGGGTCCCAGAGACCCGTCCTAAACTCAAACGTGTATCCCACTACCCTCACCTTGTCCTCCAGGGTCCCAGAGACCCGTCCTAACCTCGAACGCGTATCCCACTACCCTCACCTTGTCCTCCAGGGTCCCAGAGACCCGTCCTAAACTCAAACGCGTATCCCACTACCCTCACCTTGTCCTCCAGGGTCCCAGAGACCCGTCCTAAACTCGAACGCGTATCCCACTACCCTCACCTTGTCCTCCAGGGTCCCAGAGACCCGTCCTAAACTCAAACGTGTATCCCACTACCCTCACCTTGTCCTCCAGGGTCCCAGAGACCCGTCCTAAACTCAAACGTGTATCCCACTACCCTCACCTTGTCCTCCAGGGTCCCAGAGACCCGTCCTAAACTCAAACGTGTATCCCACTACCCTCACCTTGTCCTCCAGGGTCCCAGAGACCCGTCCCTAAACTCAAACGTGTATCCCACTACCCTCACCTTGTCCTCCAGGGTCCCAGAGACCCGTCCTAAACTCGAACGCGTATCCCACTACCCTCACCTTGTCCTCCAGGGTCCCAGAGACCCGTCCTAAACTCAAACGCGTATCCCACTACCCTCACCTTGTCCTCCAGGGTCCCAGAGACCCGTCCTGCAGGGTCCCAAGACCCGCCCTGCAGTCAAACGCTGCATCCCACTACCCTCACCTTGTCCTCCGGGGTCCCAGAGACCCGTCCTGCAGTCAAACGCGTATCCCACTACCCTCACCTTGTCCTCCGGGGTCCCAGAGACCCGTCCTAAACTCAAACGCGTATCCCACTACCCTCACCTTGTCCTCCAGGGTCCCAGAGACCCGTCCTGCAGTCAAACGCGTATCCCACTACCCTCACCTTGTCCTCCGGGGTCCCAGAGACCCGTCCTGCAGTCAAACGCGTATCCCACTAGCCTCACCTCAACGTGGGAGTAGTGTAACATTCGTATAATCGCATGAAAATGAACGAGGGTCTCCTAGACCCGAAGGGCGAGGCCACGACTGCAGGTGACCTGAAATGACCCCGGGGACCCCAGAGCACAACGCCAGGCTAATACAAAATGTAAATAAACTAAAAGAAGTCCATGTGACACGAAGGGCAACACAAGGGATACCGAGGAGCGGCGCTGGGCAGCTGGACCTAAACTTTTATTCTTCTGAATAATCATCCGTGAAGCGTGGTTCATAAAACAAATTGTTGTTGTAAAAGCCGTTTTGCGAGCAGCGGAGGGATTGTGGAGTGGGAGATAGTTGAAGAGGAAGAGAGAAGCCATCGCCCTGTGTGCAGAGCCCTCTTTTCCTCGGCTGCTTCCTCTTTTACGGCCTGACCTTTCCCCTAATTGGCTGCCGTGTCTTTACACTGAGATGCTGGTGGTCTCGCAGCCGAGTCTGCCCCCCCAAACCCCCGAACCCCCCCAAACCCCCCCAGCTAAAGTGTCTCCCCTTGACCCATAAAGTGGAAGAGCTTTAACCTTTCCTGAGTGCTCACTTTATAGCGCTCTCCTTATTCTTTTATTATGCAGATGAGATGGATTTTAAAATTTCAAAAAATTACATATTGTTATATAACCAAATGTGTAATAAGGGTAAATGGTTGACAAGAGCACATATTTGTCATTTTGTTTGTTTTTAAGTTTTTTCTTAAGATCTATCTATCTATCTATCTATCTATCTATCTATCTATCTGTCTATCTATCTATCTATCTATCTATCTATCTATCTATCTATGTATGTATATTGTATCCTAGTATTTCATTTATATTTATATTCTGTGCTGTGTGACTGATTTTGCTGCTGTAACAACGTAATTTCCCATTTTTCTTATGATCAATAAATATCTATCTATCTATCTATCTATCACATTTTTTCTCTTTTGAAGCACGTTGTGACTTTAGGCCTGGCCGAGGTGCGTTCAGGGCGTGTCCAAATCCCCTTTTGATAATTTAACGAGGGAAAGAAGGGTCGGTGTGTTGTATTTAGTGTCTTCATTAATCAGAGGTGTGTTCTGGGCGTAACATGCAATCAACCAATCAGAAGTCCTCTCCTATTCCCTTTAACAGCCAGGTGTACTTTGCTATTATGATGGAGGTTTTTAATTTTTTATCTTTTGCATGTGTGTGTGTGTGTTGCTGCTGCGCTTCCCTCTGTGTGTGTGTAACAGACATAGTGTGCGTGTTTTGTGCACGAGCCTAGGCGCATTTTACTAATTCGCTGTTAAAATAATGACATGCTGCGCTAGTGGCTATAGACCAGGTTTTTGTTGGTCAGTGGGGCGATCACTTTCCGCTGCCTCAAGATAGCAATACGTCAATGCCCCTTATGACATCATAAGGGTGTATTGCTATCTTAGGTTAAGGTTACCTCCCCTTTCTCTACTTTGCCCACCCAGAGAGTTTGCCCCCCCCCTCCTCTTCAAAAGCTAGAGACTCAGAAATAGCACATACTAAGGAAAGCTCAATGTGGGACTGGCTCTAGAGGCTGGAACTCTGCACCAAGTCTGAATGTTGGGAAAGAGACTTCAGATCCAGTATTAGGGACCACTAAGGTCTATATAAAAGAGACTTCAGATACAGTATTAGGGACCACTAAGGTCTATATAAAGAACTTCAGATACTTCATATAAAAGATACAGTATTAGGGACCACTAAGGTCTATATAAAAGAGACTTCAGATACAGTATTAGGGGACCACTAAGGTCTATATAAAAGCATCCAAAGAGCACCCTCTCATGAGACCTTTAAAATAGCAAAGACACTTGCGTTAAGCTCTGCTCTGCGCCGGGTGCAAGATAGGGCCCTTGGTCTCTAAAAGGTCTAGGTCTCTATAATAAAAATGTAATAAAAGTTACAGATAAGTTCTCTAAAACAGAAAATAACACGACTGTAGAAGTCTTTTTATTTGCAAATGTGGTACAAGGCTACGTCTTTGAAGAGAGAAAAAAAATGCTATTTTATTCTTTTTTGCTTGTTCATTTTACTATGAGTCAGTCTTATTTTGAACAATTTGTTCTTTTGTGAAGCACTTTGGGACTTTGTCTGTAAAAGGTGCTTTATTAAAAACTATTAAACAAAATGACAGTTAGTCAGTAGTACAGTTAATCTCATTAAAACAGAAAATAACACGACTGTATTTAGGAGGACACGCAGCGTTGTAGTGACTGTATTTTTGAAGATATTGCCAAGAGATATTAACATAGCTCCTCGTTACAGTCAGTAATCCCTAATTTCCCTAAATCAGCAGCATGTGATACTTCTCACAGAAACAGACGCTTTAAACAATCTTAATCACAAATGATCGCCTGGTGTGATTAATTCATCCAGTTATCTATAAAAGCCGTTTCGTGTGCATTAATCGAGCGTCTATTAGGCTAAACAAGGTTCATAATATATCTGTGTGTGTGTGTGTGTGTGTGTGTGTGTGTGTGTGTGTGTGTGTGTGCTCGGGGTGTAATATACTTGATATATTAATATGTTTATTTCAATTTATTTCAAGACCTCATCCTGCGACTCTGACCCCGAAATCAATACCTTCATTTATGGTCCACCACCTCCAATCAATTGTGCCGCCTCCTCCCCTCCACGATGGACGGCCTCCGACTGGACACATGTAAGCAGAGCGCCACATCTCACACTTCTATTTTTGTTTTTTTTCTTCTGCTGGTCCTCGTCCTACAGCTTTCCCCCGGCACTCTCTTCCCTCCTTTCTCGGCTTTCTCTTCCTCTTCAGGCTTTCCCCTTCGTGCTCCGCTGGCTCTGATTCATGATTACCTAAAACACACATCCAACGGCAGACTGAGGCTATAGATACACTACTAAGTTTTGGTTAAAAGGTCCCATGGCATGAAAATTTCACTTTGAGGTTTTTTAGCATTAAAATGAGTCCCCCCACCCCCCAGCCTGCCTATAATAGAAATGGTGGGTGTAAACCGAGCCCTGGGCTCTGCCTTTGAAAATGAATGTGGACCACTAAGGTCTATATAAAAGGACTTCAGATACAGTATTTGAGACCATTAAGGTCTATATAAAAGAGACTTCAGATACAGTATTAGGGACCACTAAGGTCTATATAAAAGAGACTTCAGATACAGTATTAGGGACCACTAAGGTCTATATAAAAGAGACGTCAGATACAGTATTAGGGGACCACTAAGGTCTATATAAAAGAGACTTCAGATACAGTATTTGGGGACCATTAAGGTCTATATAAAAGAGACTTCAGATACAGTATTAGGGACCACTAAGGTCTATATAAAAGAGACTTCAGATACAGTATTAGGGACCACTAAGGTCTATATAAAAGAGACGTCAGATACAGTATTAGGGGACCACTAAGGTCTATATAAAAGAGACTTCAGATACAGTATTAGGGGACCACTAAGGTCTATATAAAGAGACGTCAGATACAGTATTAGGGGACCACTAAGGTCTATATAAAAGAGACTTCAGATACAGGATTAGGGGACCACTAAGGTCTATATAAAGAGACTTCAGATACAGTATTAGGGGACCACTAAGGTCTATATAAAAGAGACTTCAGATACAGTATTAGGGGACCCACTAAGGTCTATATAAAGAGACTTCAGATACAGTATTAGGGGACCACTAAGGTCTATATAAAGAGACTTCAGATACAGTATTAGGGACCACTAAGGTCTATATAAAGAGACTTCAGATACAGTATTAGGGGACCACTAAGGTCTATATAAAAGAGACTTCAGATACAGTATTAGGGGACCACTAAGGTCTATATAAAAGAGACTTCAGATACAGTATTAGGGGACCACTAAGGTCTATATAAAGAGACTTCAGATACAGTATTAGGGGACCACTAAGGTCTATATAAAGAGACTTCAGATACAGTATTAGGGGACCATTAAGGTCTATATAAAGAGACGTCAGATACATATACACATATAAGCTGAACTCAAAGCTCTAAGACCTTTTTCTATGTATACAAAACAAACTTATTTTTCTGTTTTTTTTACTGACTGGTTTTTGGACTCCGGGGATGCTTTGTTGTCTGGACGGGGACAAACGGAGACCTTTGGAAACGACGATGGACACTAGTCAGTCTTATTGGTCAGGTAGCTCACATATTGTATAGTAACAGTTCCCCAACTGGTGGCTCAACCAACGGCACACTAGGTGTCCAAGAGTTTTTTGGAAAGGTTACAATCCACATGCCAAAATAACCTCTTTCACAGCCATTGGCCTGAACACAGCCTGTTATTTTACTGTAGTTTGGTGGACTTTTTCCCTGAAGACCTGCCCTACTCTGCTTCTGATTGGCTAGTACTCATTGCCTTCTTTACAAAAGGATAGAGAGTAAAGTACTGGCAGTAACCCCAAAGGTTAGGCTCAGTAGATCATGGCAGTCTCCACGCTGATTGCACAGAGATTATCTAGGACATTTTAAAATGGCACTGCATCTTAAAAACGTGGCCAACCCCTGGTCCAAGCTAATAAATCCCTGCTCTCTTCCTTTCACCATTGCTCTTTCTCAAAAGTAGTTTCTGTATTTCGAACTTACTCATTCATGATTTTCAACCGCAGAGGAACGTCAGACAATCTGCTTCCTGTCACAGCATCACGCACATGCCCAGTGTGTGTGAATCATGTGACGTGCGTTGTCAAACGTGTTAATACGGATGGGGATTAGTTCGACTACTGGAGCTAAAACTCGTGTGAGGACGGAGATTGTTTTTGTTTTAAACTGCCGCTTAAAATGAAAACATAGAAGTGGAAATGTAGCTTGAGAGAAGCTGAACAAACAAATGCAAATGGCCCCTTAGTTCTGTCATGAGCTTCTTTTCTTCCCATGCTGCACTCTCTGTTAAACCGTTTCTGGCGTACTTATCTGCAAAAACGTATGATCTCACTCCTATAAAATATGGATGCTGTGTATAAGTAGATATGCTGTGGCATCCCTTTGACCACACTGCCAAAATTGCATTCCTACCAACACAAGCGAAGCTGTTAAGAACATCGCCTGGGCCTGGGCGGAGGGGATTTAGCCATTTAGCTCGGTCACCTCCTTTTTAGAAAAGCATAAGGTTGAGGAAAGCCAGGAGGTTTTATTCTTCTTTAAAAAAAATAAAAAAATGCATGCATGAGCCGGCAGTATTGCTCAAACAGCCCTTTTTCCTCCTCTGGATTTATTAGGCAATTTCCACTACCATTGTCTTTCACTTCAATCTCAGAAGTGAGGGCGCAGCGTGCAGAATATAGGGCTGCAATCATCA